>JASVEL010005569.1:0-561268 GCA_032618575.1 Nicotiana noctiflora
GGTAAATTTATGCAAAAAACAGGTACGCTTACAATTTTTTTCTAAAGCGAGCACAAATTAAAATGAGATACGAAGGAAGGCATAGATGCAAATTCTCGGCAAAAGGAAACTTCATGAAGGTCACCATTACTATCAATTAAGCCCCACATTTGGTAAAAGTAAATGTCAGTATTTCCAGAAAATTTAATTCAGAACCACACAGCAATTTTGACAGTGAGGTTGATCCCACTTGATTTTTAACAAAATAAAAAGGTGGATTCTCACGTCACTATTTTTTGATAGAGAATTAAGAATCAGTACAAAAATATCTGCTCAGCTTTGTATCCTTAATTTACGGCAATCCGGCCTCTCCTCCCCTCATGACATGTTATGCATTATCCATAATGTATTCTTGTATTAATTAATTAATATATCCTTGAATTATTAATGTTTCATAATCCTATAGTTAGTGTCCCTTTATTAATTGAATGATTTGTTAAAAATAATTTATAAATAATTAAGTAGTGGAAATGATGAAAGTTCAATAAAAAAAAAGGAATGGAAGCTACTAAATTGAACAAGGAAAAATTGGAGTTAAATGATTAAGCATGAGGCTATTTCTTTATGAGTTTGAACTTTTATTGTTCACCACTTGCGAATATTTGATATATAAGCTTTAATTTTTTTGTTACGTTTGGTTTGGGTCCCTTTTAGAAACCATTATGAGATACTCCTTTTATCTCTTTTAAGATGACATCATCATCATCATTATTATTACTATTATTATTATTATTATTATTATTATTATTATTATTATTATTATTATTATAGTAGTATTTAAGAAGTCAAATTGATTAATTTCGTTTGACTCTTGTTCTTTAAAGGGGGAAATATGAGCTAAAAAAATTTCAAATTCTATATAAAAAAGGAATTTCAACATGAAATAGTACGAGAGGATAAGGTTTAATCCCCTCCACAAAGGATGACTAGGCAGAAAAGTGAGGTATATAGGCTAAAAAGGAAAGCCAAGAAAAGATCAAATCTATCAATTCATTAAGTAGCTGTGACATTTGGTATTTTCCCGGCAACAAAAATAATTTATTTTCCACTTGATATTTACATCAAGAAACACATAACGCATGTCTTTCTTACGGAGTATATACTTTTATCACCTACCATAGTTAATCACTATTATATAGTATATTATTAACCATATTAATTTTTTATGGTTTAGTGTAAATGTCTGATGTTAGTAAGTATATTTTGTTTGACATACTTATTTCAAAATTCAAACCAAGTTACGTGAAGAGGCGATGGTAAGAGCATGTGAAATTTACGTGAAGAGGCGATGGTAAGAGCATGTGAAAAAGGAGAGATATCAATGCCCACGTGAGGTGATGTTGGAGGTTGACCGTAGCGGGGCAGAGGAGAGATAGATGAGGGCCTAGGAATTACTAGATATTAGGTAGGACATAACTCTATTTCAGCTTATCGAAGACATGACACCCGATAACTATGAAAATATGAAGGTCGAGGATTAGGTATGTGAGTTAGAGAAGAGCGAAACATATAAATAATTACATTGTTTCTATTTTCATTCTTAGGCTAGATAAATAAAATGAAATTAATTATTTGTATAATAACTTTTTAAAGATAATTATGGTATTTGGATCAAAACTATTACGTTCGATCGAATATATACGTCATATTCTAGCTTCCGCTCGGATCGGAACAAGTTCATCAAAGTTTTAACAGTGAATGTTGCCCCAGTCTGATCTTTACTTTTTGTTAAAATTTCATGGTATATCAAGTTTTCACACTGGTCAATGAAAAATAACCACTGTTTACGAAGTCAATGAAAAATAGCCACTATTTTGCTGCAACAGGGACCGGTCCTGTATAATATAAGTTAGTTCTAGTGCATTTGTGTACGAACTCCAGTATATTATGCTGGATCCGTATACTTTGCTAACTCCTGTAAAATTTGCGGGTGACTAGAGGACTAGTGCTCTAAACTCCAGTATATTATACTGGACAATTATACTGCTGGAACTCCCGTAAAATTTGCGGGAGTTCCCGCATAATTATGCTTGAACTCCAGTAAAATTTGCGGGAGTTCCATCATAGTTATCTTGCAACTTCCGTAAAATTTGCGGGCATATTTTTTTAGATTTTGAACAGTGTTTTCGCTAAGATTAAAGTGGCTAAATTTCGATGACTTTTGAAACTTGACTATTTTTCAACGACCAGTGGTAAATCTGGCTATTTTTGAATTTTTTATCAAAAGAAGCTCTCGTTTGAGAGGGCGTAAATATTTTTAATTTTTTAGCTATGGATTTCTTCAAATTGCACGTTAAACTGTTAGTTATATTCAATTTTTCCTTTTCTTGTTTCTTTTTCCCCCCCAATATTTTATCTAGGAGCAGACAGAGGTACTTTCTCCTTTCCTGATCATACAAAAAAGAATTGCCCTTTTGGATTCGAACTGTTCAAAAGAGAAAAAGACATGATTTCCTACACCGATATAAAATAATCAAAAAAAAAAAAAAAGAAGCACCAGCATTTAATGTTTATTTATTTATTTATTCTTTTAATAAATTAAGTCTCATTTTGCAACAATGATCAGGAGATCATGGCTTCTGTTTGAATGAACAATATTTGCACTCCAAGAATTTGTGGAACAAACATAAATATAGATTTTAATTTCATTATTGAGAAGTTTTATTTTCTTTCCTTTTTCTTTTTTCGTCGTTTCATTGAAGCCAAAACACGAGGAAAACAAGCATGCGTCTTATTTTCTATCTTTGACTTTGGTTCAAAACGATTCCTATTAATTACTTTAACGTGTTTAGACACAACTGTATAATTATAAGTTATACTAGGATTATTAGGCCAGTAATCAC
The DNA here is from genome assembly GCA_032618575.1 of Nicotiana noctiflora. Taxonomy (NCBI): domain Eukaryota; kingdom Viridiplantae; phylum Streptophyta; class Magnoliopsida; order Solanales; family Solanaceae; genus Nicotiana; species Nicotiana noctiflora. The sequence continues at coordinate 2,883 of JASVEL010005569.1, forward strand.
ATAGCAAAAAAGATTCAAAAACTTGTTTGTCTATGGTGACATAATTGGATTTATGTTTTTATATACAAGTAATAATTGGATAATTACATATTCTTTCTCTGTCCCAATTTATGTGGCACCATTTGACTTGATACAAAATATAAGAAAGAAAGTGAAACTTTTAAAACCTGTGCGATAAAATAAATCTTAGACATTTTTATGGCTATGGATCATCTCTCTAAGGGTAAATCGAGAATTTTAAAGTAAAATTATTTTTATATATAAAAAGTAAAATATTCTTTCTTAAACAAACTAAAAAGGAAAATATATCTCGTAAATTGGGACAAAGGAGGTATAATATTTTAAAGTCCTGCCATCATGGCATCCTTTTAAAGTTTGTATTATTAAAAGGAGGTTTTGATACAGTTATCCAAAAAAATAAAATTATTTATCCTTGTTTATCCATTGATTTTTTAATTCATAAAGTAATTATATTTCCTACCCATAGTAGGTTTTGTGAGGAATTTTTTCTTTATTCTCCAATTTTTATTTATTTATTTCTATGCTTCTTTTCTTTTTTGTTTTTTTTTTTTTCTATGCTTCTTTTCTTTTCTTTTTTGTTCTTTTTTCCTTTTCTAATTTTATTTAACTTCTATTTTTTATATTTTTTTCTCTTCATAATCTAATTTCATTTGTTGTTTTCACTATTTTCTATTTTTCTTTTTTATATTATTACTAAAGAAAAATTAAATTGTGTACCAATTAAATATAGTTAATATAACAAAAAATATTAACTAACATATGATACTAGTACAGTATATAGCTATACAAATAGAGTATAATTGTACTCAAAAAGTTAAAAAAATTTGTAATTCAACAATTAAACTGAAATACTATCAGTTGTAAAAAAAATTTAAAAATTCTAAAAGGATCTAATTGTAAGAGCATACCCGTTACATCATATAGCATATTATAATTTTTTTTTTTTTGCATTTTTTTTCCTCACGCTGGGTAAAAGCTTAAAACAAATTAAAAGGAAAATGATAAGTGAATTTACAGTTAATAAGTATACTATTGTATGTTATTACAACACATTGTTACAGTATCTTGTATATTATTATAGTATATCATTACAATATATTATATACTACAATAATATGCTATTGTAGTATAACTATATACTCCTATAGTATATTAGTATACTGTTAGGTAATTGTGTTCTTTTTTATTATTATTACAATATACCATTAAAGTATATTACTATAAACTATAACTTCTAGAAGGTAGTATAAGCAATATTTAACAGCACCCACTTTGAAAAAACAAGAAATCTTCAAAATTAAAATTGAGCTTTAAGTCCAGTAATTATAGATATTCAAATACACATAAGTGTTCAAATGGTTATAAATTAATTTGGATGGCTAAATTAAATATCCGCACAGATTTAGAGGGTTGTCTATGCGTTTGACCTTTTTAAAACTCTAAATTATCACCATTAAATTATAATGAAAATTCTGCATAGCTACTAAGTATAAAGAAAGCCTACTTTGAAACTTTTTTATAAAAGAACAAAGGGGACATAAACGTTTGGAACCAAATATAAGCTTCATCCAAAAAGGAAAAAAAGAGAAAAAAAGAAGAAAAAGATGAGGATAAATGCAAATCAGTTGTAGTAGAAAAATAAATTATAAAGTTGAATATGCGGATAAATACTTTTGATCGGATAAATATTTAATGTAACTAGTTTGAGAGTATATAAAAACAGATAATTATTTTATATTAAATAGGTATATCGCATAAATTGCTCTATAAAAGTTCAAGAAGCTTTTGCTTGAGAATAGTGTGTAATTGTGGGTTTAACAAGACTAGTTGTCTCTAACTTATAATGACTCTTGAGAAGGAAAAATAAAATAAAATTCCAAGAAAAGGAAAGCAAAGACTTGAATCATAACCACAAGCTTCAAGTTCTTCAACCGACCCTTTATTTTTTTTATTTTTAATATAATTATCCTAAATAAAGTGTTATTAAAGCTGTATTGCTATAAAATTAATAAAACCATAAACTTTTCAAAAAATAAAAGCAGAAAGTTAGTAGAACTAGAATGTCAAAATAAATTTTGAAAACAGTATAGGAACTTCAAAATAAATTCTGAAAACGATATATTTTCTGGAAATATTATAGGCCATAAATCGAGCCCACGCAGTATGTCCTTAAGAAAATTATTCCCCTCAAATACCCGAGATTTTGGAATATATCTTCCGCAGATAGAATAATTTAACTCACCGGAGTATTGGTACCAAAAATGCCGATGAACAATGAACCACTCAGAGGTTGTAAAGCACATTGAAATTTTTATGTGTAGAAGACGAAGAAGGAGATCAGAAATTTTTTTAAGTTAATATTCTGAGATTTGAAGGAATATTTATAGCCAATTTGGCATTGTTTCTGAAAAGGTTTACAATCTTTCATAACAACCACATCTGTTGAAACAGATGAAAAAATATTGCGGAAAAAATAAAACGGATTTAAAATAATCCTGGAAAGAAAACGGACCAGATTGGGCCGCAGGTCACGGATTATTCCGAATTGAATTTTTGTTAATTAATTAATTAAATATTTAAAAAGAATTTTGTCGAAAAAGATTAATCAATCAATCTTTGACCGAAGCCGAAGTCAAGCGACGGTGGTGCGATGCTTGCCTTCTTCTTAACTCTTTAAGAGCTAAAAAATGTGCTTCTCTATATATACAAAGATTTTCTTTCCTTCTACCAATAAGGGACAAAGTTTATTAGTAAAGTAAACTTATTCAAAATTTTACTTCCTCCCATTTTTGTCCCCACCATTTTTCATTCACACATCTTTTATTATTAATAACAAAATCCAACAACAAATATAATTAAATTAAAAACAAAAACAATGGGACATAAGGGAAAGTGAAGATTTTTTGTTTTGGTTATCCACGTATTTATGAAGATCAAGTCTTGTTTTTTAGTTATTATTATATTAATAAAAAGACACGCAGAAGGTGGCTAAGTTTTGTGGGGGTTGCATAATTTTGGCAAAAGAAATGTGGAAAACCACTCCTTCGTTATCACCACAACAAATATGGCTGAGGAATTTCATTATTTGCGCTCTATTTCTTTTGACTGTATTACATTGTTTTCATACACACCTTTTTCCTCAATCCAAAATGTTCGTAGAAATATCTTAAAAGTATGGCAATACCTTTTAGTAAAAAATATCTTAAAGAGTCGAAACTTTTCCTAAAGCTGATTCTTCTTTAATTTACATTGCGCTTATATTTTAGTAGCGTTTTCTCAGTATTTGGTGACTCAGGACTGATAAGAAAGATTAAAACTTAGATAATTTTCACTCAAATTACGTTTAGTTTAAGGAAAGAAGCAAGGAAATTAGTGTTTGAACTCGTAAATTAGTGTATGAACACGTGAATTAGCGTTTGAAATCAACTGTGACCTCTTTGTTACTAAACTCTACTCTTGAAGACCAACCGAGAATTCATACATCTTCACTTTTTTTTTTAATGGCGACTAGGGATGACAAACAGGGTGGTTCGTTCGGATATGAGTAGGTGGAAAATGAATAATGCAAAAATAAATAAAATATTCGATCTGATCTTATTGAATATGAATAAAAAATAGGTTAACTGGCGAATAATGTGGATATCCATAGTATCTCTTGAATATGATATTTTGGCTTTTAATCTCCAAACTTGAGGACCCTATAATTTTGAGTTTCTGCAAATATTAAATCCGTTGATTATCCATGATTATCTATTTGTAAGTAAATAACATGAATTTTATCCATATTTATCTCATGTTTAAAATTTTTACTATCCAACTTATTTTTTAGCGACTAATATGGATAAATAATATTTTTTTTTATCCATTTTACCATCACTAATGATGATATCTTGATCAACTTATGTGCTAGCTCTTTGACTATTTTATTAAATATCTAAAATTTAGATAAATGAAAAGAAATCGCCTCGTAATTTATGTCGCCCATGTAAAAGGGTCGGATGGAGGGAACTGTAAAGCAACTTTTTTAAGACTAACCCCAGTATAAAATATGGAATTATATTTAGTCATTGTTGGTTATTATTAATTAATACATGTGTATTTTATACCAAAATCTTGGTAAAAATAACATTGTTTCATACCAAAGACCAAACTAAAATAACCTTTACCATATTAAGAACAGCTAAGATGTGGAGAAAATATTGGTAGTGTGCACCAAAATCAATAAGAGAGGTAACGTAAAACAAGAGGTGACTCAGCCAACACAAGGACTTCTGGTTCATGTTTATCCAGTAACGCGCGTTTTTCTAATGTTTCTATTATTACACTGTATTCTGATCTGGAACAATAAGGTATAGATAAATTGGAAACTACCTCTAAATATCAGACATATTACGCGGATGGGAAGTTAGGATTTCAAATTTATAGATCGGAATTTTAATTGCTTTAAGTTATTATATATCTACTAAATTAATAATTTATATATAGTGAATGAACTTTTAAAGATAAATACATAATATGAACCAAAACTACTGAATTCAGCCGAACTTTAGCTCCGCCCCTACATATAGAGTTACACATAGGGTGTGTTTGGTATGAAGGAAAATATTTTCTGGAAAATGTTTTCCAATTTTTCCATGTTTGGTTGGCTTAAATGTTTTGGAAAATATTTTCCTTATCAATTCATTTTCCTCCAATTGGAGGAAAATGTTTTCCTTATCAAAAGAAGGGAAAACATTTTCCAAAACTCCTTCTCAACCTTTCTCACCCTCACCAACCCACCCTACCCCCTCTCCAAAAATAAGTTTTTTTTTTAAATTTTAGTTTTTCCATCCACCCTACTACCCCACCCATCCCCTCACAAAAAAAAAATATTTTTTACCTCAATTTTTTCTTTTTTGCAATTTTAAATTTCTGATTTTTCATTTTTCTGCACCACCTAACCCCCACCCCACCCCACCCCTACCACCGCCCCCGCAAAAAATATATTTTTTTTACCTGAAATTTTTGTTTTTTGCAATTTCAAATTTCTGTTTTTACTATTTTCTACTCTCTAACCAAATAATAGAAAATATTTTCCGAAAAATATTTTTCACTTGCCAACCAAACAAAAAAATATAAGTAATAAAACTACTTATTTTCCATGAAAACATTTTCCTTACACCAAACACACCCATAATGTTCTTAAGAATTTAACTTATCTACAAATGCAAGTGATATCCGGAGAAGAGCAGATGACATATCTCTGACTGGACATAAAATTTGAAAACACTGAAATGAATATTTATTGACTTAGGTGTAATAAAAAGGAATATAAAATGGGCGTTATATGTGTCACCACGTCAACAAGGGGACAGACTTTGAAAAAGTTAGCTGACTTGTTTTGAACTTTTGCACTTTATTTTTTACTAATTTCTAAATGTAGCCCACCAGACTTGTCTCCTTCATTCACCTTAAAACCTTTGAGGATCTTACTTTATAAATAAACATCCACAACTTTATCCATTCCTACACATCTTCCATTATCAGCACATTCATACATTTTCCATTATCAAAACCAACACATTCCTACATCTTTCTATTATCAAAAAAACTATACAAGAAATGACTTTAACACTTCGTTCATCAACTTCTTTTATTAATATAAAAGAAACCAAAGGTGTTAAAACACCAGATGATTTCATAGGCATGGTTTCTTATACACAAACAAAGCCATCTTATCGTCTCATAACAAAGAATTCCATGCAAGAAGCTCATCTCTCTCATGAGAGAGTTATCGTTAATGAGAAAATAAGGGAAAAACTTCATGTGCTAACAACTACTCACAGTAATAGTAGTACAAAGGTACCTGTTTTTGTGATGTTGCCACTTGATACTATGACTATGGGAGGGAACTTGAACAAGCCACGAGCGATGCACGTGAGTTTAATGGCGTTGAAAAATGCTGGAGTTGAAGGAGTAATGGTAGATGCTTGGTGGGGTTTGGTTGAAAAAGATGGACCTTTGAAATATAATTGGGAAGGTTATGCTGAACTTGTCAATATGTGTAAAGAACATGGTTTGAAACTTCAAATTGTTATGTCTTTTCATCAGTGTGGAGGAAATGTTGGAGACTCTTGCAGGTACTGATTCATCCTCTTTTTTTGCTGTTTACTGTTTTATGCCTTAATTAATGGACAATTACTTCAAACATAACTTTATTTCAATTAGGCTATAAATAAGCTGCTCTAGTATTCATTTAGTAAGAGGGTAGCTTTACAGCAACAGTAAATTTGTCTTTTTGATTAGGGTTCGAACCGTAAAATCAGGCAAGTAATACTTATATTAGGGTAAACTGTTTATGTCACGAGGTGATGCCACTAGGCTGCCCTTAGTATTCATTTAGTAAATCTTCGACCCCACATTTTACCACTATTTGCATAGATTGATGAATAATCTAGTTTAAGTTCTAATGAACTAGGAAATTTACCTTTTTCTGTTCTCATAATTCCATATCATAACACCAACTAGGCACTTATTGTTATGTTAGCACTGTTTATTAAATCTTTTAATAGACCATTACTTTTAATAACTACACTTCGACTAATTCCACATAGATAACTGTCACCTCCCAACCGCAGGAAAAATGTTTTTTGGCTTCCGCTGGATAGAATAGACCATTATCTTTTCCTCAAAATATCCAATAAACTTATAGATCTTAGGTTTCTTCAAGTTTTCAATAATTGCTTTTGAAATGATTAACAAAATTATAATATTTGGACAAAGACCCTATTCTGCTGCAATCTAAAGAAAAGTAGTTCATAGCTTTAAAAGGGGAAAAGTTCAAGTTGTTCTGGGAGAAATCAAAGTGTCACTAAATATTGTAATGGATTTTGCAGTATTCCTCTACCTCCATGGGTACTTGAAGAAATCAGCAAGAATCCTGACCTTGTCTACACAGATAGATCAGGCCGGAGAAATCCTGAGTATATTTCCTTAGGTTGTGATCAGTTACCACTACTCAAAGGAAGAACACCTATTCAGGTCTATACTGACTTTATGAGGAGCTTCGGAGAAAGATTCAGCAATTACTTGGGAGATGTCATAGTGGTAAGGCTTCTGTTTTACAATCACATACCCTATAGTTATATTATTATTTCAATTGTATTACCCCTGTTGAAGGGGAGCCTTGGCGTAATTGGTAAAATTATTATCATGTGACCAAGAGGTTACGGATTCGAGCCGTGAAAACAGCCTCCTGTAGAAATGCAAGACAAAGGCTGCGTGTAATAGACCCTTGTGGTCCGGCCCTTTCCGGGACCCCCGCAGGGAGAGATTAGTGCACTGAACTGCCTTTTTAAAAAAAAAAAAATATTACTGCTATTATATTTTTCAAGTTAAAATGGTAGCAAAACTCATTGGCATTCTGTTTTTTTATTCTACAGGAAATTCAAGTGGGAATGGGTCCTTGTGGGGAGCTAAGATATCCATCTTATCCAGAAAGCAATGGTACATGGAGATTTCCTGGAATTGGAGAATTCCAATGCTATGATAAGGTAACAACTTGCATCTATGGCTTGAAACATTAAAGAATCTTGTTGATTACATGAGTAGTTTATTGCACGAAGCATTCCGCGTTCACGCAGGTCGGAAGAAAGGCCGCACCTAAGGGGTATGATGTAGGACGCCTACCCTCGTCCAAGTATCAGTGCTCGAACCCATTACCTATAGGTCATATGGAGACGAAGGCTCCATTTCGTTGATTACATGAGTAGTCTCAGAAAACTTTAGAAAGACCTTCAAACGCTGGAAAAAAAAATTTAACTTCTTTTTTGTCAATGCAGTACATGAGAGCTTCACTGTCAGCAGCCGCCAAGGCTGCCGGAAAGGATGATTGGGGCCAGGGAGGGCCTCATGACTCAGGACAGTACAACCAATTTCCTGAGGATACTGGATTTTTTCAAAGAGATGGAACATGGAACAGTAAATATGGACAGTTCTTCCTAGAGTGGTATTCAGGAAAGCTAGTGGAGCACGGCGACAGAATCCTAGCAGCAGCAGAGGGTATATATCAAGGAACTGGGGCTAAACTATCTGGAAAGGTAGCTGGAATTCATTGGCATTACAATACCAGATCACATGCTGCGGAGTTAACAGCAGGATACTATAATACAAGACACACAAATGGCTATCTACCTATAGCACGTATGTTCGCCAAACATCGTGTTGTGTTTAACTTTACATGTATGGAAATGAGGGATGGTGAACAGCCCCATAGTGCAAATTGCTCACCAGAAGGCTTAGTTCGACAAGTAAAACACGCAACTAAAACCGCTGAAGTAGAACTTGCTGGAGAAAATGCTTTAGAGAGGTATGATGGAGGAGCATATTCTCAAGTTTTGGCAACAAGCAGATCAGATTCTGGAAATGGATTGAGCGCGTTTACATTCTTGAGAATGAACAAGCGGTTGTTTGAGCCAGAAAACTGGCGGAATCTAGTGCAATTCGTGAAAAATATGTCAGATGGAGGTCGAAATGCTACACTTCCAGAGTGTGACTCAAGCAGGACAGACCTCTATGTACATTTTATCAAAAAGAGTCATTCTGAGAAAGCTACAGAGGTTGCACTAGTGTAACGATAGGAAAAAAGAGGCCGCCCGGTGCACAAGGCATCATGCGTTCACGCACGGCTCGCAAGGTTGGACTAGTGTGACGATATGCATACATGTAATATAGTCATTCCATTGTAGGTTAGCAGAGAAAAGTAGCAGAAAGTACTAAAGTGCCACACTCCGTACCCCCTAAAAGATTCCAATAAATAAATTGAATCTGTTTCCGAAACTGGATTATAGACGACAGAAGCTTAGAATGTCTAGAATTGAAGCTTCGGCTCACTGGGACGACGAGGGACAGAAATATACGCCTTCGATCATATAAGAATTGAATGAGTATATTCTTTTCTTTGTACATAAAGAATTTTTTTTTCTTTGGACATTTATTATTGAACTAAAACACTTCATACATTTGCTTCTTACAGTCTTATTTCCTGTTGATATATACCTGCTGACTTATTTGACGAGCTGAAAAGCATATAGCTAGTCCATGAATATCTCAAGTAGAGACGATCACTATGGAAACAACTTCTTGCATAAATGCAGATTAAGGCTGCATACAATAGACCCTTGTGGTCCGGCCCTTCACCGGAACAGCGCATAGTGAGAGCTTAGTGCACCGGGCAGCCCTTTTTTTAAGACGATCACCACTACCCCGATTCCATTTTAGATAACCATTTAACAAAACAAACACGTTGACAGATTACAGACTACATAAGCACTTATTGTGATGAGCCATGCTTTAGAAAAATGAGCTCTCATGCAGAATTATTTCTTGACCTCTTAGCAGTATCTATTTAGCCATTTTTAAGAATAGTTGACAGTATTATTGGGTAAATTTCAAGAATGGTCATCAAACTATATAATCATCTATTGTAGGAAAGTCATAAAACAAAATTTTGCAACCAAAATATGCCTCACATTTCCATATAACGAGCTGGAAAGTGAAAAACATCAGAAACTAGTATATCCGTAGCAACAGAATTTCTCTTTCTCAAGCCACATAAGCCAAAATTCGAAGTCAGCAGAAAGATCACCGATTCCCATACAACAACAACGGGAGACTCGAACTCACAACCTCTTGGTTGGAAGTGGCAGTTGCTTAGCATCGGAGTAACCCCTCTTGTCACTCATTCCCATATACTCTCATAGAATTACTTTGAATGGTTAAAGAAAGCTAATATGGTAGGAGATCTTTTAGCAGCTAGAGGCAGTATCGAGTGATACGGATATTTTCCATTCTCTACAACCAATGTCATTTTCTAACCCCAGCTAATATGAAGCTCCAACTGACTGTGTGCATGAACCACACTCCTGTACAAGATTTATACAAGTACCTACATTAAGTGCCTTGATCATCTTTTTTATATAAGACAGGAGTTATTTGAAGCTTTATTGAGCCAAGGGTCTTCCGGAAATAACTCTCTAGCTCACAAAGTAAGGATAAGTTCTGCCTACGTACTATCCTCAACCTCACTTGTGGAAATACATTGGGCATATTGTTGTTGTTGTACAAGGAGGTCTTTGGTAGATAACACTGGGTCACTAGTCCTGAATCTTTTTGAAACCAATTTCCAGTGGGAACTCCGATTGTACTTTCAATCGATCCACTCATGCAAGCAGAGGCGGATCTAGAGCAAACATGACGATTCTTAGTGAACAAAATAGTTTTTTCATAGCCTTTGTATTTGTACTAAAAAAATCATTAAAAGTATAAGAATATTTAGCTTAGGACCCGCTTCGTTGGTCCAGTTATCATGTATATTAACTCGATATTGTTATAGAAACCCATAATCTTAAAAATACGCCTCTGCTTGCAAGGTCTTTATTTTTGAGTGTTTCAAAAGGAGGGGGCCTGAGGCAAAGTGTTTTACCTCTGACGAGGCAAGATGTAAGCCCTGAAACATGGGGCGTAAGTCCCAACGATCTTTAAATTTTACTAATTTCAAAATAGTATAAAATAAAAAATAATTATAAAAATTACATTAAAATTACAAAATTATTGTTAGATGTCCTAATCCCATGTATAGTAGGTTTATAATATGTCCTAGTTTGATACGTAGTAGGAGTAGAATATGTATTATAAATAGGGCTCATTGTATCATTGTTAATACATCAATAATATATTCTTATTCCGTGCTTTCTCACATGGTATCAGAGCCACCGTGAGAAATTAATCGTTGTGCCTCATTCCAACGATATCCGGAAAGAAATAACTCAGTCACCGTGCAATTTTCCGGTGACCTAAGTGACTAATTGCGTAAAAGTCACTAATTATCGGTGTTGTGCAAAATCCAACACCACCAAAAGCCTACCCACATAATTCCGACCAACCCCCAGAAATTTCACCGGGAAACTCCACCCCACGCGCCCCCACGCGCCTGCCGGAGCACTGCCGCCGGCGGCGCGTGAGTGCCCTTCCCGACCAGATTTCAAAATTTTTTCTTCAGGCAGCCTGTTCGCGTGGCCTTTCCAAGCCCACCCATCTGGTTCAAATCCAATTCTGACCACTTTTTATATTTTCCAGCATCTTCAGATTTCGGAAAAGCTCCTTCCGGCCAGATTTTCGAAAACTTTCTTTGGAACGGTGTTGTCGCCTGAGAATTCCGAGCCTACCCATCCTGTTTTCGTTCGATTCCGACCACATTGAAATTTTTCCGGTAGCTACAGTACTTTTTCAGCAAAAACAATATTTTCAGCATCTGTTTCAGAGAACTTTCGGTTGATTCTTTTTTGTTATCTGGTGATAATCCTACTATGTCTTTGGGAATCGATGCTTTAGGGTCTAGAAACTCGGGTTATGGCAGTTCTGGTGTTATGATTACCTCAGAACCTTTAATGGGAGGTTCCAATTACTTAGATTGGGCTTCATCTGTCGAGTTGTGGTGTAAAGGTCAAGGAGTTCAAGATCACTTAACAAAAAAGGCTGGCGAAGGTGATGAAAAGGCCAAAACACAGTGGGAGAAGGTCGATGCTCAGTTATGTAGTATCTTGTGGCGATCTATTGATTCCAAGTTGATGCCCTTGTTCCGTCCATTCCAGACGTGTTATTTAGTTTGGGAAAAGGCTCGTAATCTCTACACTAATGACATATCTCGTTTCTATGATGTAATATCGCGAATGACAAACTTGAAGAAACAAGAATTAGATATGTCTACTTACTTGGGACAAGTTCGGGCAGTCATGGAAGAATTTGAGACGTTGATGCCAGTTTCTGCTAGTATTGAAAAACAACAAGAGCAACGACAGAAGATGTTTCTAGTTCTTACACTCGCTGGACTCCCTAATGACCTTGATTCAGTACGTGACCAGATTTTGGCTAGTCCAATCGTCCCCACAGTTGATGAATTATTCTCTCGATTACTTCGCGTTGCTGCAGCACCTAGCCACCCAGTAAGCTCACCGCAGACACTTGACTCATCTGTCCTCGTATCCCAATCAGTGGACAATCGGGCATCTCATACTATGGAGAATAGACGAGGAGGAGGTCGTTTTGGAAGATCTAGACCCAAATGCTCTTATTGTCATAAACTTGGACACACTCGTGATGTATGCTATTCTCTACATGGCCGCCCACCCAAAAATGCTTATGTTGCTCAGACTGAGACTACAGGTAACCAGGGATTTTCTTTATCTGAAGGGGAGTATAATGAGTTCCTTCGATATCGAGCAAGTAAGCAGACATCTCCACAAGTAGCTTCTGTTGCTCAGACTAATACTTCTGTTGTTGGTAATTCCTTTGCTTGTGTTTCCCAGTCTAGTCCTTCTGAACAATGGGTTGTGGACTCAGCCGCTTCTGATCATATCTCCGGTAATAAATCACTTTTGTCAAATATTGCATATTCACAGTCTCTTCCCTCTATTACTTTAGCCAATGGGTCTCAAACCAAAGCAAAAGGAGTTGGACAAGCGAATCCCCTACCCTCTGTCACTCTAGATTCCGTTCTTTATGTCCCCGGCTGTCCTTTTAATCTTGCATCTGTTAGTCGTTTGACTCGTGCCCTTCACTGTGGTATATATTTTATTGATGATTCTTTTATTATGCAGGACCGCAGTACAGGGCAGACGATTGGAACAGGACTTGAATCGGAAGGGCTTTACTACCTTAACTCCCTAAAATCATCCAAGGCATGTCTAGTTACAGATCCTCCGGACCTAATTCACAGACGTTTAGGACATCCAAGCTTATCCAAGCTTCAGAAGATGGTGCCTAGTTTGTCTAGTTTATCCACATTAGAGTGTGAGTCATGTCAGCTCGGGAAACATACTCGAGCCTCCTATCCTCGTAGTATTGAGAGTCACTGAGAGTCACGCAGAGTCTATTTTTTCTTTAGTTCATTCTGATATATGGGGTCCTAGTAGAGTCGGTTCAACCTTAGGATTTCGTTATTTTGTTAGTTTCATTGATGATCATTCACGATGTACTTGGATTTTCTTAATGAAAGATCGTTCTGAGTTGTTTTCTATATTCCAGAATTTTTGTGTTGAAATTAAAAATCAATTTGGTGTCTCTATTCGCACTTTTCGCAGTGATAATGCCTTAAAATATTTATCCACTCAATTTCAGCAATTTATGACTTCTCAAAGAATTATTCATTAGACCTCTTGTCCGTATACCCCTCGGCAAAATGGGGTTGCAGAGAGAAATAATAGGCACATCATTGAGACTGCTCGCACACTTCTCATTGAATCTCATGTTCCGCTGCGTTTTTGGGGCGATGCAGTTTTCACAGCTTGTTATTTAGTTAATCGGATGCCTTCCTCTCCCATCCAGAATCAGATACCGTATGCGGTATTGTTTCCCCAATCACCCATATACTCTGTTCCCCCTCGTGTTTTTGGAAGCACTTGTTTCGTCCATAACTTAGCCCCTGGAAAAGATAAGTTAGCTCCTCGTGCTCTCAAGTGTGTCTTCCTTGGTTATTCTCGTGTTCAGAAGGATATCGTTGTTACTCACTTGATCTTCGTAGGTACTTTATGTCCTCCGACGTCACATTTTTTGAGTCTAAACCTTTCTTTACCTCTTCTGACCATTCTGACCCCCTTGATATATCTGCGGTCTTACCTATACCGACCTTCAAGGAGCCTACTATAGCTCCTCCTTCTAATTCCGCCACAGAAGCCTTACCCGAGTCTCCTATAGCTCCTCCTTCGCCTTCCACTATAGAAGTCTTATCCATTCCAGCCGTTGAGGAGTCTTGTGTGGTTCCTCCTAGACTCCCTGCCACAGGAACACCACTTTTGACATATCATCGTCGTCCGCGCTCAGCATCGGGCCCAGCTGATTCACGTCCTGCACCTGACCCTGCCAATACTGCGGACTTGTCTCCTCTTAATCAGCCGATTGCACTTCGGAAAGGCATACGGACCACCCTTAATCCTAATCCCCATTATATCGGTTTGAGCTATCATCGTTTGTCATCACCCTATTATGCATTTCTATCTTCTTTGTCCTCTGTTTCCATTCCTAAGTCAACAGGTGAAGCATTGTCTCATCCAGGATGGCGACAGGCTATGATTGACGAGATGTCTGCTTTACATACGAGTGGTACTTGGGAGCTCGTTCCTCTTCCTTCGGGTAAATATACTGTTGGTTGTCGTTGGGTGTATGCAGTCAAGGTTGGTCCTGATGGTAAGGTTGATCGTCTAAAGGCTCGTCTTGTTGCCAAAGGATATACTCAAATATTTGGGCTTGATTACAGTGATACCTTCTCTCCTGTGGCTAAGATAGCATCAGTCCGCCTTTTTCTATCCATGGCTGTTGTTCGCCATTGGCCCCTCTATCAGCTGGACATTAAGAATGCTTTTTTACACGGTGACCTTGAGGATGAAATTTATATGGAGCAACCACCTGGGTTTGTTGCTCAGGGGGAGTCTCGTGGCCTTGTATGTCGCTTGCATCGGTCACTTTATGGTCTAAAGCAGTCTCCTCGAGCCTGGTTTGGTAAGTTTAGCACAGTTATCCGGGAATTTGGCATGATTCAGAGTGAAGCTGATCACTCTGTATTCTATCGGCATTCTGCCTTGAGTCTCTCTATTTATCTAGTGGTCTATGTTGATGACATTGTTATTACCGGCAATGACCGGGATGGTATTACAAAATTAAAGCAACATCTCTTGCAACACTTTCAGACTAAGGATCTGGGCAAACTAAAGTATTTTCTTGGTATTGAGGTTGCTCAGTCTAGCTCGGGTATTGTGATCTCACAACGAAAGTATGCCTTAGATATTCTTGAAGAGACAGGAATGACAGGTTGTAGACCGGTTGACACCCCGATGGATCCAAATTCTAAACTTATGCCAGGACAGGGGGAGCCTCTTAGCGATCCTGCAAGATATAGACGGCTGGTTGGTAAATTAAATTACCTTACGGTGACAAGACCTGACATTTCCTTTTCTGTGAGTGTTGTGAGTCAGTTTATGGATTCTCTGTGTGATAGTCATTGGGATGCGGTTGTTCGCATTCTTCGGTATATAAAATCAGCTCCAGGCAAAGGTTTATTGTTTGAGGATAGAGGTCATGAGCAGATTGTTGGATACTCAGATGCTGATTGGGCAGGATCACCTTCTGATAGACGTTCTACGTCTGGGTATTGTGTCTTGGTAGGAGGAAATTTGGTCTCCTGGAAGAGCAAGAAACAGAATGTGGTTGCTCGATCTAGTGCAGAAGCAGAATATCGAGCGATGGCTATGGCGACATGTGAGTTAATTTGGATCAAACAGTTGCTCGAGGAATTGAAATTTGGAGAAATTAGTCAGATGGGACTTGTTTGTGATAATCAAGTTGCTCTTCATATTGCGTCAAATCCAGTGTTCCATGAGAGAACTAAACACATTGAGATTGACTGTCACTTTGTTAGAGAAAAGATACTCTCGGGAGATATTGCTACAAAGTTCGTGAAGTCAAATGATCAGCTGGCGGATATTTTCACCAAGTCCCTCACTGGTCCTCGTATTAACTGCATATGTAACAAGCTCGGTACATATGATTTGTATGCACCAGCTTGAGGGGAGTGTTAGATGTCCTAATCCCATGTATAGTAGGTTTATAATATGTCCTAGTTTGATACGTAGTAGGAGTAGAATATGTATTATAAATAGGGCTCATTGTATCATTGTTAATACATCAATAATATATTCTTCTTCCGTGCTTTCTCACAATTATAACAAATAATCTATTTAAAAAAGTATAATTCAACTATGAATAATACGAAAAGTATATGACATATATCATAATATGCAAGTTAGCTGCAACGACATTACAACACAAATATCAAAAGTATTGTATCGATACGAAATCTTATATGTACTCTTACGGAGTAATGAATCTTGAAAGAATTTTGATATTATAATTTGATATTTTTCTTAGAATACTCCTTTTATTTTATATTCTTTCTATTTGAAAGAGAATTAATACAAGAACATAATTCACAATTTCAATATGATTCTCTAGCATCATTTATTTTTAAGTTTCAACAAGTTAATAAAGTGACATAATTCACCATAAAATATCATGATAACTAACTATTTGTAAATATTTACTAGCTAATACTGAGCTATTAAATTAATAAGTATTGTATCTCATAATCGTGGGAAAAAAACAATATTTAGAAAAATAATTATAAAAAATTATTGTCACGACCCAAACCCACATTGGTCGTGATGGCGCCTCTCGTCAAGACAAGGCCAGTCAACTAACCTAATTCACTCTTCCTTTTAGAATTATTAAATCATAAATGAGTAAAGTGATACAACTTAACAACAATAATATTTCAACCCCACACAACCCGACCGGGATGTCACAAGCCACGAGCATCTAAGAAGTGAGAACACTACTATAGGGCCAATAATATATATATATATATACAAAATAAGATCTAAAAATTTAAGGTGAAGAGCAGTACCGTGGAAGCTGGCGGTCACCTTTCTCAGCTACGTTAGTACATCCTCAATCAGCTAATAACCTGCTACCGAGTGAACAATACTTGCAACTGCACGCGAGGTGCAGTGAGTAAAGTGAGTACTTCCAACTCAGTGGTACTAAGAGTAAATAATACTGAGCGGTAAGAAATCACGTAAGAGCACACCATCATGCTATATAGGACAGTACAGCCCTTTTTTAGAAACCTTTAGAAAATATATGGCTTAGTTTAAAACCTCTTTTGAAAATATCCTTTTTCCAATAGTTAAGCAACTAAATGCGGAACAGGTAGTGCAAGTCAGCACAAAAGTCAGCTCATCGGGCACAGACAAGTATGCATAATTGAGCTCATAAACTCGCCCTACATGCAATATTCTTGTTCCTAGTCAGCCGTTGTTACCTGACCCGTTTACATTGTACAATGTCACTGTTACCACTATCTCAAATTTATCCTCTTTAAAAGTGATCGGACAATAGAACAACAAATAAATATCTCAAGAAATAACACAACAACGAAAAATTCACAAAAGCATGAATGCAATGCAATGCATATGACGGTACACTCCGGTACCTACTGCGGCGTGCAGTCCGATCCATTTAACGTCAACGGTGCTCACGGGGGGTGTGTACAAACTCCGGAGGGGCTCCTACAACCCAAGCGCAATACCAGTCATGTCTTGGCTTCAAACAGGCTCTCGGCCTGAATATCAATATATCACCGTTACGGCGTGCAACCCGATCCATAACAAGGAAATCAACCTCACAATAGGGTCCTCGATCCATCTCAGTCAAATGAATGCATAACCAATCGGGCATGACATACTATCGGGATCTCCGCCCTCTTATCCTTTTTTATTTAATATTCATGATTAAAACACATATTTCAATAGTAGAAAATATGACTGAGAATATATGATATGCACATAAGTGATGTAAAACACATAAGATGCCCTAAGAATTCTACAGGTCGGCACAAGGTCCCAAACACGGCAATTAGCCCAAATTATGATGATAACAAATAATTTTGAGTTAAATACGCGGTAAAAATCAACAACTGGGACGGACCAAGTCACAGTCCCCCAACGGTACTCTACCCCACGCTCGTATCCGGCTTGCAAGTCACCTCCATACAACACTACGATGTGCAAATTTTGGGCAAACCCTCTGGGTATCATTTACAAGTATTACTCACCTCAAACCGATGAAATCTCTAGCTCACGACGCCCTTGCCCCTCAAGTTGTCCTCCTCGTGCATCGAATCTAACCAAAATCATAGTGAAAACGTCACACTATACCAAGGGAACAATACCCAATCAAAAACAATCAAAATATAGCAAAAATCTCGAAACTAGCAAATCTCGATCCCCGGGTCAGCTTCTCAAAAAATTACGGAACTTACATTACCGGATTCCTTGTCTTGCCACGAATCCGTGCATACCAATAACTCCCAAATTCGAGCTTAAATGACCTATCAAATCCCAGTTTGATATATCAAAAACTCAAGCCCTAACTTTACCCCTTTTTGGTAAATTTTAACTTATTTCCATGTTAAATCTAACAAAATCTCAAGTATTTAGGCTAAGGAACTTACCTTCAAGCAATCCTCCTTGAATCCCTCTTCAATTAGCTCTCCCAAGCTCCAAAATCGCTCAACAATGGTGAAAAAATATCATAGGCTCGCGGATGAAATATCACTTAAAACCCTTCTGCCCAGCTTGAAAATCCTTCATCGTGTTCGCGACCTGAGCCCCACGAACGCGAAGAACATTTTTATTTTATCACATTAACCTTACACGAACGCGATGCTTTATTCCTCATACATACGCGAACACGACTCACATAATGCAAATGCGAAGAGCAAATCCGCTGGACCCCAACTCCTTATACGCGAACGCGAGCAGGACCACGTGAATACGAAGCACAATAGCATATACATACGAGAACGTGAGCAAGATAATGCGAACGCGAAGAGAAATAACTAGCCTGCCAAGAATCCTTCTACGCGATCGCGATATACCCCACGCGATCGTGAAGGCTTAAATGCCTGCAACACCTGACTGAAATTTTGCAACTCTTCAGCTTAGAAAATGGTCCGATTGGCCACACGAAACTACCCCGAGACCCCTGGGACCTCAACCAAAGAGGGGCAGCTGTGAGCACGTGATTTTTGCCCTATAAGAGAAATACTCCCAAAAATTCAAGATAAAATAATCTTTTCGTTGTGTGCAAGTTTTAGATTTTTCGTGGCGTTTTTGGATAATTGTTTGTATTTGTCTAAGCGTGTTTGTTTGTTTAAATTAGGAAAAATACAAAAATATATTGCGTTTGCATTCTTAGGATTTAATTTACAATTGAAAGCAATCAAGTTTATTCGGCAAAAATGGAAAATCACAAAAATTATGTATTTTTGCATTTTTAGCATTTAATGTCCCAATTGTGTGATGTTATTTTAATTTGGTGTGATAATTGTTATTTTGAAGTTAATTAGCATTTTTAAAGTTAATTTGGTTTTGTAATTTAATTTAGGAGTTTTGGTTTTAATTTTTGAAATAAATGAAAAGAGAAGTCTTGGTCTTATGAGCTATTTTGAATTAAAAGAAAAGATACCAAGCCCAAAACAATTTTTACCCCAAACCCAGCCCAAAAACACACCCCTAACCCATACCCACGCCCAACCCGACCCGGTCCGAAATAATCAAACCCCCCCCTCTTTTCAATACACCATCATTTTCATACACAAAAAAACAAACCCTAATCCTAAACCCCCCCCCACCTTTCTTCTTCTTCTCCTTCAGCCAGCCGCCGATCTTCACCAGCGCCGCTGCCAGCCGTCCACCCAGCGACGCCTCCAAGCCCCACGACCGTGCCACCCCCCTGTGTCGTCTACACCAGCGACCACTCCATCTGCTGCCTCCAGTCCGCCAATGTCCAGCCATGAAAACGACCCCCTACTTCTGCTTCATCCTCGCCATCGTCGTCGATCAGCCAGCGAGCCCGTCGACCTCCATCCGCTGCCTCCAGTCCGACAAACCACCATCTCCAGCGACCACTGTCGCGCCAACACCCCAGCCGCCGGAACATCTTCTCATATCAAAACCGTCGCTGCTCCTTCATCGAACCAGCCAGCTTCGCCACTAAGTTCGTCGTCGTCGTCAGTCATCACCTTCCGTTGTTCGCTGCTCGTCATTTGTTTAAAAACGATCGCTTACCAGGCAGGTTTTGTTTCCGTACGAGTTCGTCGTTGTTCCAATCCGGTTAGTTGGTTTAAGTTTTACTTATGATATTCTTGGATCTGAAATCAGTACATAGGCTTGATTTGTTTGGTTTTCTCCTGTTTTGCTCGTTATTACAGAATTAAGGAGTCGTATTGTTTATATGTTAGTCCGAAAATCAGTAACGATTCTCTCGCAATTTTCATAAGTGTTTCGGCATGTTAGTGTCAGCTTTAAGTTGTTAGGTTCTTATTAGACTTTCTTCATGTGTTCGTTTCCTCTTTAAAGTAATCCGAAGTTATCCATATTAGAATATTCTTGTGAACTTTAGACGATCAAATTGTTTTCAGTTTGTTTTCGTTTAGTATGTTTATAGTGTTCATGTGTTCCTGTGTAGGTTTAATCAAGAAGTGTGTTGGTTTAATCACTGAATCCTCCGTTTTGTTTCTGAATCATCGAGTCTTTCATCTTGCTTGTGATCCTGTTTGATCTAATCTAAGTTCAAATGTTTGAGTTCAGTTATTTGAATCTAATTGTTGTTCTTTTAAGTTTGGAGTCCATGATGAGCTTGACCATGGTTTAGTTTCAGTTTTGGTGTTCTTATTATTAATTAAAAGCTGGTTTAACGTGATCAATTGATTGAGTTTGATTAAGGGAATTGGTTATAGATAATGGGTAGTAATCACAAGGCATCAAGAGGTATTTTTGGAATTGGAAAACTTGCAAAATTATTTAAATTGAGTGTTCTGTCTACTAAGCACCAATAATGTTAAAGTAAGAATTTGTTTAATAAAAATGGGGAACAAGACATAATTGTATTAAAAGTAGTGATTAAAATACACCTACCCATGCTTTGAATTAAAAAATCAATTAGAGAAAGGGTAGTGGGGGACAAACGAATTAAAAATGGGGAACAAGACATAATGGTATTAAAAGTAGTGATTAAAATACACCTACCCATGTTTTGAATTAACTAAGGAAAAGACAAATGGTAGTGGGGAACAAAACATATGGTAGTGGAGTTGATGGGAAAATAGCTTAATGAATTGGGTCTTAGTGTTGTTATGAGTTGTAAAGAGGTCTTAATTGATATAAATAGGAGGACAGTAGGATATTCAAAGATAGAGAAAAAGGGATACACATATTCACAGCATAGATGGAGGTGCACTCATAAAAATACACACACACATACACATTGGGTCACGGTTGCATGTTTGGTTTGTTGCTGTTGTTGCTGTGGTTTGGTTGGGTCCTTTTACTGTTGTTGGTATCGCTGTTCTGTGCTATTGCTGGGTGTATACTACTGCTGCTGTGGTTTCTACTGTGTCACTGCTGCTGAGTGTTGCTGTTGTTGTATTGCTACTGCATTACTACTGCTGATTGCTCCTTCTTTTCTCCTTTGTCATCATCCAGGTACTTCTCATGTCCATGTTGAACTAGAGAGACAGTGTAAACACTGCTCTGAAATCAAATGATGAACTGCAGTTTGGAGAGTTGTACGAGTTTCTGTTGTTGCCGTGTAATTCGAATTGATTGATAATTGTATTCGTTTGAAATTATTGTAGTATGTTTAATCGAAAAGCTAAAGTCAAATTAATCGAACATTCTAGTTTCGACCTTCTGATAGTCTAGGATTTTAATCTCTGTTATCGGTTAGTTCTGCCATGTTTTGCTAGATTAACATTAGTTTGTAGTATAAATTATGTTAACAGTTTTCTTAATAAGCCTGTGTTCCAGGTACAATTTAAAGAACCCTACAATTGAACTAAACAAGGCATAGCTATAAAACATAAAATACATCATTATGAGCAAAGAACCGAATTGGCGATTTAGATCAAATAATTAGAGTAATCACTCGAGGCATAGATTGTTAAAAGAGCAAAGTTAATAGATAGCTTTAGTTAGTTCATTTGCATCCTTGACCATGGGTAAGCAATATATTAGTGTAACTGTAAACAAAACCTTAGTAACTTGTATAAAGAGTTAGATTGTGTATTTAAGTTTCATACAATTCCTTTTATATTGGATTCAAATTTAGGCCCAAGGTTCAAGTTAAATAGTTTTCGCTCTTCTCACTCAAACTAGAAATTGAATTCGGAATTTAAACTTGTACTCGTGAATTAATCAATCATTAGAGACAATAAATAGAAAATTTAGTTACTTAGGTATGACCTTTAATAAAAGTGAGATGAGCCTCGCCGCATGGAATACACAATTGCGGGGCCCTCAAATTAATTGTTATAAAACTCTTAGATTCGAGAGGATCGTTTAGCAAATTTCACGGTCTTTTCCCAAAATTAATAAAGACGATAGACTCGTTAGGCCCGATTTGTAAATAAATTATTTTCCTGAATACGGGTGCGCATTTATGTGACCCAAATCTTACTCTCGGCGAAACTGAAATACATTAGAGTCGCAGGCGTACTGGTTACGGTGCGGCTCGAAACGTGTTTTCGTAACGTCGCAATTCTTCTAAAAAATAAGAGCGGAGCATTAAAAGCACATAGTTAAAATATATAAAAGAATCGGATAGAAACAAAAATTGCAATTGAGCGACCGTGCTAAAACCACGGAATCCGGGAGTGCCTAACACCTTCTCCCGGGTTAACAGAATTCCTTATCCAGATTTCTAGTTTCGCAGACTGTATTACAGAGTCATAAATTTCCTCGGTTCGGGATTAAACCGGTGACTTGGGACACCATTATTTTTCCAAGTGGCGACTCTGAATTTAATAAATTGATCCCGTCTCGATTGTCCTTTAATTGGAAAAACTCCCTCGCGCCCTCGCGGGTTAGCGAAAAAAGGAGGTGTGACAGCTCTGGCGACTCTGCTGGGGACTAAACCTCCGAACTTCGGTTCGGGGTCTAAGAATTCGAGCTCAGTTAAATTGTTGTTTTGTCTATATCTGATTTTATTACATGTTTAATTAATGTGCTACATGTCTACCGCTTTGATACTAGTTGCACTGTATATACAAACTGTTATATGTTTACCGCTTTGATATTGCGTGAACTGTATATAAAACTGTGCCGCAAACCCTTCACTTCTCACCCCGGGGATGTGCTCACTGGTTGAGACTCCTTATTCTGTTAGTGTCATACCCGAAAATAATGAAGAGGCTCGGAAAGTTTCTAAGCCGGTTGGCCTTTTGGTTCCCGGAAAGGAGCTCCTTCCTCAGCCCGAGTTGTCCGCTTGGGTACACAGTCTAGAACACATACCCAAGTTTTTAACTTAGAATAACGTGACTTCATGCCGGATCCCTAGTAGGAAACGCTTATTCGCATCACGTTGCATTTGACTTAGGGGACTCAACACAGGGGTTGGGTCCGTCTAGGACAGGTGACCCGGTAATCAAAGACCGAGCATATTATATGTTGCATTTATTTATCATGTATTATTATGATGATTGGGTAAATTTCTGAAAAAAAAAAAAAAAAAAAAAAAGGGGAATCGAATTTTGGAATAGAAAATATCAAAAATATTGATGAAATGCTGTCGAAAATTTGAAAATTTGAAAAATAGGAAGAGCAATTTTGTTAAAATAATCGGTCATAAAATAATCTGACCGAACTACGCAGGTTTGATTTTCGCCACTAGGTGGGATACGTAGGCAACCCTCATCGGGTCCAACCACCCCCTTTAAAAAAATAAAAAAAAATATATGTGTTTAATTTTGTCAATAAAATCAAAGTGATGCCGTTTTTGCAAATAGCCGAATGTTCCGAAAGGACGCCGGAAGGCTGTTTTTTGCAAAAATAGCCACTTTGAATCATTTTTAATAATTTGCGGAAATGTTGCAAGGCCATAGCCGCAAAATCAAGTTCGGGTTCACACCCCGTTTGCAAAATAAAAAAAAAATATATAAAAAAAGAAAAAAATCAAAAAAATGTGTGTGTTTAATTTTGTCAATAAATCAAAGTGACGATGTTTTTGAAAATAGCCGAATGTTCCGAAAGGACCCCGGAAGGCTGTTTTTGCAAAAATAGCCACTTTGAGTCATTTTAATAATTTGCGGGCACAACCTTGAAATATTCCTTGTGGAAATGTTGCAAGGCCATAGCCGCAAAATCAAGTCCGGGTTCACACCCTTTTTGCAAAAATAACCAAAAAATGTCAAAATTTTTATTTTGTTATAAATAAGTCGGGTAATGCTATTCTTGCTTGAAATAAGCCGAATGTCCCTTAAAAGGACGCCGGAAGGCTGTTTTTCGCAAGAATAGCCATTTCGAGTCGTTTGTAAATAATTTTGGACACAACCTTGAAATGTTCCCTCGCGAA
This sequence comes from Nicotiana noctiflora, assembly GCA_032618575.1. Classification (NCBI taxonomy): domain Eukaryota; kingdom Viridiplantae; phylum Streptophyta; class Magnoliopsida; order Solanales; family Solanaceae; genus Nicotiana; species Nicotiana noctiflora. The sequence continues at coordinate 26,904 of JASVEL010005569.1, forward strand.
AATGTTGAAAGGTTGTATCCGCAAACATCAAGTTTTGAGTCATCACTCAACTTTACAAAAAATAACCACTTTATCAAATAAGCCATTACATGGCCGGTCTTTGCATAAATAGCCACTTTTGGCATTTGAACTTCTTCAGTCTTGTATTGGCCTGTGTCGGTGCTGAACGATGCCCCATAGGCCCCAGGATAAAATTTTGAATTTGCATCTTCTTAAATAAAATTTTGCAAAAAGAGCCACTTTGTCTAAATAAGCCATTATATGGCCAATTTATGAAAAAATAGTTTTGTGTTGGTTTATGGCGATGCCGAACGATGCCCCATGAGCCACCGGATTTAAAAAAAAAAAAAAAAAAAAAAAAAAAAAAAAAACATATGGTTTTGCTGAAATGGCCACATTTGGCATTTAAACTTTCTCAGTCTTGTGTTGGCCTGTGTCGGTGTTGAACGATGCCCCATGAGCCTTAAGATGAAAAGTTTTGAATTTGTAGCCTCTTAAATAAAATTTTGCAAAAATAGCCGCTTTGTCAAATAAGCCATTACATGGCCAATTTTGTAAAAATAGTCAATTGACATTAGAAACTTCTCAGTCTTGTGTTGGTTATGGCGATGCCGAACGATGCCCCATGAGCCACAGGATGGAAAAATTTTCAAGTTTATCTTTCTTAAATAAATTTTGCAAAAATAGTCATTTTGTCAAAAAAGCCATTATGTGGCCAATTTTGTAGAAATAGTCATAAGTGACACCAAAAATATTCTTATTCTTGTAGAAATCTCCTACACAAGTTTGTAGTTGGAGTCGGCTTGTACAATTTTTATTCAAAAAAAAAATATAATAATTAAATAAACATTTCTTTATTTCTTGCATTAATTTGCAAGAACTACGCTCGGTCTGATTCATGCGGGGTCATGATACGTAGGCAATCCACATAGGATTCGACCATTTCCATAACCCAAAAAAAAAAAATCCCTAATGTGCGTTCACCTGGCTGTCAAATGCTCTAACGCTAACGTGACTTCACTTTGTTGTGTCCATTAGCAGAAAGGTGGTTGGTTGTGGTTCTAAAATAACTCTTTCCTGTAAGACAAAGTCAGAGGACAATGGCAGATAATCTCAAGACTGAGTGGGTTGGTACAGGTACCCGACAACAGCTGGTTGAACGGAACCACGGGTTAGTAGAGGAGGTCAAGATATTGAGACAACACGTGGCTGATATGTATCGGGCGTGGATGGATGGAAAAGCACCACCTCCGCCACCACCTAGCTTCCTGGACTCTGTCCTTACCCGTACCATGAACCCGATGCCGGATGATCTCCCGCACTCTCCATATATACCCGCCTATCACAACTTCTCCAGCCATTCGAGTAACTCAATTACTCGTCCCCCGACTATGTTTTCACAACGCTACTCCCGTCCCCAACACCACTACTCTCCCCGGGACAACCAAAATCGTACTTCACCTTCCAGGTACCCAGCTCCACAAAAGGCTTACCAACCCCCACGAACATACCGGAAACCCCCCGGGTCAGGTTTCAAGCCAAATAAGGCGTTTAGGGAGGAAAGGTTGCTGAAGCGAGAAAAGGCGCTCACCCCTATCGGAGAGTCCTATGCAAGTCTGTTTGAAAAGTTAAAACATGTCGGCCTGATTACGCCGCTCCCCGAATACACTCCCGATCCACGTGCAAGAAGCTTCGATCCTACTGCACGATGTGCATACCATTCCAATGTCAGAGGGCACGATATTGAGAGTTGCCGTACCTTGAAAAAGGAAATAGAAAGAATGATTCAAAAAGGGTGGTTGATTGTGGTCGATGATGATGACATGGGGGGTGTACCGACTGGAGCTAAAAATGTTGAAGCAGTTGGCAGCCTTGGCAATATTGATGCGGAACTTAGTGGCTAAAATGTTGTGCTTGGAAATTGGGAAGATACTCCATCTTTCGGTCAGCTAGATGGAGCTTTGGTGGTTCGTTTTTGTGGTCATTTTTGTTGTCCGAGTTATTTTCAGGGTTTTCTTGTGGTCAAACCCTTTTGTCCTAGCAGTTTGCTTTGGTCCTGTCCAGTTTTGTTTCAGGGCTGTACTCTACTTTGTTTTGCTTGTTTTATCATTGAACCATTTCGTCATTAGTTTAATGAAGCTTTCGGTCTTTTGTTACTTCCGGTCATTTTATCTGTTTAGTTCTTTTTACCCTTTAGATTTGTCTTGTGCTCAAACGCCGAATCTAGTGACACGACATGCGCACACATAATTATGGCTTAATTCTAAAAGCAGTTGGAAGATGATCGGGTCATCTAAGGGAAACAAAAATAACTTGAGACTATTTGGATCCCGAGTCATCTGAAACCGGGGCAAGTAAAAAGAAACAGTCAAAGGCAAGCTGGCCAAAATTGACATAGGGTCGTTCATAATGAGAGTGTTGCCCAACAGTGCTTTAAAGATGTGATGAATATTAATTGTGTTGTTTACGCTTGGCATGTTTTGAAGATTGGAATGACGAAGGCATTTTGTTCTGCTATCCAAACACTTTATCCATCGTCAACCCTTTGAGCCTGAATTTAAATTCTTTCATACCCCTCCTTCGGAATTAGTTGCAAAGACTAGAAACACAAGTTTGAAAGGCAAAAGAAGAAAGGGATAAAGAAAAAGTAAAGAAAAAGAAAACAACAAAAAGAGATAAAGAAAAGAAAAAAAAAAAAAAAAAAAAAAAAAAAAACTTGAAAAAGAGGAATTGGGAACTACGTTTGACCTGATTCCTTAAAGAGGATACGTAGGCGCTTCACAGCTCGGTCATAGTGTAAATAAAGAAATAAAAATCCCCAAGCAAGAAACAGGGGCAGTAAAGAAAAAAAAAAGAAAAAATACGTGTTTATAAGATTCCGAAGGTTGTAATTTTGAACCCAGTTTGTTTTATTTTTGAGCTTTTAATACCCTTTTCTTTCTAGCCCTATCCAAATCCCACATTACGGTCCAAAGAAAGACCTTCCGATCAGTCTTCAAAAGATGCCGCGTCAGGCGAGGGATAGAGTCCTATCATAATATAACACGTTGATTCTCGGCAGAAAAGACGTTGATTCTCAGCAGAAAGGAAATACGAGAGAGTCTTGGCAGTGACACCCCAATCCCCAGCTAAAAGTTATACAAATGAGAGAGTCTTACCGGTGAAAACCTTCACAGGCACCATAAGGCGACGAAAGCTGAGAGAAAATCAAAATGAGAGAGGCTTGAAAGTGAAAACCCTTCGGGGACTACAAGTCAAATAAAGGGGATAATCAGATGGAAATCATGAGACAGAAATCGTGAAAGGAAATTAACGACGGAGGATAGGCCATATGTGCATGTCATGACCGGTAGAGTTGGTATCCGCGTTTGATAAGTTTTTATAGTTGTTTCTGGTTAGAGAGTCAGTCCTCCCTTGTCTTCTATTTTCTTTTTATCTTTCTCCTTTTGTCAAAATTCTCCATCAAAGTCAGTCTAGTCAAAACATAGTGAGAAATGACTTCAAAACTTACCACCAACTTTCCAATTATTATGCAAGGCAAGGAAATGCCATTGACGGCAGAGAAGTATGGTGCAAAGAAGATTATTAAACTGGGGCAGAAAATTTTCTTTTCAGTTTGAAAATTTTCTGGAAGTCAATACCCACTTGGGGAAGAAGGAAAGTCTTAAAGGAAATGGTCTTCGAACTAGTGTCATCCTCAACAACCTTCAAGAAAAGTGAAACACCAATTTTGAGGAAATGAAAATCTACCGGCAGTGTTATCTTCAGCAAGTTCCGAGGTGGTCGGACAACACAAAGTGGTAAAGGAAGAAAGGAAATCTCATCTTCAACAAAATAACCCCCAACAAGTTGAGAAACACAGAACGGGGAAGGGATAAATGGAAAAACCCATCCCCAGCATGAGTATCATCAAATAATAACATCCCCAGCAAGTTCTGATAATGAAACACAGAGCAGGGAAAGAGGAGGAGAACAATCCCCAGCGGGAGCACCACAACCAGCCACCACATTTTAAAACTAACCAATTTTTCTTTGATTTGAAACAGGGAAAAAAGGGGTTGTCGACAGCAAAGCATGCCACGAAGAAGATTCTCAAACTGGGGCAGAAAATTTTCTCCTGTTGCGAAAATTTTCTCGAAACCAAATACTTGGTTAGGGAAAGAAGCTAGATAACGCGAGGAAATGATCTTTGAACCCGGTTATCCCAGCAGATTTGAAAGAAAGAAAACAACAAGTTGTGATAGATGAAATTATACCCCCAACAGACAGGACAAGACGAGGAAGCTTGCGTTCAGAAAGGCAAGAAGCCGGTATCACCCTCAGCAGTCCTCGGAAAATGAAACATTGATTTCGAGATTTCACCGGCAGCATTATATCCTACAAGTTTTTCAAGGGAGCGAAGCGCGAGCCCCGAAGGAGGATTGGAAAGAGGAAGAAGGAAAGGGGATCCCCCGACAGGGTAATCCCCAGCTGATGACACTTCAATCCCCAGCGATCTCGAGAGAGAGTAAAGGTTCTGAAGGAAAGGAGGAAATAAAGAAGATTTTCCCCAGCAGCATTACCCCAGCAGGTAAGTAATTAGTTCCAAAGACATCCCCAGCAGTCAAGAAAAAATAACACAACCCGGGAGGAAAGCAATTCCAAAACAAGGTAATTCGGAAGAAAGGATGGCCCAAGAAGCGATGGAGGAAGAAGAAAGTGGTGCAGGAAGCAAAGGAAGGCAACATGGATGGGATGGAGTTAGTTGATGGTTGAAGTCAGGAGCCCGCCTGAAGAGAGGAATGGCGATTTATTTTCAAAAGATGTTGTTGAAGTCAGGAGCCCGCCTGAAGAGAGGAATGGCAATTTATTTTCAAAAGATGTTGTTGAAGTCAGGAGCCCGCCTGAAGAGAGGAATGGCAATTTATTTTAAAAGATGTTGAAGTCAGGAGCCCGCCTGAAGAGTGGAATGGCGTTTAATTTTCAGAGTTGATGATTGAAGTCAGGAGCCCGCCTGAAGAGAGGAATGGCGATTTATTTTCAGAAGATGGAGAAGTCAGGAGCCCGCCTGAAGAGAGGAATGGCGTTTAATTTTCAGAGTTGATGATTGAAGTCAGGAGCCCGCCTGAAGAGAGGAATGGCAATTTATTTTAAAAGATGTTGAAGTCAGGAGCCCGCCTGAAGAGAGGAATGGCGATTTATTTTCAAAAGATGGAGAAGTCAGGAGCCCGCCTGAAGAGAGGAATGACGATTTAATTTTCAGAGTTGATGATTGAAGTCAGGAGCCCGCCTGAAGAGAGGAATGGCGATTTAATTTTCAGAGTTGATGATTGAAGTCAGGAGCCCGCCTGAAGAGAGGAATGGCGTTTAATTTTCGGAGTTGATAATTGAAGTCAGGAGCCCGCCTGAAGAGCGGAATGGCGATTTATTTTCAAAAGATGATGATTGAAGTCAGGAGCCCGCCTGAAGAGAGGAATGGCGATTTATTTTCAGAGTTGATGATCGAAGTCAGGAGCCCGCCTGAAGAATGGAGTGGCAATTTACTTTCGAAGTTGTTTGAGGGAAGCAGTAGAGTATAACAGAAATCCCCAGCAGGAATTCAAGTTCAAAATCAGAAGGAAGGCAACAAGGATCAGAAAGATAGATTCAGACTTCGACGGAAAACAAGTCGAAGATCGCAAGGAAGGGACCAACGGTCGGAGTTCGGCAATCAAGATAGGTCGAAACAACAATTGTCAGAAGAGAAGAAGCATCAGAAGGAACATCAGGTCTGACAAAATAGCAAGGAACACCGGAAAGTCAAGATGAAGAGATAGATAAGATTTCGTAATACTGTAACTTAGTCTAGCTTCTTATTTTTGTTTAGCACGGTGTAATGAGGGGATCAGTTAAGCAGTGGCAACAGCAGTAACAGCAATAACAGCAAGATCACAGCAATCATGGTAGTCCCAGCTACCAAACTTCCCGAACTACATTGACCTGATTCCCTTTTAGCCAGGGATATGTAGGAGACCTTTTGAAGCAAAGGTTCGGTCAAGTCTTTCAAAAAATGCTTCACACGGAGTGCTCAAACGGGCAAAAAAATCGCTCGTATTTGCTCACATATCTTTGCACGAAAACTCTTCGTGTTTCCGAGCAAAGAGGGGCAGCTGTGAGCACGTGATTTTTGCCCTATAAGAGAAATACTCCCAAAAATTCAAGATAAAATAATCTTTTCGTTGTGTGCAAGTTTTAGATTTTTCGTGGCGTTTTTGGATAATTGTTTGTATTTGTCTAAGCGTGTTTGTTTGTTTAAATTAGGAAAAATACAAAAATATATTGCGTTTGCATTCTTAGGATTTAATTTACAATTGAAAGCAATCAAGTTTATTCGGCAAAAATGGAAAATCACAAAAATTATGTATTTTTGCATTTTTAGCATTTAATGTCCCAATTGTGTGATGTTATTTTAATTTGGTGTGATAATTGTTATTTTGAAGTTAATTAGCATTTTTAAAGTTAATTTGGTTTTGTAATTTAATTTAGGAGTTTTGGTTTTAATTTTTGAAATAAATGAAAAGAGAAGTCTTGGTCTTATGAGCTATTTTGAATTAAAAGAAAAGATACCAAGCCCAAAACAATTTTTACCCCAAACCCAGCCCAAAAACACACCCCTAACCCATACCCACGCCCAACCCGACCCGGTCCGAAATAATCAAACCCCCCCCTCTTTTCAATACACCATCATTTTCATACACAAAAAAACAAACCCTAATCCTAAACCCCCCCCCACCTTTCTTCTTCTTCTCCTTCAGCCAGCCGCCGATCTTCACCAGCGCCGCTGCCAGCCGTCCACCCAGCGACGCCTCCAAGCCCCACGACCGTGCCACCCCCTGTGTCGTCTACACCAGCGACCACTCCATCTGCTGCCTCCAGTCCGCCAATGTCCAGCCATGAAAACGACCCCCTACTTCGGCTTCATCCTCGCCATCGTCGTCGATCAGCCAGCGAGCCCGTCGACCTCCATCCGCTGCCTCCAGTCCGACAAACCACCATCTCCAGCGACCACTGTCGCGCCAACACCCCAGCCGCCGGAACATCTTCTCATATCAAAACCGTCGCTGCTCCTTCATCGAACCAGCCAGCTTCGCCACTAAGTTCGTCGTCGTCGTCAGTCATCACCTTCCGTTGTTCGCTGCTCGTCATTTGTTTAAAAACGATCGCTTACCAGGCAGGTTTTGTTTCCGTACGAGTTCGTCGTTGTTCCAATCCGGTTAGTTGGTTTAAGTTTTACTTATGATATTCTTGGATCTGAAATCAGTACATAGGCTTGATTTGTTTGGTTTTCTCCTGTTTTGCTCGTTATTACAGAATTAAGGAGTCGTATTGTTTATATGTTAGTCCGAAAATCAGTAACGATTCTCTCGCAATTTTCATAAGTGTTTCGGCATGTTAGTGTCAGCTTTAAGTTGTTAGGTTCTTATTAGACTTTCTTCATGTGTTCGTTTCCTCTTTAAAGTAATCCGAAGTTATCCATATTAGAATATTCTTGTGAACTTTAGACGATCAAATTGTTTTCAGTTTGTTTTCGTTTAGTATGTTTATAGTGTTCATGTGTTCCTGTGTAGGTTTAATCAAGAAGTGTGTTGGTTTAATCACTGAATCCTCCGTTTTGTTTCTGAATCATCGAGTCTTTCATCTTGCTTGTGATCCTGTTTGATCTAATCTAAGTTCAAATGTTTGAGTTTAGTTATTTGAATCTAATTGTTGTTCTTTTAAGTTTGGAGTCCATGATGAGCTTGACCATGGTTTAGTTTCAGTTTTGGTGTTCTTATTATTAATTAAAAGCTGGTTTAACGTGATCAATTGATTGAGTTTGATTAAGGGAATTGGTTATAGATAATGGGTAGTAATCACAAGGCATCAAGAGGTATTTTTGGAATTGGAAAACTTGCAAAATTATTTAAATTGAGTGTTCTGTCTACTAAGCACCAATAATGTTAAAGTAAGAATTTGTTTAATAAAAATGGGGAACAAGACATAATGGTATTAAAAGTAGTGATTAAAATACACCTACCCATGCTTTGAATTAAAAAATCAATTAGAGAAAGGGTAGTGGGGGACAAACGAATTAAAAATGGGGAACAAGACATAATGGTATTAAAAGTAGTGATTAAAATACACCTACCCATGTTTTGAATTAACTAAGGAAAAGACAAATGGTAGTGGGGAACAAAACATATGGTAGTGGAGTTGATGGGAAAATAGCTTAATGAATTGGGTCTTAGTGTTGTTATGAGTTGTAAAGAGGTCTTAATTGATATAAATAGGAGGACAGTAGGATATTCAAAGATAGAGAAAAAGGGATACACATATTCACAGCATAGATGGAGGTGCACTCATAAAAATACACACACACATACACATTGGGTCACGGTTGCATGTTTGGTTTGTTGCTGTTGTTGCTGTGGTTTGGTTGGGTCCTTTTACTGTTGTTGGTATCGCTGTTCTGTGCTATTGCTGGGTGTATACTACTGCTGCTGTGGTTTCTACTGTGTCACTGCTGCTGAGTGTTGCTGTTGTTGTATTGCTACTGCATTACTACTGCTGATTGCTCCTTCTTTTCTCCTTTGTCATCATCCAGGTACTTCTCATGTCCATGTTGAACTAGAGAGACAGTGTAAACACTGCTCTGAAATCAAATGATGAACTGCAGTTTGGAGAGTTGTACGAGTTTCTGTTGTTGCCGTGTAATTCGAATTGATTGATAATTGTATTCGTTTGAAATTATTGTAGTATGTTTAATCGAAAAGCTAAAGTCAAATTAATCGAACATTCTAGTTTCGACCTTCTGATAGTCTAGGATTTTAATCTCTGTTATCGGTTAGTTCTGCCATGTTTTGCTAGATTAACATTAGTTTGTAGTATAAATTATGTTAACAGTTTTCTTAATAAGCCTGCGTTCCAGGTACAATTTAAAGAACCCTACAATTGAACTAAACAAGGCATAGCTATAAAACATAAAATACATCATTATGAGCAAAGAACCGAATTGGCGATTTAGATCAAATAATTAGAGTAATCACTCGAGGCATAGATTGTTAAAAGAGCAAAGTTAATAGATAGCTTTAGTTAGTTCATTTGCATCCTTGACCATGGGTAAGCAATATATTAGTGTAACTGTAAACAAAACCTTAGTAACTTGTATAAAGAGTTAGATTGTGTATTTAAGTTTCATACAATTCCTTTTATATTGGATTCAAATTTAGGCCCAAGGTTCAAGTTAAATAGTTTTCGCTCTTCTCACTCAAACTAGAAATTGAATTCGGAATTTAAACTTGTACTCGTGAATTAATCAATCATTAGAGACAATAAATAGAAAATTTAGTTACTTAGGTATGACCTTTAATAAAAGTGAGATGAGCCTCGCCGCATGGAATACACAATTGCGGGGCCCTCAAATTAATTGTTATAAAACTCTTAGATTCGAGAGGATCGTTTAGCAAATTTCACGGTCTTTTCCCAAAATTAATAAAGACGATAGACTCGTTAGGCCCGATTTGTAAATAAATTATTTTCCTGAATACGGGTGCGCATTTATGTGACCCAAATCTTACTCTCGGCGAAACTGAAATACATTAGAGTCGCAGGCGTACTGGTTACGGTGCGGCTCGAAACGTGTTTTCGTAACGTCGCAATTCTTCTAAAAAATAAGAGCGGAGCATTAAAAGCACATAGTTAAAATATATAAAAGAATCGGATAGAAACAAAAATTGCAATTGAGCGACCGTGCTAAAACCACGGAATCCGGGAGTGCCTAACACCTTCTCCCGGGTTAACAGAATTCCTTATCCAGATTTCTAGTTTCGCGGACTGTATTACGGAGTCATAAATTTCCTCGGTTCGGGATTAAACCGGTGACTTGGAACACCATTATTTTTCCAAGTGGCGACTCTGAATTTAATAAATTGATCCCGTCTCGATTGTCCTTTAATTGGAAAAAACTCCCTCGCGCTCTCGCGGGCGCGGAAAAAGGAGGTGTGACACCAACGTATCTTAAAATATTATCCAAATTTGTTCAAATCATCAAAACACGTCAAAATACACAAAAATTATCAATTTACCACGGATTCAAGCCTAAGTTTTCTCAAATTCTTTCGAAACTCACATTCGATCAAAAACCCGACCAAACGACGTCCGGATAACCTGACATTTTGCACACATATCCAAAATAACTTAATGAAGCTACAACAACTCTAGAAATTATATTCTGATCCTCGGATCAAAATCTCACCCATCCATCGAAATTCACCAAAATTCAAACTTCGCCAATTCAAGCCTAATTCTACACCGGACCTCCAAATTCAATTCCGATTGCACTATTAAGTCACAAATCAACCCCTGAAGCTAACCGAACCGCCGAAATTTACATCGAGCCCTCTAACTACATAGTCAACTTTCGGTTGACTTTTTCAAAACAAGCTTCCTTCTAAGACGCTAAGTGCCTCATTTCCAAGTAAAACCAATTCCATTCAACCCGATCAACTCCAATACTGATATAGGCAACAAAATATGGGGGAGACGAGACGGAAATACATGAGACGACGAGTAGGGTCGTCACAATTATGGACTATTAAATAGTAAAACATAAAAAAGTTAATAAATAAATACTTTTTAAATGAAAGACTTATTTAAAATTAACTATCAATAACATACAATAATTTTTATTTTAATTATGACATAAAATACTCTCAACTTAATAACTTATGAGTAAGAAAAAGGTAATTTTGAATATTCAATGATTTATTAAGAAAATTTGAGGATTTATAATGTTAGTTACATAAAATTGCATAAAGTTCTATTAGGCGATCCCAGTACGCTAGGCGTTGTGCGTGTCCAGCGGGGCTTAAGCCCCGATGGCCGAGGCGTAAATCTAAAGGAACTAAGCCCTATACATAAACTCATGGGTATTTTACGAGTGCTCCGTCCGAAGCGAGCCCCAAACGAGTCCCAATTTTACCTTTTGAAACAGAGCTGAGGATCAAAAATCTCTACTTAATTCCAACATCAAAAAAACTTGTAACAATGAGGATGGAATATATAATGGATGATATACCTCAGTAACATTAGCCTCTCGTATGGTTGAGAAGGCGTATTTAGCTTATTTGGCTTACAGCCGAGATTCTTGTACGGAGGTTTCTTTAATGGATTCAATGTCGGTGGTGATAAATGAGTTCCCAAAGGTGTTTTCTGTTTAATTTGATTCCAGGCAATCAGCCACCAACTCCATGGTTGAGTCGAAGGGTATTCACTCCTTTCCAATTTATGTGGTGGTGTTCGGATTACGAGAATCAAACGAATTTTTTTTTTTTGTCACGATTTTTTATATGCTTTTTAAAAAATTTAAATTGTTAATTATTATGACTTATAATATTCTATATGCAGTTTTGTATAAAAATTTTTTTTAAAAAAAACTCATACATTCTATGTCTGAATTCACAATCAAAATTTAAAATTTTGACTCTCAAAATTCGAACTATACCACATAAATAGTAATACTTCGAGAAGTTCCAAGGATGTCTCTAAGGGGTCGTCTGGCAGGAGGTATTAGAAAGCATAATACAAGCATTAGCTCTATGCATTATTAATACTTTGTTTGGTACATTTTTTTTTTCAATTTGTGCATAATTAATACTTATATTAGTTATACACCATACTTGAAATTATCCTATGTATAAGCAATGCACAGAAAATCATGGCATTAGTAATATCAAGGCTATTAATGCATGCATTAACAGTGTTAAAGATAAATTGCCCTTAAAATAAAAATATGAAAATATTTTTGTAAATAATTATTTTTTAAAAAATTTGTGCAATGCATAATTTTAATACTTCACACTCAACAATAAATAAAAAATAATATCTGCATTAACTAATGCTGACATTACTAATAGACCTTATTCCGTATTATTTTTATCCACCATACCAAACGATAAATGGTGGTGTTTGTCGCTAGTCTTTCTCTTGAAAATGACATGAAATGTTTTGAATCCTTAAAGAAAAATAACATGGTATGGGAAATTTTAGCTAATGTGACTTGGAAATTGGAAATTACGATGACTGATATATCAGTTTCCGATGTATTGTACTTTCAGCAAATTATACAGAAAGTTGACGCATATTTTGGTTACAAAATGTTGTTTTATAATTTCTTGTGATAGATGATTAGTTCGATAATTATCGCACAATTATACACATATTAGAGATATTTGTCACATATGCTATTTTGTCAGACAAAAAAAAAATAAAAAAAAATAAACAGTACAACTCATAAATCGAATTATTCGAATTGTTCAAGAAAGAAATAATCAAGATTTACGCTCCAAAACATATAGAAAAAAAATGGAATAAGCAGAATTTATTATTTGCTTACTCTTTCCTTTATTTTGGGATAGTTTTGTTTAGTCTTTGTTTTCACAATGTTAACAAGGTTAGAGAAATTTTGTCAGGAGGTAATAAATTAGATTTGGATGGACAATATTTGCACACCTCTGCCATAGATCCACGTATTTGTGGAACAAACATGAATGAAATACATGGTTAGGAGTTTAGTAGGACTTCTTCCACGCTATTGGGTGAAATATTCATTTGGTCTTCCATTGCTATAATAGCGGATTCAAAATTTTAAAATCACGGTGATCAATAAAAGAAAAATTAAAAGAAGAGAAAAAAGAAATTTAATTATAAGTGCTCACTTAATATTTATAGTAATATTTTTATAATTACCTATATAAATTTATTAAATTTTATCAAAGATAATAAGTGCTTCAGCACCCATAAATAACCACGTAGATCTACCACTAATGCTATTTATGCTAGCTTGAAAGGTAAGCTATTTTCTTGTTTCCTGCTGAACCTCCTTCCCACTCATAGGCGAAGCCACATGCTAAGGGTGGTTAATTAACCACTTTTCGTCGAAAAATTATGTTGTGTATACAAATAAAATATTATGTGTTAGAGGTATATAACACATATTGAATACTTTTTATCAGAAATTTTTTTCACTCCTTTCAAATTTGAACACCCAAGAGCAAGATGGGAAGTTCTTGGAGGGGAGGATCCGAGGGTCTATTTGAAAATAGCCTCCCTACCCCATGGTAGGGGTAAGGTTTGCGTACACACTACCCTTCTCATATCCCACTGAGTGAAATTATACTGAGTTATTATTATTATTATTATTTTTAAATTTAAACACCCTTAGGGAAATTCCTAGCTTCACCACTATTCCCGTTACAAGCTTCGCAGCTGTCTCTGCTTGCATTTTTTGAAAATTTTTGGTAAGGACCGCCAGGCATAACTAATAGAACTAAGGGTTTAAATATAAAGAAAATACCTGCTATGCCATCGTGGAAGCACAAAAAATGTATGTCACGACCCTAACCCGGTCGTGATGGCGCCCAACACTCTACTAGGCAAGCCCCATCATTAATAACAATTTTCCCAATTATCCAAACAAGTAAAGATAAAAGCTATTAAGTCAAAGTCTGCAATACTGATAAAAATAAGGAAGATCCGACAAAAATACCGAAACAGCCCAACTAGGACCCGTTGTCACAACCATGAGCCTCTAATGACAGAATAACATCCTACTACAAGTCTGTCTAACACTGATAATGCATAAATAAAGGATAAAGACAAAGGGGAGGATCCTCGGCTGCAAATGCCGTACAGCTACCTCGAATACTCCCAGAAGAACTTTGTATCAACTAAATCACTCCGCCTGAGAACAAGAACCTGGATCTGCACACATGGTGCAGGGAGTAAAGTGAGTAGTACTTCTAACTCAGTGGTAATAAAAGTGAATAACACTAAAAGTATAAAATCCCAAAGGGGCATAAATAATTCTATCTTAAGCGGTAAACCAAATAAACTGTGGAATCCATGAAATTATAGCAAAATATTCTCTTTAAAGGAACCAATTAAACAAGAATACACAAATAAGATCAGCCATTGTTACCTGACCGAAGTGTTTCAGTGTCATTGTTACCACTAGTCAGTCATTGTTACCTGACTGGTTAGTCATTGTTACCTGACCGAAACACATATAACAGTGTTATTGTTACCACTGTTCATATCAAAGGGGTACCCTGCGCTCACTGTAGGTGTGCAGACTCCGGAGGGGCTCCTTCAACCCAAGCGCTATCAACAAAGCCTGAAAAATATCAACACAAGGCCTGAAAGCCTGCACTCAATACACTCGAGGCCTGAAAGCCTCCTCACATGCACTCGAGGCCTGAAAGCCTCCTCACATAGCACTCGAGGCCTGAAAGCCTCCTCACATATCACTCGAGGCTTGAAAACCTCCTCACATCTCTCATCATGCCCTCGTATATGGCCATCGGCCTCAATCAGTCCAAAAATAGTCAAAAAGCCCCCCTCGGGCATCAGTAAAATAATAATACTCAGCTCAAACGATAATTCAAATATCAGTTTAAAACTCCAAGTTTAAGTAAAATATAGTTGAGTTCATAAAACAGTATAAATCATACAGACTGAGTTCAAATAGTATTTCAAATAGTGAGGGAAACAGTGATGATAGTTAATAAGAGTTCAACAATCAGCAATAAGCACCAAGTATGGGAATGAGCCCAAGTCATAATGATAACAACAAATCATTTGTAAATATGCGGTAAAAACTAACAACCGGGACGGACCAAGTCACTATCCCCAATGGTGCTCTATCCCACACTCAGGTCCATCATGCAAGTCACCTAAATACAGTACTAAGGTATGCAAATTCGGTGTTTTACACCCTCATAATATCATTCACTAGTATTACTCACCTCTAGTCCACCGATAATCTTGCTCGCCAAGACTTTCCCTCTCGTATCTACCTCCTCATGCGTAGAATCTGACCAAAACCATAAGGAATACGTAAAAATATGCTAAGGGAACATAATCCATTCGAAAGAACTTGAAAAATACCCAAAAACACAATTCCGAGCCCCGAGCCCAATTCTCGAAAAATTACAAAAATTTTCCACGAGTCCGTACATATAAAATTTATCAAAATCGGAGTTCAATAGCCCCTTCAAATTTTAATTTTACAATACCAAAAACCAAGCCATAACTTCTCCAACTTTTACCCAATTTTTAGAGATTTTGATGATGAATCTTCAATAATATCACGTGTTTAGCTAATAAAACTTACCTCCAATCGAATCCTAGTGGAAATCTTCTTATTCTCTCGTCAAAAGCTCCAAAATATGCTCAACAATGGTGGAAATGTGACTTGGGGTCGCGGATGAAATGATATTAAAAACCCTTCTGTCGCCCAGATTTAACTCTATGCGATCGTAGTCCTGAGCATGCGATCGTAATGAACAAAAATTTTAGGAGCTCAAAAACCTTCTATGCTAACGCAAACTTAGCTATGCGATCACAGTGCTTTACTTCTCAAACCTATGTGATCGCGTCCCAAATTATGCGATCGCATAGTGCAAATTAAGTAGTCCTTCAAAATCCTCTTATGCGATCGCAGCCTTAACCCACGAGATCGCATTTCTTCACGAACCTGTGCTATGCGATCGCGACCAAGTCTATGCGATCGCATAGACCAATTTTTCTCTGCAATGACTCCTGCAATTATGCAGCTTCCAATAACCAAACTTGGTCCGTTTGACCACCCGAATTCATCCTGAGGCCCCCGGGACCTCAACCAAAAACAACAACCTACTCTAAAATACCATACGGACTTGTTTAAATCATAAAAACACATACAACAATACACAAATCATCAAATTACTACAGATTCAAGGCTAAATTTTCCTTAAAACTTCCGAAACTCATATTCAACCAAAAACCCGACCAAACAACGTCCGAATGACCTGAAAATTTGCAGACATATCCAAAATCACTTAACGAAGCTACTGCAACACTCGAAATTTTATTTCGACCCTCGGATCAAAATCTCACCTATCAACCGGAATCCGCCAAAATTCAAACTTCGCCAATTCAAGCCTAATTCTACACCAAACATCCAAATTCAATTCCGATCGCTCATCTAAGTCATAAATCATTCCCCGAAGCTAACCGAATCACCAAAATTCATATCCTAGCCCTCTAACCACATAGTCAACTTTCGATTGACTTTTCCAAAACAAGCTTCCTTCTAAGAGGCTATGTGCCTTATTTTCAACCAAAATCAATTCAATTATACCCGATTAACTCTAATGCTGATATTGAGACTTGAAGCAGCACAATAAGGGAAATACGAGGCGGTGACTCATGTGATGACGGGCCGAATTATCACAATGTACCAGTGATGTATGAATTATAATAAAAAAATTACTAACTTTATTAGTTACAAATAAAGTTTATTATACTCTTAAAGTATATTATAAAGGAAGCCTTCTTAGTATTACAAAGTTAATCAGTGATTGAGAAGCTTTTAGTTCCTTTCTTTATTTTCTATCTATTCCATTAATTCTCTATTTCTTTGAAGCTAAAACGCATGGAAATCGCGCATAGTCCGTCATTTTTATAGAGAAATTTTTATAAAACACCATCTTTTAGGTGTAATTAGTCATTTATAGATACCATTTGCTATATTACGTATTATAGATATCTTTTGTGTTTTTATACAATGTATTTCATGTATTTAAGTTGTTTTATTCGTTAATACAACCAAAAAATAGGCGTAAAAAGTGGAATTCCAGCCAAGTTTGACATGTATTCAAGCGGCATTAACGTGAAATACAGTAACGTATCTGCGCAAAATCTGGAAGGTTAAACTGGTTAAAAACGAAAGGAAATCAAATCATATGATATTCTCCTAGTTTAACTCAACGAACTAAAACAATCCTTCATTAATCTGTATTTGAAAGATACATAATAAAGATTATAGCCGAATAAAGAGAAATACATATGAATAATACAGTTGAATAGAACTGTATACAGTTGAATACAACAAAATACAACTTAATTTACCTGAATAAAACAGTTGAATACAACAAAATACAACTGAATACAGCTGAATAAAACTCTTGAATGCAACAAAATACAACTAACTACTGCTGAATAAAATAGAATAATATAACTAACTACAACTGAATACAATTGTATAAAACACTTGAATACAACTAACTATTGCTGAAAAAATAGTTAAATACAACTGATTAAAACCGAATACAAGAGAATACGCATAATTTTTTAATACATCTAAAATATATAAATGAATGTTGTTGAATATATGTGAATACAATTGAAATATACATTCGAATACAACTGAATACAAATAGGCGATTTGGGCGATCAAGAGAGAGAGAAACAGCCTTATGGCTTCGCCGGCCGGCGGCCAGCCATTAATTTCGGTTGGTCAGCCTCCTAACACTTTTGCCCAACCTCCTACAACAACTACAAACAATCACCAGCCCTCAAATACCACAAACGAAGCCATGAATTACGCAAAAGATGCGAACCCTACTTCGACGACCACTGCCATGCAGAATCGAGCAGCTACAGTTGAACTAATTGCTCTCCGTCTATCAAAATCAACGAATTAAACTTACCCTAAGCGATTGTAATGGAGGAGAACTAGATAATTTGGGTGGGAGAAGAGATATGAATCGTGGGATGAGGGAAAAAGAGTAAAATGTATGCAAAAAGAGAGAGAGAACGTGGTTAGTCCATTTTAAGGTGATTATGTGAGAGAAAAGACTAAAAAGGAGAAAGAAAAATATTATTTAGCGTATATGGTGACTTAAATGTAGAATGTAATTATAATTAGATATTTGGCTATAAAGTATAAAAGGTATCTATAGGATGTAATATTTTAAAAAGGTATTAATTTAAAATAAATAGGATACTAATGTTTTCTATAGGATGTAAAAATTCCTTTTTATGTGCTTTCGCTCACAATGATTCCTATTACTTTAATACTTAAACTTATTTCACATATCATGTATAAAAAATATTACACTATCAAATTACTTTAATAATACGGGAGAAATTCAAAAATAGCCAGATTTTCAACTGGTCGTTCAAAAATTGCCCAGTTTCAAAAGTAATTGAAATTTAATCACTTTTCATGTAAATATAAATCTGAGCGAAAATATTGTTCAAAATCCAAAAAATATGCCAGTATATTATGTCGGAGTTCCAGCAGGATTTTTCATAAGCAGTGTCACTACTTCTAGTAAGAGAGGCCCGTAACAGTCAAAAAATAATTTGTGGAGCCAAAGGAGTTTGAACCCAAGACCTCTCACAACAAATATGAAGCTATCGACCACTAGACTACTGTGCTATTTGGTTACAAGTTGTCACACCTCCTTTTGGCGCGCCCACTACCCGGGGGTAGAAGCGTAAGGGAGTTTTTCCAATTTAAGTGACAATATTCGAAAAAGGATTATTTTTTATTATTTCAGAGTCGCCACTTGGAATAAATTAAGGTGTCCCAAGTCACCGATTTATTTAAATCCCGAATCGAGGAAATTTTGACTTTCCAAATGAAGTCTGCGAACCAGAAATTCTAAGTAAGGAATTCTGTTGACCCGAGGGAAGGTGTTAGGCACCCCCGAATCCCGTGGTTCTAGCACGATCGCTTCAATTATTAAAATGGCTAAAAATTCCTGATTTTATACATGTTTATAAATTATATGCGCTGATTAAAATTTAGAACGCTTTATTATTTTAAAGAAAACTGTATATTTGAACTTTCAAGCAAAAAAAAGCAAGCCTAGTCATAACATAGACTCGGCCCTTACGAATATGCAACTCAAAGATGTGCCTAGACTAGTTATTTCAACCTAGAGCCGATTAAAGTATTTATTAGACTAGACAAAAATCGATTTATCTACAACAAAATCCATAGGGTTATTTCTAATCGATATCTATACAAAATGATGTCTTATTCTGCGACTTGTTAGAATGTATCAAAAGATGGCCATGTTAATCACTAATGTTTGAGAACTTAAACATTATTTGAATTGTCATTTTTAAAAATAAAAGAATTACTTGCTCAAGTAAAATCACAATTTCATGCCTTTCTATTTCTTTTAGTTTTCCAAAAAAAAAAAACCTCAACTTCCTACTTAGGTTTTAACTCAATTTTAACAAGTGATTGTGCGAAAACAACAAAGCAGATTCTTCAAAACACTTAAGCAATGAATCAATGTTATTAATAATAAAATGCTAATCCCAACTGACTAAAACTCTATCATGAACTAATTATCAATAGTAAAAGGCTAAATCCCGAGTTCATTTATTGCCACAGTTGCAGGATATTACACAAAGTTATTTTCACATACTTAGTTTCAAAGTTAAAGAAAAAGATCCTGAATAACATTCGTAACTAGGAATCTAATACTAAAACACATAAGTAATGAAAGAAAACTAAAAGTTCAGCTTCAAACAAGATCTTCATTTAATCAGAACTTCGTATCTTTACATGCATCAGCAGTCATGCTTCAACCATGAACTAAGGAAGTACCTGGACAGTGGAAAAAGAAGTAATCAGGGACAGCAGTAGCAACATCAGTATCCGTACACCAACAATGACCCAGGTTTAAAAATCCACAGCAAAATTCCAGCAGCAATGGAACAATTAGAATGGACAAAACAAGTTCCAAATTATCCCAAATATGAACTCAACCAATCCAAAACTCGATTACCAAACAGAAAACAGGAAGAACTAGAAGTTATGAGACAATATCTTCTAGTTCTCAGACAATCGAAGATCAAGAGTTTAAAACAAAAACACCCAGTAGATCTATCTCTCTTAATGTATCTGTGTGGTTTTCCAGATTTCAAAGAAAATATGTTTCAAACTCTCTCTGTTATGTGTGTGTTTCCAGTGAATATCCGGATAAGTGTATGTGTGTTCTCCAGATTTTCAAAAGATCTTCAGCTCTCTCTATTTTTGATCTCTGTTTTTCCCCCTCTATTACTTCTTGTTCAACCCTGTTTTTTCAGAATTCTCTCTTGCTCTCTCTGTTCAGATTCTATCACTCTCTTTTTCTGCTTGTTTCTTCTTCTTTTTCTGTTTTTTGACTCTCTGTGTATGCTTCCTTTTTTATAGCCAAAACCAGGCCCTTTTTCAGCCTTTCAATCACTTCCCCCATGTGTTTTTCCTGATTTCCAGCTCTTAGGAGCACTTCTTGAATTAAGAATTCAAACCCCCATGTTCTGCTATTCTTAAAGACTGCCAGTCTCCAAAAAAATGTCCTATCATGGCTTTTAATTTTAAAAATCATCTGAAATAGGCAAATGATTCCCATCCTGCTGTAAAGTCAAAAAATCCACTACCCCTTCCCATGTGCACTGCATTTGAACCCTAATTACTGGCTTTTAATTTCTAAAAATAAACTTTGAAGCATCTATACCTAATTGCTACCTATGATTATAACACTAAACTTCGAATCAGCTATATCCAATTCACAACCTAATTAAAATCAACAATCACTCACAACTTTCAGTCCAAACGGTGGCAACAACAGACCTACGAAACTAATCGACAAACATTCAATCAAACGATTACGATATGTACAATCGATAACCAATCAATCTCAAAACAGTGAATCAATGAATTCTCGGCCAATGCTGGGGAATACAAAGTTAATTGTTCGACGACGCTAATCGACGCGAACACGTATTCGACAATATTCACACTCAAATAAGCAACACAGAAAAGTAATTGACCAAACAAAAGGTCTTTGAGAAGAAAAAGAAACGAAACAGAGACGGCCAAACAAAATTGAGAAGAGTTCAATTAATCTAAAACTAAACAAATACAAAAACGAATTGAAGTAAACAGAAAAAGAACATTACCTCAAAAAGAAATCGAAATCGAATAGACCCGGTCCCAATGGACTTGAGCTTGCATTTTTGAAGTAAACGGACTTTAATTGAAGTGTTTTTCAAACGAAAAACAATCCAATTAAAGTCTATTGACTTCAATTACCTTTAATTCGGACAAAATCCCTAGTTTTCGAATTCTAGGGTTCTTGAAGGCTCAATTTGGGGCTTGACCAATTCCGACCAGATTCGAACCGGACTAATGGTGGTGTGGTGGTTAGGAAGGTCTAAGGACGCTATGGTGTGAGTTTGGAGCGGTTTGGCATGGTTTTGGTTTTGACTTGAAACTTTGATTCAATATTAGAAAGCTTTGGAGATTATTCGAGGAAAACGAAGACCGGATTCATGCTGGGGGAGGTGAGGGGGAGAGCTGGTGTAAATTTGGGAAGGTTTGGCCTACCGGAACCGCCGTGAGGCGATTTCCGGCAGGCGGCGGACGGCAGAGATGGGCGGCGTTATTTTTGAAGAATGAGAGGTGTAACGGTGATTAGGGTTTTAGGTATATTAAAATTGAAGGATTAACCTGGGCCGTTGGATCATAATAATTCGACGGATACGATTGACCCTATGCGTGAAACGGCGTCGTTTTTGGGTTAAATGGGATTGGGTCATTTGGGTATTGGGCAGACCGGGTCCATTGGGGTATTTTGGATTGGGTTGGGCGTCTGGGCCTGGATTTCGGCCAAGACTGGATGGCCCAGTGGCTTCTCTTCTCCTTTAATCCTTTTCTCTCTTTAAATTAGTTCCAAATTTATAAAAAAATAAAAAAATAAAAAAAATTCTAATTACAAAACAAAAATAAAAAATGATTTATACAAAATATTAATTAACTTCTACTACCAATTAAAAGACACAATTGACTATCAATTAGAATAAATTACACAATTAAGCATTTAAATGCTAAAAATGTAAAAAGATGAATTATTTTTGTGATTTTCGTTTTGTAAGATAAAATTAATTACTCTTAATTTCAAAGTTAGATAAAAATGTAAACACGACATATTTTTTGTATTTTTATTAATTTAAACACATATAATCACGCTTACACGTGTGAGCACATGATTTTTGCACTAGGCAAATAATTCCAAAATTAAAATAAATATGTTTTTGAGTGCAATTACTTGTTTTGCTTGAAATTAGTTATATTTTTTTGTATTTGAATAAGTAAAAATTAGAAAAAATCAAAAATAGTAGTAAGTAATTTGTTAGTTTAGTTAATTAGGAAATTATTAAAAAATAGCTTAAGTAGTAGATATTAAGGGAAAAATAGCAGAAAATTACCAAAAAATACTAGGAAATTAGAGTAGGTAGTAAATTAGGATTTATAATTTTTCATAAAATAAAAGAAAAAAAAATAATAAAAGAAAATACATAAAAAATCATTAAAACCAGAAAATACAAAAAAAATAGATATATATATATATATATATATGCTGGGTAATTGAATCTGGGCCAATTGTGGTCCAAATCGTTGGCCCAGTGAATCAGCCCAATAATTTGGCCCGCCTGGCCTTCTATTTGTTTTGATCATGGCCGTTCATTTTGGTGTATCTAACGGCCGAGAATAATAGGGGAGTTATTTGGTTTAATTAATTAAGAGAAGCGATCTGGGCCGTCCGTGTGATTTAATCTAACGGCTAGAGGCTTTAGTCTCATAAATAATCAAACGATGGCGTTTAAGTAACGCCTCTCTAGGACCGTCGATCTTGATCAAACGAGCGGCTAGGATTATCTGGGACGGTTGGCCTATAAAAGGGCCTTGTCTGAAGACGGCCGCTCATTTTACACAATTCAAAACCCTAAAGTCGGCCGCCTCTCTTATCCCTGTCTTCATCTCCTTCTTCAAACCTCAGAAACCCTAGGCGGCCATGGCGGCCACCACCTTCCACGGTGGTCGCCAGCCTCCCTTACCTCTCCCATCTTCTTCTTTCTCTTCACTCATAGCACACCCAAAAAACCCCAGAAAATACCTCGTTCTTCGAAGTCCCGGTCACCGGAATCTTCGCCGGTGACCACCAAAGTATGAGAACCCACTTGAAACCAATGCCATTCTCTTCATCTCCACTAGATCTACCCAACCATACCATTGGCTACCTTCGAATCTCACCCAATCGTTTCGAATATCCCAAAAAGGTTCGTCGGAACCCTAACTCCGGCGACCCCAAACTCAACCCTCAATCAAGACCTCATCTTTTACACCCCCCAAAACACCCCTCTGCAATCCAAACTCAAAAGGCCTCATCTTTAGGCCTGAAAGAAAAACAGAGAAGGAAAAGAAAAAGAATCTGGAAAAGAATAAGAAAAAGAAAACAAGATTGAATAAAAAAGAAGCCTGAGGGTCTGGGAGAGTCTGAGAGATTAGAGAAACAGAGAAAAGAAAGAGATTAGGAAGCTCGGGGGACAGGCCCCGCGAGCTAAGTCCCTGATCCCTTTGTTTGCTTTCTATACTTCATTTCTATGTATTTTTGTTTTAATTTGCATGCTTATGAGTGCCTGTTTATTTCTGTTCATCATGTTTTTCTCCTTTATTTGCTTTGCATGCTTCTCTGATAGACATAGATTATTACATTAGCTTCTTCTTTGTCTCATGCCTTCTTTGCTTGATTTCGCATGCTTTGACCTGTTCTTTCAAGATCATGTTTAGTACTAGGGTTCTATTTCCTTTTCATCCTCATATGTGTGTTCTGTTTCTGCTGAGTACATTGGTTCTTGATTGTTGGCTTACAATATCATGACTATCTGTCTTCTTTTTTTTCTTTTGGCATAATTAGTTCAATTGTTCTCTTTTAGTATTTTGTGGCTGGTAGTTATGTTGATGTCCCAGTGTTTCTTTGTCTACTATAGTATTGAGGTCCCTCACATTGTAGTTTTCAGTAGTCCTTCTGTCATCATGCATGTTTTGATTCTGATATTATGCTTAATTGCTTGTCTTTCATTGTCACTCGGTTTTGTATTAGATTACCTTTTGTTGGCTAGCAATATCTCAACTGCTTCTCTTTCTGTGTCTTCATATGTTTAGTCTTAGTAGAAGCTTGGTTATCTTTACTCATCTCTTATGTCAAGAACAACCTAAGTATGATTTGGGGTTTTCAGTGGCTCATTTAGCATAAAGAAGTTTTAACTAAGCTTGTTTAATGATTAATTGACACTGTGCTGTGATATGTGAGTTTGTAAGTCTATTGATTGGAATTCAACAATATTCAAACCTTTTCTTTGAATTTTGATTAATTGATAAACAACTCTGATTTCATTGGCCATGTGTGCAAATATTTGTGAAACTGGCTATGTTTGTAATAGCTTTGTGTTAATGAGAGCACTGTTAATATCAATCATGCCTAGGGGATTTGGTTATAGCTGTTAGTGTTAGGTTCCTTGGAAGTGGTTAGTTTTTAAATAGGATAAAACACTGAAAATGATCAAGATAGGCTACAAGTTTAATAATTGGCCTAAGAATGGTCAACCTTGCAAAGGGTTGACCAATTCTGTGAGCCCTAACACACAGTCCACCTTAAAACAGTGGCCGGTTGTGCAAAGGGTTATGTCTGCAAATGCAGACTGGCCCAGGCTCTATATTGAGCCCTGAACAACAAAGTGGCCAAACCTGTAAAGGTTTTGGGCCCAGCTGTTCAGTATATGGCTTTGATAGCCCAAGCTAAGTCTCAACTTGAGACTGGCTAACTTTTAAATAGGTTAATTATAATAATAAAATAGGCTATGCCTGCAATTAGCTTTAATTAGGAATAAATTGGTCTTAATTGACTGGAATTAGTTTAAAAGTGGCTAAAATTGAAATAGTTCTTAAGAATAAATCTGGCCAGCCCTTAAATACTAATGCCAGGGCTGGCCATTAGTTAAATAGTTCAAAACAAGCTGAAAATCTGCCCTAGGCAAGCTAGTAAATCAGCAGTGCCCTTAGGGGCACAATTGGGAATTAAAAAGGTAAAATAGTAACTAGTAAGAACTTAGGAGGGTAATAGGGACATTCATACTCCTGATTTCTGCAATTTTGCAGAGATTTAGGGGTATAATGGTCTCCTAAAAATGGGAAATCTGTAAAAATCTTTAACCCCTAAGGTCATACTAGTAAAAAGGCCCTAAAAGGAATCTTTTGGAACCTTCCAGCACATGCTGGAAGGGTTTTTGGTAACTGAAAATGGGACTAAAGTGTAGAATGAATAATTTTAGGAGGGGGGAAGTGGGATTAATCCCATTACTTCCTCCCCAAGTTTCAGCCCTAAAGGTTAGCTATAAATATCTCTTAAAAGAGAGCTGAAAAGGGGGATTCGACTGGAGAACAATCTGAATATATTTGGATTCCACTGGTAGAACAATCTGAGTATATTTGGGTTCCACTGAAGAGTATATCTGAAAACACACTTAAGCTAAAATTCACACAAAGCTTGGGAGATAAAATAGCAATAGAGTAATAGGATTTGCTGGGAATTTTTTGAGTAGAACTCGCTGTTTTCCATTGGCTTTGCTGTGATCTTCTGCTCGAAAATTGGATTGGATTTCTCTGTTGCATTGTTGATTCTTACCTGCTGTTGCTGTGTTTTTTGGCTCGTTGATATTCAAATCCTCTACTGTTGCATTGCCTTGTTCGAAATCTGCTGTGCTTACCTGCTTTACTCCCCTAGACTCATTGGATTTTCTTCCTAACTCAGGTACACTATCCTTTCACTCGAAGAATGTAATGCTGATTTATTGAAATAAGATGAAGCTCTGGATTTGAATCTATGCCGCTGTGGAGTGTTGTATTTCCATTATATTAGTTTAAGTTTGTAGATAGTCCATTGTAGTAATATATAGCAACTGAAAAACAGAAACAAGAAACAATGTAATAGTTAGTAGTGTAGTGGTAGTGTAGTGTAGATAGCTTAACACTTAGTTTAATTAGGAAAATGCTCTAAAACATAAGTTAATTAGTAATACCTGCAACATTAATAATCTGGAAATGAACTTCATGAAGAAATCAGTAGTGTAATAATAGTTTGATCGTAGATCACTTATCATTTAGTGAAATAGGAATCACGTTGAAAATCGGATTCAATCAACTCACCTGCATGTTTTAGAACAATAAATTCATATAACTAATTTGTTCTATTAACTCGTCTCAAAAGTTCGAATATGAATGGGAAGCGATTTCATTAGGATGAATGGATTAGTGATGAAAGGTGTAGTTAATCATTTAGTTAATCAGTTTAATTACCCTTCATTTTTCCTATAATAGACAGTTTTCTTAGAATTATTTTTATCCCTTAAACAGTAATTAGCATAACTCTAGTGATAAACATTATGCAAATTTTCTTAGTGTAATAATCTGGTAACTTGGCCGGTAATTAGATCAATAGAAGTATAGATAAAAGTAGCCTGTTAATTTAGTTCTCCTAGTTAGCTGTAACTATATAATCTCCTGTACAATAGCTCTACTCTTTCAATAAATAAAAGTATTTCTAAGTTCAATCCTATTGATTCATGTCTTCTGGTTTTTGCACTTATTGTGATTACATATTATATCAATCGGTTTTTTGGCTCAATATGCAAACTGTCTTTGAAATACAATGTGAAGGAAGTAAGGCCAGCAAGCTTAAGCCCAAAACAACCTGAAGACCAGGCCCAATTGAACAAAAAAAAAATCACACGGGCCCGGGATCATTATAGTAATAGCATACGATTAAGGAAAAAACAAATATAGAAAACATAGTTAAATATTAGTATCCTTCAATGAAAATTGGGACGAGCCTCGCCCGAATAACACCGGGGCCCCCATTTAGTAATGATATAAACACAATTAGATCCGGGAAAGCTAATAGCCAATTCCATAGCTTCTCCCAAAATATTTAAAAGCCGATAGACATTATTTTAGGGCACGATTTTAATATACCTTCCTATGAACGAGTGTGCACTTGGTGCGACTCAAATCCAAATCTCGGCAAAGCTGAAATACTCCAAAAAGTCATAGGCGTACTGGTTGCGGTATGACTCGAGGCGTGTTTCCGCGATGTCGCAAATTCCTAAAAAATAATACTTAACGCAGAAGAGCATTATGTTGTTAAAATCTATAACTAAGTCAAACAAAAGTCAAAAACGACAGTGGAGCGACCGTGCTAAAACCACGGAATCCGGGAGTGCCTAACACCTTCTCCCGGGTTAACAGAGTTCCTTATCCGGACCTCTGCTTCGCAGACATTTCAAAGAGTCAAAATTCCTCGGATTCGGGATTAACCGGTGACTTGGGACACCATTGTCATTCCCAAGTGGCGACTCTGATTAATCTCTAATGAAATCCCGAACCGATTGTCCTTAAATTGGAAAAACTCCTTCCCTTACGTTATTTTATCCGTCTCGGGTAATTGAGCATCGGGGTATACCCTACAAGTGTATTTATACACCTTACGCATGTACGGGGTAGTAAAAAGGGAGGTGTGACAGCTCTGGCGACTCTGCTGGGGAATCAACCCTGAATTTCGATTTCAGGGTTTAAGAACTCGAGCTCCTATGAACTGCCGTTTGCGTTTTTGTTTGACTTCATTATGTGATTTGAATAACATGCTATGTGCTTTATCGCTTTGATATTATGTGAACTGTATATAAAATTGTGCCGAAAACCCTTCTCTCTTCTCCCCGGGGATGTGCTTACTGGTTGAGACTCCCCTTTCTGTTAAAGTCACCCTAAATTAAGAAAAATAGAGGCCGGATAAGTTACAAAGCCGATTGACTCCGCGGGTCACCGGTACGTAGCCCCCTCCTCGATTCGAGTTGTCCGCTCGGGTACACGGTCTAGCAATCCATGAAACCGTAAGATTTTGAACATAGGTCTAGGACGATTATTTGCATCATATTTGACTTAGGGGACTCAACACAGGGGTTGGGTCCGTCTAGGACAAGTGACCCGGTATTGAAAAGACCGAGCATGCTATGTGTTGCATTTTATTGTCCTTGATCGTTATGCGGACCGGCGGAAATCCCGAGATTGGAAAATTGTTGAAAAGAAAAAAAAAGAGAGAGAGAGGAAAATAATGATTTGTAGAAAATAGGTACACGGAAAATTTGAAAATTTGAAAAAAAAAATAGGTGGAACATTTTTTGAAATAATTGGTCAAATAATCTGACCGAACTACGCAGGTTTGATTCTCGCCATTAGGTGGGATACGTAGGCAACCCTTAAACGGGTCCAACCACACTTTTAGAAAAAGACCAAAAAGATTTTCTTTTCAAATAATCGAGGTGATTGCCATTTTTGGAAATGGCCGAATGTTCCGAAAGGACGACGGAAGGTTGTTTTTGCAAAAATGGCCACTTCGAAAGTCATTTTCATTTTCTTTTATTCAAAAATTGAAAATTTGCATTGAAAAAGATTTTTCCTTTTCTAAAATAAAATCACCTTAATAAATGTGCAGGACGAGCACGATGATGAATGAACAATTTTCCCTAAATAAAATCCCTTTGGAGCTGAGGTTATGGTGGCAGGACATGGGATCCGATGGTCAAGACTGGGTCAAAAAGTACTTGAAAGGCCTTACGGGGTTACTCGAAATAGTTCCTCGAGGTGATGTAATTAGAGCGTTGGTCTCGTTTTGGGATTCGGCACACAACGTATTTCATTTCCCAGATTTTGAGCTTACCCCTACTTTAGAGGAGATTGCCTTCTACATTGGGAAGACCGAGGTTCCGCTGAAAGGAAAATACCCGGTATCTCCGAGGATGGTGACAGTACATCGTTTCCTCGACTCTTTGAAAATTGCCCGAAATGTTCATAATGAAGATCTGGCCGACGGATTTTGTTCTTTAAGCTTCATCTACAATAGGTTTGGACACGTTGGGGGTTTCAATGATCCTACCAACAAGCTATGTTGCAAGTCCAACCGGGTGAAATGGGAAGAACACCGGAGGTTCGCATTTTTGGTGGCATTTCTCGGAGTTGTTGTATTCCCGAGGAAAGATGGACATATCAATATCAAAGTCGCCGGGGTAGCTACCACACTGATAGTGCAAGAAAACAGTACCCTAGGCCCGATGATTGTCGCAGATATCTATCGTGCTCTAACTGCGTGCAAAGCAGGGGCTAGCTTCTTCGAGGGGTGTAACTTGATCTTGCAAATTTGGCTAATCGAGCATCTGTGTCACCACCCTTCATTCTCGAGCTACGGTTCGGCCGATCGGACATGTTTGGAAGAGTTCAATGCGAGGACAAAAGAAGTAAGGTTGCCAGAGGGAGTCCAAGGTTGGATTGGGTATCTTCGATCACTAATTGACGGTCAAATTGATTGGACGTATGACTGGTTACCTCTTGACGAGGTGATATACATGCCAACAGAGGGATCGCCATTTTTGATCATGGGCTTGAAGAGTATACAACCTTATGCACCCTACAGAGCCCTGCGACAGTTGGGTCGGTGTCAGATTATTCCGAGAGATGGGGATCTCAGTGTGCAGGCTGTGGAGATTGGTCCCGACGGGCAATTCCCGGAAGCAAAAATCCGGCAAATCTGGAATGAGTGCCAAAATTTGAAGATTGATACTTGTGTGCCGAATAGAGCAAAGGGGGAGATATCACCTGGATACTCCATATGGTACCGACGAGGGGTTGAACACGAACGTCTTTCAAAGAGACCTCACTTGCAAGACCCGATAGAGCAATCCGAGGAAAATCTGAAATGGGCGGCCAAGGAAAAGGAATATAAGGCCAAAATCAGTCTGTTGGAGGATAAGTTGAGAAATCTTCATTTCGAAAGCGGTTTACAAGCGGCATCCGATGAAGTGGAGAAGAAGCAGTTGAAGAAAGAGAATGAGATGTTGAAAGCTCAAATGGCCCAAATGAAAATTGCATCCGAGACCCCAGTTCGCTCGGCCCGGGATGAAAAGTTAATTGAGATTCTCCGGCGAAAGGTAAATGACTATAGCTTCGATTTGGATAAAGCGGAGAAAGAGTTAGTCGTGGCTCGGAAGCAAATGGATAAAGATGTTGAGAAGAGAGCCAAATTGGTTCAACAACTGCAAGACAAGCATGATGCTGAAGTAGTCCAGCTTAGAAAGAAATTAATCTCAGCCACGGCCAAGAGCAACCAGATTATCAAAGATCTTGAGGAAGAAAGAGAATATTGCTACACGACCATGGCTAGATTAAAATTGGAGCTACAACAGGTGCAAAAGGACAACCAACAGGTCTTGGATGCTCGCAATCAACAAATAAGCAGGTTATTGCAAGAAAAAGGGGTCATCAGAGAAAAGATTGTTCGCATCGCCCGGTACATCACCCGGAAGACTCAGCTTTGTGAAGATATGACTCGGAGGACTTTTGTATCTGCAGTGAAGTTTTTTGTACAACAAGTCATGGCCGACCTTGATAAGCTTCAAAGGGGTTTAGCATATAGGCCCGCGGCAAGGCCGAACGATGCCTCGCGGGCACTAGGTGCATTAATGTACTCTTAGGTCATGCATCATCTTTTATTTTTCCTTTTCTTAAACATCACTTTGTAATCAAGGTTTTGAATTATCAATGAGAAAACAAAGTGTTGTTACCAATTCTTTTACTTTATGGCATTTCTTTTGTATCCGCTAGGCAAATAAATAGGAGCGTAATTATGAAAACGACAAGAAAAAGAAAAAAAAAGAAAGAAAAAAAGAAAAGAAAAAGCAAGAAAAAGAAAAGAAAAAGAGAAAGCAAGAAAAGAGAAAAAGCAAAAGAGAAAAAGAAAAGAAGAAAAGAGAGAAACAAAAAGCAAAAGAGCGGAAAAAGAAAAGATGATTGAAGTGAGCAGCAGCCGGGATGATGCATAACGACTCGAGCAAATGTGTTTGTTTTTAAAGTCGTTACATCTTATTCATACGCTAACAACTAACAAGTGTTGATGTTTGTGAGTCCAGATTTTCTAGGCAACTGGCATACTGGCTACCCACCCATACAACACCAGGTCCAAAAAGATGACAAAGGCTGTGTCCCAGGAGATCGAGGCAACCATTGTAGACCCCTGCTCACGAAGAAGAGATCGTGGATGTGGCAGGGATGAAAGAAGAAATGTACAAGTTAAGGCAGCAGATGGCTGAAATGTACCAAGCTTGGTCAAGAGGTCAACCACTACCAGCCTACCCTGCTAACCCTGCATATGTCCCTCCAGCCAATCCTAACCCAGAGCCACCAACGATGAACTCGTCTTCCACCTACCCCGACTACCCTCATTACTACGCTTCCACCTCCCAAATGCCACCACCTCCAACCAAGCAAGCACCACCTCCTGTACCACAAGTTGCTCCTGTATACGTGGCACCTCCGCCCGCTGTTATCCACAAGTCTTCTAGTGAACCGATGTTCCATATCCAGGATTCTCACTATTACCCTCCGGAGCCGACTTTCAGACAACACGAGTCTCACGCTCCTATGATAGAAGCAAGTGCCGGGCAGGAAGAGATGGCTCGGAAAGTCAAAAGTCTTGAGAATGCTTTCCGCAACATGTAAGGGCTAGGAGGGCAAGTAAGTGTAGCCTACAAAGACCTGTGTTTGTTCCCTGAGGTGCAGCTTCCTGCGGGATTTAAGTTGCCAAAGTTCGACATGTACGATGGACATGGGGATCCGGTAGCTCATCTGAGAGGATACTGTAGCAAGATGAGAGGCGCGGGAGGAAGAGATGAATTGTTGATGGCGTACTTCAGCCAAAGTTTGAGTGGATCAGCCCTGGAATGGTATACCCGACAGGACCATACAAGATGGTTCGTTTGGGATGACTTAGCGCAAGCTTTCGCTAGTCACTTTCAGTACAATTTGGAGATCATACCCGACAGGTTATCCCTTACCAAGCTGGAGAAAAAGCCAGGAGAGAGCTTTAGAGAATACGGTTTTAGATGGAGGGAACAGGCCGCTAGAGTGGATCCGCCAATGAAAGAGGGAGAGATGGTGGATTGTTTTCTGCAAGCTTTGGAGCCAACGTACTACGGCCATCTAGTGTCTGCAATCGGGAAAAGTTTCAACGAAGTTGTGAAAATGGGAAGTTTTGTAGAAGAGGGTTTGAAGACAAATAAGATTATGAGTTTTTCGGCTATCAAAGCCACCAATCAAGCTATACAGAGTGGAAGTGGAGGAGTGATGGGAAAGAAGAAGAAAGAAGAAGTATCAACCATTGAAAGCAGGCCCTGGAGTCGCAACCCACATTATAACCCACCCAGACCTTACCGCCAACACCCACCAAGCCCGACAACTCCATATAATCCACCGCCACCATCTTACCAGCCAAACCCCTACCACACACCAAGCCCATATAACCCATCACCACCACCATACCCACCAACTGCCCCATATTACCACCACCCGCAAGCCCAAACTTACCCACCACCACTACCCCATGTGTGGAGAGCTCAAGCTCCACACAATGTGTACCATACTCAAAACACATACTCAACCCCTAAACCTTACCGCAACCAGAATAGACCCAGGCCAGACGCTGATTGGAGAAACAAAGCGGGAAAAACATTCACTCCTCTCGGAGAATCATATACCAGTCTTTTCCACAGGTTGAAAGAATTGGGGATGTTAAGCCCAATCGCACCAAAAAATCCAAATCCTCCCCCAAAGAACCTTAATACTTCTGTCAGATGTGAATATTGTTCAGGAACGGTGGGCCATGATACTGAGAAATGCTGGCAATTAAAGAATGCCATTCAAGATCTTATCGATGAGAGGAGAATTGAAGTACAGGCTCCCGAAGCCCCAAACATTACCTAGAATCCATTGCCGAATCACCACGAAACGAATATGATAGAACTGGTGCAGGGTGATGGCAATCAAAAACCATCTCAGGCCGTCATGATGATAAAGTCGAGTGACAAGTTAGAGAAAGAAATTGTGAAAGAGGAAGTAATTGTTGAGAAACCAAAGCCAGTAGTGATGGGAAGTCTAAAAGTGGTAGTGCCAGGTGCAAAGACAACTGTGACTGTGAAGGGTGCAAGTGCAGAGCCAGTGATCATAAAACCAGTAGTGCAAATGCCAGTGGTGAATACAAAGACTGTGCCTTGGAACTATAACAAGGTAACAGTAGTTTACAAGGGAAAGGAGATTTCTGGAGAAATTAATGAAACGCATGGACTCACACGATCTGGAAGGTGTTTTGCTCCAGAGGAACTGAGAAAGATGAAGACGGTGAGAGAAAGTCAACTGAAGAAGCCAGTGTCGGAGGAGGAAGCAGAATAATTTCTTAAGAAAATGAAGTCGCAAGAGTACTCAGTTGTTGAGCAGTTAAGAAAAACCCCGGCCCAAATTTCTTTGCTATCTTTGTTGATACATTCAGAAGAGCACCGGAAGGCTCTTATGAAAATTCTAAATGAGGCTCATGTTCCGGAGAAGATTTCAGTGTGTCACTTGGAGAAGATCACCAGTAAAATTTTCGAGTCTAACAGGATCACCTTCTCTGATAGGGAGCTGCCGGTGGAAGGAACTGAACACAATAAAGCATTGTACCTCACGGTAAAGAGTGAAGAATCAGTCGTGACCAGGGTACTGATTGACAATGGATCGAGTGCCAACATTTGCCCGCTGTCAACTTTAGGGAAGCTGAACATTAGCCCGGACAGGATCCGGAGAAACAGTATCAATGTGAGAGGGTTTGACGGCGGAGGTAAGAACACGCTGGGAGATATTATTTTGGAAGTGACCATCGGTCCCGTTGATTTTACGATGGAGTTCCAGGTGCTTGATATTGCCGTATCATATAACTTGCTGTTAGGTCGCCCCTGGATACACGCAGCTAAGGCGGTACCATCTTCTCTACACCAGATGGTCAAGTTTGAATGGGAACAGCAAGAGATTGTTGTGCACGGAGAGGAAAATGCTTGTAATGTGGTAGCTCCTTTTGATGATACTAATGGTGATAGAGGTCCTTGGGTCTACCAAGTGACGGATTCTGTTGTGGTGAATAGAGTTGCTGAAGGTGAAAAGTTACCAACCCCTATGATGGCACCAACTGCTATAATGGTGGCCAGAGAAATGCTGAAGAACGGATTCGCGCCGGGGAGGGGATTAGGTAAAACACTGCAGGGAGTCACTCAACCAGTTCAACTTCCGGAGAATAAAGGTACATTCGGCTTAGGGTTCAAACCCACCTTTGCTGATATCCAAAGAGCCTCTAAAGCCAAGAAAAACTGGACCTTACCCAAACCCATACCCAAATTATCCGACATCTTTATCAGGCCTGGTACAAAACATCAACCATCTGCTGCAGCAAAGTGCATTGAGACCCAACTTGATGAAGAAATGCTTGGTTTTAAGAAATTGTTTTGGGAGGTGAATACGGTTGAAGCAGGGGAAGGCACGAGCAACATGGACGTGCAATTTGTGGGGCCCAGAGTCACATTGAACAATTGGGAAGCTACTCCTTTCCTTATCCGGAAGGAGTCTTGGTAGTTAGCTCAAAATTTCATCATTTGCTTCCCCGAAAATTGTTATAGTTTCCCTATTCCCCTCATGAAAAAAAATCAATCATCACCATGTATCCCGAACATTGTTCGTTTCTTTTATTAATGAAATGCGGTTTTTCCTTTTTCTTCACTTTTGCCTTATTTTTCTTTATTTTTCCTTTTGTACAGTTTTGCATGTGTTGATTCCAATGCCATGTCATGCGTGAAGGATTCTAGACCCGGTTCTGACAATCATGTTACTATACAAGAAATCGAGGAAGAGAGTGAAATAGAATGTGAGGATGAGGAAGCCCTGGAGGAAATAAGTAAGGACATGAAACAATACGAGGAAAAACCCAAACCAAATCTGAGTGATATGGAATCTGTAAATTTGGGGAGCGAAGATGATGTCCGAGAAACAAAGATTAGTGTGCATTTGGAGGCACCCCTCAGGGATGAATTGATAAGGTTGTTACATGAATTTAAGGACATTTTTGCCTGGTCCTATGATGACATGCCCGAGCTTAGCACAGATTTGGTGGTGCACAAGTTGCCTATCTATGCCGAATGCCGGCCGGTAAAGCAGAAGTTGAGGAAATTCAAAACGGACATTAGCGTGAAGATAAAAGAAGAGGTGAATAAGCAGTTCGAGGCAAAGGTCATAAGAGTTACCAAATACCCCACCTGGTTGGCAAATGTTGTGCCGGTCCCGAAAAAAGATGGCAAAACCAGAGTGTGTGTAGACTATAGAGACCTCAACAAAGCCAGTCCGAAGGATGACTTCCCATTGCCAAACATTCACATATTGATCGGCAATTGCGCCAAGCATGAAATCGGTTCGTTTGTGGATTGTTATGCAGGTTATCACCAGATCCTTATGGACGAAGAAGATGCTGAGAAAACTGCCTTCATTACACCTTGGGGAACATACTGTTACAGAGTAATGCCGTTTGGATTGAAGAATGCCGGGGCAACTTACATGAGGGCAATGACCACAATGTTTCATGATATGATGCATCGAGAAATTGAAGTATATGTGGACGATGTCATCATAAAGTCCAGAAAACAACCTGATCATGTGAAAGATTTGAGGAAGTTCTTCCAAAG
This sequence comes from Nicotiana noctiflora, assembly GCA_032618575.1. NCBI lineage: Eukaryota > Viridiplantae > Streptophyta > Magnoliopsida > Solanales > Solanaceae > Nicotiana > Nicotiana noctiflora. Next base: position 62,205 of record JASVEL010005569.1, read on the forward strand.
ACTCCGGAGGTACAATCTAAAACTCAATCCGGCGAAGTGTGCTTTTGGAGTACCTTCGGGGAAACTACTGGGGTTTATTGTGAGTCGGCGAGGTATTGAACTGGATCCGTCAAAGATCAAGGCTATTCAAAGTCTACCTCCGCCGAAGAACAAAAAGGAGGTCATGAGCTTATTAGGAAGGTTGAATTACATTAGTCGGTTCATTGCTCAATTGACATCAACATGCGAGCCGATCTTCAAGTTGTTGAAGAAAGACGCAGCAGTAAAATGGACCGACGAGTGTCAGGAAGCCTTTGATAAGATCAAAGAATATTTGGCTAATCCTCCGGTGTTAGTTCCTCCAGAACCAGGGCGTCCTCTGATTTTGTATTTGACGGTGCTAGATAACTCTTTCGGTTGTGTACTGGGTCAACATGATGAGACAGGCAAGAAAGAGCAAGCCATCTACTACCTCAGCAAAAAGTTTACATCCTACGAGGTGAAGTATACCCAACTGGAGAGAACTTGTTGTGCATTGATTTGGGTGGCTCAGAAGCTAAAGCATTATTTGTCAGCATACACTACGTACTTGATATCACGATTGGATCCTCTCAAGTATATATTTCAGAAGCCTATGCCTACGGGAAGATTGGCCAAATGGCAGATTCTGCTCACAGAATTCGACATTGTCTATGTAACTCGTACGGCAATGAAGGCACAAGCTATTGTGGACCACTTAGCGGAGAATCCGGTAGATGATGAGTATGAACCATTGAAGACGTACTTCCCGGATGAAGAGGCAATGATTGTTGAGGAGATAGAGCAAGAGGAGAGACCAGGATGGAAAATGTACTTTGATGGAGCCGTCAACAGCAGAGGCATTGGTATCGGAGCGGTACTCATCTCAGGTACGGGTCAACACTATCCCGTCACAGCTCAGCTCCGATTTTTCCGTACCAACAACATGGCTGAATATGAGGCGTGCATCTTGGGGTTAAGAATGGCAATTGACATGGGTATTCAAGAGATTTTGGTCATGGGTGACTCGGATCTCTTGGTACACCAAATTCAAGGGGAATGGGAGACACGAGATTTGAAATTGATACCATATCGGTATTGTTTGCACGAGTTGTCTCAAAGATTCCAGTCTATAGAGTTCAAGCACATCCCGAGAATGCACAACGAGATTGTAGATGCTTTGGCCACGTTGTCCTCTATGTTGCATCATCCGGACAAGACATACATAGATCCGCTCCAGATCCAAGTCCGAGATCAGAATGCTTATTGCTTCGTTGTGGAAGAAGAGTCGGATGGAGAGCCGTGGTATCATGATATTAGAGAATACTTGAAAGCTGGCAAATACCCGGAGCAAGCCACCGGAGACCAAAAGAGAGCCATCAGGCGTCTAGCCAATGGATTTTTCTTCAGTGGAGGAGTGGTATACAAAAGAACACCAGATTTGGGTCTATTGCGGTGTGTAGATGCACAGCAAGCAGATGAAATTATGATTGAAGTACATGCCGGAGTGTGCGGACCCCACATGAGCGGATATGTTTTAGCAAAGAAGATTTTGAGAGCTGGGTACTACTGGCTCACTATGGAGCGTGATTGTATCAGGTATGTAAAGAAATGCCACCAATGCCAGGTACATGGGGATCTGATTCACTCCCCGCCCTATGAGTTGCATACAATGTCAGCACATTGGCCCTTTGTTGCTTGGGGCATGGATGTCATCGGCCCAATAGATCCAGCCGCTTCTAATGGGCACAGGTTCATTCTAGTTGCAATTGATTATTTCACCAAATGGGTTGAAGCTAAGACATTTAAGGCAGTGACGAAGAAAGCGGTGGTGGATTTTGTGCACGAGAATATCATATGCCGATTTGGAATCCCCAAAGTGATTATCACAGACAATGGAGCCAATTTAAACAGTCATCTCATGGCAGAAGTTTGTGAAAGGTTTAAGATCACACACCGTAATTCCACACCTTACAGGCCAAAGGCGAATGGTGCAGTAGAGGCGGCAAATAAGAACATCAAGAAGATTCTTCGGAAAATGGTGGAGGGATCCAGGCAGTGGCATGAAAAGTTACCCTTTGCTCTCATGGGTTACCGCACGACGGTACGTGAGCTTGATTGGACAGAAAAGATTGGCAGCAGTATGTCACATGTGACGACTCAAAGGGTCATCACTTATTTTATTAATCATTTCGAGCTTCCGAGGCCTTGAAAACCTCATTCTATGTTGCCTCGATTTACGTGCATGATCCGAGCATGTAGCCGGAAAGATTTTGTGATAGAAAATATGAATTCTATGAGAAATTTGGATAAAAATGATATTAATATTGATATGGTTGACTTCGGTCAACATTTTTGGTAAACGGATCCGGACCCGAGATTGGATGGTCCCGAGAGGTCCGTAGGAAAATATGGGACTTGGACATGTGTCCGGAGTCGAATTCTGAGGCCTAGAGCCCAAGTTATGAATTTTTATGTGAAATTGTTTTTGATGCAATTATTAAAGGAAATAAATTAATAGACCTTGGTATCGGGCTCGTATTTTGGTTCCGACGCCCGGTACAAGTCTTAAATATTATATATGTGATTTCTGTAAAGTTTGGTGACATTTGGATGTCGTTTGAGATGTTTTGGACCTTGAGTTCCAAGTTAAGAAGTTTTGAAAATCAAAACTATGAAAACCATGAGTTTGGGGCTCGATTTGATTGAAACGAAGTGATATTGGCGATATGATCGCACGAACAAGTCCATAATGTGTTTTAGAGGTTGTGTACATGTTTGGTTTGGAGCCCGGGGGGCTCGGGTAAAGATTTGATAGGCCGTTGGATGAAAATCTGAATTTTGAACTGCTGGTTTTTTTCACCCAGCTGTTGGCTTCGCAATTGCGAAGAATTTCTCGCAATTGCGAAGGTGACGGACCAAGGCAGGGTTCGCAAATGCGAACCCCTGATCGCAAATGCGAAGGAGCCTGCCCAGCCATGCTTCGCAAATGCGAAGCTTTCTTCGCAAATGCAAAGGATGCCTGCCCAGCCAGGCTTCGCAAATGCGAAGCTTTCTTCGCAAATGCGAAGGATGCCTGCCCAGCCAAGCTTCGCAAATGCGAAGATTTCTTCGCAAATGCGAAGAGCCTTGTTCGCAAATGCGAACCTTTTGTCGCAAATGCGAACTTTCCACCCTTAGCTTATTTTTCAAACTCCAGAAATTGGTCGGGGTTCGCAATTGCGAACCCATGTTCGCAAATGCGAACACAGAGACCTGAAAAACACGAATTTCAGTCATTTCTTCATTTTTTCACAAAACCAAAACACCCATTTGCGACTCTTCAAGGATTTCTTCTTCACCAAAACGATTGTAAGTCACTTTTTACTTAATTCTTTCAATTCCTAACATCATTAAACATGTTTTTCATTAGAAATCAAATGTTTTCATGGTAAAATTCTTGTTTTTGTTAGAAAATAGGGTTTTTCATAAATTGGGGAATTGGACCTCGAATTGAGGTCCGATTTTGAAACAAATTATATACGTGAACTCGTGGGGGGATGGGTAACCGGATTTTGGTCCTAACCCCGAATTCCGATCATGTGGGCCCGAGGTTGAAATTTACTATTCATGGCAGAATGTTGTAAAAGTGTTATTTGGTATTAAGAATTAGTTTGTTGGGTAGAATTGATGATATTAAATCAATTGTGTATAGATACGATTGGATTGGAGCCAAATTGAAAGAAAAGACATTTCCACGGATTGGATTGTTCATAAGCATTCGAGGTAAGTGTTTGTTCTATCCTAGCTTGAGGGAATAGGATTATGTGCTATGTGTTATGTGATCGAGTGCGGTGTATGGGCTGTGGTGACGAGCATCCATACACTGGCGTCTAGTATGACCGTGAGTCGTTGGAAAATGATATTTTGAGATATATTACAGGTGAATTGTTATTGTTCTCCCTTGTTGGGATTTGTTGTGAAGATAATTATTGATTGCCCTTGATGGGACGATTTATGAATTGCTGTTTCTTTCTCTGCCCTTAACTGTGATTGTTATTTGGGTGAGGAAGAGTGATAATGCACGAAGGGTGATGCCGTGCCATGTTTAAATATTTATGCACGAAGGTTAATGCCGTGCCATGTTTATTTATTGATTATGTACGAAGGATCATGCCGTACTATGGATGTGAGGATGAGAGTAAAAGCACGAAGGGTGATGCCGTGTACTTTATTTGCTTATTTGGTGAGGATGAGAGTAAAAGCACGAAGGGGGATGCCGTGCAACTATTTGCTATTCCTTGACTTGATATTACTTGTTTTTCCATTATATTTTATTTGGGTGATGACGTGCAACTATTTGCCATTCCTTGACTTGATATTACTTGTGTTTCCATTATACCTTGTTTTCCTTGTGAACTTATTAACTGTTGTTAATTGTTGAGTTCTTTGAGATATTCCTTATTGTGTTATTACTTGGTTAATTCTTGTTATTTGTGGTAATATGATTATTGAAATATTTGGGAGCGGGTGGTACGCCTACCACAAGATATGATTATTGAAATATTTGGGAGCGGGTGGTACGCCTACCACAAGATATGATTATTGAAATATTTGGGAGCGGGTGGTACGCCTACCACAAGATATGATTATTGAAATATTTGGGAGCGGGTGGTACGCCTACCACAAGATATGATTATTGAAATATTTGGGAGCGGGTGGTACGCCTACCACAAGATATGATTATTGATATATTTGGGAGCGGGTGGTACGCCTACCACGAGATATGATTATTGATATATTTGGGAGCGGGTGGTACGCCTACCACAAGATATGATTATTGAAATATTTGGGAGCGGGTGGTACGCCTACCACAAGATATGATTATTGAAATATTTGGGAGCGGGTGGTACGCCTACCACGAGATATGATTATTGAAATATTTGGGAGCGGGTGGTACGCCTACCACAAGATATGATTATTGATATATTTGGGAGCGGGTGGTACGCCTACCACAAGATATGATTATTGATATATTTGGGAGCGGGTGGTACGCCTACCACAAGATATAATTACTTGTGATAGTTGGGAGCGGGTGGTACGCCTACCACGAGATATGAAATGAGAGAGGAATTGAGACATGAAAGTCAGATTTATTATGTTGATTAGATTATTTTAGATATCGTGAGTTATTGAATATTATTTCAGAGCAGAGTATTTCCTTATAAATGTGTTATATATATATATATATTGCAACTGCACAAGTTTATGTGGGTGTCTGGTCCTAGGCTTGTCACTACTTCGCCGGGATAGGCCAGGCACTTACCAGCACATGGGGTCGGTTGTGCTGATGCTACACTTCTGTGCGTTTTTGCACAGGTCCAGGTTACGATCAGGAGCAGCAGCAGCAGCAGCAGTAAATAGATTGCGTGGGAGTTGATTACATTTGAGACCGAGGTAGCTTGCAGACGTCCGCAGGCCCGGCGTCTCTTTCTTTATTTATGTTTATAGCTGTAGTCTCATTATTCCGAGACGAACAGAATTATGTTATATTTTCTTCGGACTTTTATGTGTAGTATTCCATAGTAGTTTGTGAGTTGGTGACTCCAAGTCTTGGGTAGAGGATTTCAGTATGATTTTTACAGTGTGATTTATCATTTTCATTTCGATAAAGTATTCCGCATTTATTTAATTAAAATTATGTCAGAAACAGGATCGTACGAATTCAGTGGCTTGCCTAGCTACCACGAGTAGGCGCCATCACGATCCCGATATTGGGGGAAAAATCCGGGTCGTGACAAGTTGGTATCCGAGCTCTAGGTTACATAGGTCTCACCACTCACGAACAAGCTTAGTAGAGTTTGAGAGGTAGGTACGGAGACGTCTGTACTTGTCCTCCAGAGTCTATTGAGTTAGGAAAGAGTCTCTCATTTGTTCTTTCTTATCATGCGAATTTGTTCTTCAAAGTGTTAAGTTAAATTTCCACTCTTGTCTTCCCACGAATGGCGTAGTCACGTACCGCTTATCCAGCCGAACAATGGCACAGGCTGGTGATAGATCAACTATGCCTTCAAAAGTTTTACAGAGGACAAGTTTCACCAAAGTCTTCGCTGCCACCTTCAGCGGTGCATCTTTCGAGAACCCACGAGATTGTGCTTGACAGTTCTTATGAGGAATTACAGAACGTGGGAATAGTCGAATGCGAGGAGTTCATTTTACTGTGCTATGGAAGGCACACAGAAGTAGTGGGAAAATAATGTATTTACCACACAAGTTATGGTCCCAACGGAAGACGCAATTATATCGGGAGATCACCTAATAAATCGTGTTGGGTTTCAACGGACCTTGACGTCCGGTCGATGTGTTGGAGTTGTGAAGGACAAATATGATGAGTTATTGGAATGTATATATATATGGTATGGAAATGTCCTCCAAATAATTTATACATATTTAAGGTTGGTTCTTTTCATGGGGTAAGGATCGCCCCAGAGAATGACGAAGAGTATATGAGTAAATGGGGTAGCTCAGCAGTGTTAAGAATTGGCCGTCAATGTTTGTGTCAAGCCTACGAAGAGGGCAAGCCGGCCAACGCAACGCTATCTACTAAACTCTATTTTAAGAAAATGTTCCGAAGACGTCACCCCGAGATTCTCTGCAATATGTAGTATGTGTGATCCGAACGGTTGTACCAAGTCACAATGACTGTGTTCGAATATATATTGTCATGAACAACAAGTTAACTGAGCCTTAAAGGAATTGCTGTGAATGTGGAATTTTTGGAGAAATACAATTTTAGGAAAACACTCAGGCTACACGCTCCATTGCAGTTAATAATTATCCTACATGGCCAGCCAGATGTAGAGGTTATGATGTTAGAGGTGGAGGTGAAAATCCTAGAGGTGGAGACCCGACCATTGATATAATTTTTATGATATGAGGGAGGTCACTACACCAAATGTGGTCATCACACGTATAATTCAGATTGTTATAGACAGAATAATTTTTCCCTTAATTTAATTTGGTTTTTGAAAGAAAATTTAGGCGAGTCCTTTTAACATGCTCCATTCATGAGCGAGCATCGTAATCATCAAACCTACTTAGGGAAATACTCATGTTGAGATATTACATGAGGATAGACATCCCTATTATTAGGTGTTAGTCACTAAAATATCCATGAGGCTAAGAGTGACTTTATATTACTTATTACAGTGGGTTTTGATATAATTTTCGGGATAACTAATTTTAATCGTTAATTGTGTGCCCTATCAGTATGGGGGTTCATTTTGTGTCATGATTATCTTTGACGGACAATTATTGAAAGGAAGAAAGAAATGAAATGAAAAATTTCAGATTATATGATGTGCAAGCACTGTGATTCAGAGTTGAGGATGAGATCCTCCAATTTTTGGCATAATGTGAAATATTTCTAAGCCGAGCTTCAAGCTGCGGTGGATAACATATGAGGACTGGGTCCTGGTAGTAAGAGTTTATGTGTTTAAAATTCTTCTTTTATGAAATTAATATTTTCGTATTGCATTCGTAAATAAGAGTCATGCCCGTTAGGACTATTTGACAATTCTTGTATAGTTTCTATTCATATTAGCCATTTCTATTTTGAAACCTTTGAGCTTAGCCTTTGAGACGAGCTTTCAAAAGCTCAAGACAGCCATGACTACAGCACCGGTATTGATTTTACCCACAAGTGCGGGACCTTATACTGATTATTGTGATGCTTTCCGTATTGGGCTTGGTGCAGTGTTAATGCAGGATGGCAAGGTTATTGCCTATGCTTCGAGGCAGTTGAAGATGCATGAAAAGAATTACCCAGTGCATGATCTAGAATTTGCGGCGATTATTCACGCATTGAAGATCCGGAGGCATTATTTGTATGGTGTAGTATGTGAAGTATACACCGATCATAAGAGTCTTCAGTATTTGTTTAAACAAAAGAGTTGAATTTGAGGCAGAGAAGGTGGCTGGTATTGCAGAAAGATTATGATGTTACCTTTTTATATCATCGGGGAAAAAGCAAACGTGGTGACTGACGCTTTGAGTAGGAAGTCAGCCAGTATGGGCAGTCTTGTTTATATTCCAGTCAGTCAGAGACCATTAGCTCTAGATGTCCAGGCCTTAGCCAACCGGTTCGTGAGATTAGACATTTCTGAACCTAGCAGGGTGTTAGCCTGCACGGTCGCTCGTTCTTCTTTATTAGAGCGTATCCGTGAGAGGCAATTTGATGATCCTCATTTGCGTGAGTTGAGAGATACAGTACAGCGGAGAGGTGCCACACAGGTGAATCTAGATGATGATGGAGTATTGAAATTGCAGGGTCGAGTTTGTGTGCCCAATGTCAAAGGGATTCGAAAGTTGATCTTAGCAGGGGCCCACAGTTCGCGGTATTCTATTCATCCAGGCGCCGCGAAGATGTACCAGGACTTACGGCAACACTATTGGTAGGCGATGTCGATCACCAGTTGGATGGTTTGAACCGGGAGAGGCTCGGTTGTTGGGTACAGACTTAGTTCAGGAGGCCTTAGATAAGGTCAAGACTATTCAGGAGAGATTGCGTTCAGCTCAGTCTAGGCAAAAGACTTATGCGGATCGTAAGGTTCGAGATGTAGATTTCATGGTTGGTGAACGAGTATTGCTCCGAGTGTCGCCTATGAAGGGCGTGATGAGGTTTGGGAAGAAGGGCAAGCTCAGCCCTAGGTATATTGGTCCATTTGAGATTCTAGGCAGAGTGGGAGGGGTGGCTTACAGATTAGCTTTGCCGCCTAGCTTATCAGCCGTGCATCCAGTTTTTCGCGTATCTATTCTTCGGAGATACCACGGCGATCCCACACATGTGTTAGACTTCAGTACTGTCCAATTGGACAATGATATATCTTACGAAGAGGAGTCGGTAGCCATTCTAGACAGGCAGGTTCGACAGCTGAGGTCGAAGAGTTATCCTTCTGTGCGTGTTCAGTGGAGAGGTCAGCCTCCTGAGGCATCGACCTGGGAGTCCGAGTCTGATATGCGGAGCCGTTACCCACACTTGTTTCCTGACTCAGGTACTTATTTCTTTTGTCCGTTCGAGGACGAACGGTTGTTTTAGAGGTGGAGATTGTGACGACCCAAAGGGTCATCACTTATTTTATTAATCATTTCGAGCTTTCGAGGCCTTGAAAACCTCATTCTATGTTGCCTCGATTTACGTGCACGATCCGAGCATGTAGCCGGAAAGATTTTGTGATAGAAAATATGAATTCTATGAGAAATTTGGATAAAAATGATATTAATATTGATATGGTTGACTTCGGTCAACATTTTTGGTAAACGGATCCGGACCCGAGATTGGATGGTCCCGAGAGGTCCGTAGGAAAATATGGGACTTGGACATGTGTCCGGAGTCGAATTCCTGAGGCCTAGAGCCCAAGTTATGAATTTTTATGTGAAATTATTTTTGATGCAATTATTAAAGGAAATAAATTAATAGACCTTGGTATCGGGCTCGTATTTTGGTTCCGACGCCCGGTACAAGTCTTAAATATTATATATGTGATTTCTGTAAAGTTTGGTGACATTTGGATGTCGTTTGAGATGTTTTGGACCTTGAGTTCCAAGTTAAGAAGTTTTGAAAATCAAAACTATGAAAACCATGAGTTTGGGGCTTGATTTGATTGAAACGAAGTGATATTGGCGATATGATCGCACGAACAAGTCCATAATGTGTTTTAGAGGTTGTGTACATGTTTGGTTTGGAGCCCGGGGGCTCGGGTAAAGATTTGATAGGCCGTTGGATGAAAATCTGAATTTTGAACTGCTGGTTTTTTTTCACCCAGCTGTTGGCTTCGCAATTGCGAAGAATTTCTCGCAATTGCGAAGGTGACGGACCAAGGCAGGGTTCGCAAATGCGAACCCCTGATCGCAAATGCGAAGGAGCCTGCCCAGCCATGCTTCGCAAATGCGAAGCTTTCTTCGCAAATGCGAAGGATGCCTGCCCAGCCAGGCTTCGCAAATGCGAAGCTTTCTTCGCAAATGCGAAGGATGCCTGCCCAGCCAAGCTTCGCAAATGCGAAGATTTCTTCGCAAATGCGAAGAGCCTTGTTCGCAAATGCGAACCTTTTGTCGCAAATGCGAACTTTCCACCCTTAGCTTATTTTTCAAACTCCAGAAATTGGTCGGGGTTCGCAATTGCGAACCCATGTTCGCAAATGCGAACACAGAGACCTGAAAAACACGAATTTCAGTCATTTCTTCATTTTTTCACAAAACCAAAACACCCATTTGCGACTCTTCAAGGATTTCTTCTTCACCAAAACGATTGTAAGTCACTTTTTACTTAATTCTTTCAATTCCTAACATCATTAAACATGTTTTTCATTAGAAATCAAATGTTTTCATGGTAAAATTCTTGTTTTTGTTAGAAAATAGGGTTTTTCATAAATTGGGGAATTGGACCTCGAATTGAGGTCCGATTTTGAAACAAATTATATACGTGAACTCGTGGGGGATGGGTAACCGGATTTTGGTCCTAACCCCGAATTCCGATCATGTGGGCCCGGGGTTGAAATTTACTATTCATGGCAGAATGTTGTAAAAGTGTTATTTGGTATTAAGAATTAGTTTGTTGGGTAGAATTGATGATATTAAATCAATTGTGTATAGATACGATTGGATTGGAGCCAAATTGAAAGAAAAGACATTTCCACGGATTGGATTGTTCATAAGCATTCGAGGTAAGTGTTTGTTCTATCCTAGCTTGAGGGAATAGGATTATGTGCTATGTGTTATGTGATCGAGTGCGGTGTATGGGCTGTGGTGACGAGCATCCATACATCTGGCGTCTAGTATGACCGTGAGTCGTTGGAAAATGATATTTTGAGATATATTACAGGTGAATTGTTATTGTTCTCCCTTGTTGGGATTTGTTGTGAAGATAATTATTGATTGCCCTTGATGGGACGATTTATGAATTGCTGTTTCTTTCTCTGCCCTTAACTGTGATTGTTATTTGGGTGAGGAAGAGTGATAATGCACGAAGGGTGATGCCGTGCCATGTTTAAATATTTATGCACGAAGGTTAATGCCGTGCCATGTTTATTTATTGATTATGTACGAAGGATCATGCCGTACTATGGATGTGAGGATGAGAGTAAAAGCACGAAGGGTGATGCCGTGTACTTTATTTGCTTATTTGGTGAGGATGAGAGTAAAAGCACGAAGGGGGATGCCGTGCAACTATTTGCTATTCCTTGACTTGATATTACTTGTTTTTCCATTATATTTTATTTGGGTGATGACGTGCAACTATTTGCCATTCCTTGACTTGATATTACTTGTGTTTCCATTATACCTTGTTTTCCTTGTGAACTTATTAACTGTTGTTAATTGTTGAGTTCTTTGAGATATTCCTTATTGTGTTATTACTTGGTTAATTCTTGTTATTTGTGGTAATATGATTATTGAAATATTTGGGAGCGGGTGGTACGCCTACCACAAGATATGATTATTGAAATATTTGGGAGCGGGTGGTACGCCTACCACAAGATATGATTATTGAAATATTTGGGAGCGGGTGGTACGCCTACCACAAGATATGATTATTGAAATATTTGGGAGCGGGTGGTACGCCTACCACAAGATATGATTATTGAAATATTTGGGAGCGGGTGGTACGCCTACCACAAGATATGATTATTGATATATTTGGGAGCGGGTGGTACGCCTACCACAAGATATGATTATTGATATATTTGGGAGCGGGTGGTACGCCTACCACAAGATATGATTATTGAAATATTTGGGAGCGGGTGGTACGCCTACCACAAGATATGATTATTGAAATATTTGGGAGCGGGTGGTACGCCTACCACAAGATATGATTATTGAAATATTTGGGAGCGGGTGGTACGCCTACCACAAGATATGATTATTGATATATTTGGGAGCGGGTGGTACGCCTACCACAAGATATGATTATTGATATATTTGGGAGCGGGTGGTACGCCTACCACAAGATATAATTACTGTGATAGTTGGGAGCGGGTGGTACGCCTACCACGAGATATGAAATGAGAGAGGAATTGAGACATGAAAGTCAGATTTATTATGTTGATTAGATTATTTTAGATATCGTGAGTTATTGAATATTATTTCAGAGCAGAGTATTTCCTTATAAATGTGTTATATATATATATATATATTGCAACTGCACAGGTTTATGTGGGTGTCTGGTCCTAGGCTTGTCACTACTTCGCCGGGATAGGCCAGGCACTTACCAGCACATGGGGTCGGTTGTGCTGATGCTACACTTCTGTGCGTTTTTGCACAGGTCCAGGTTACGATCAGGAGCAACAGCAGCAGCAGCAGTAAATAGATTGCGTGGGAGTTGATTACATTTGAGACCGAGGTAGCTTGCAGACGTTCGCAGGCCCGGCGTCTCTTTCTCTATTTATGTTTATAGCTGTAGTCTCATTATTCCGAGACGAACAGAATTATGTTATATTTTCTTCAGACTTTTATGTGTAGTATTCCAGAGTAGTTTGTGAGTTGGTGACTCCAAGTCTTGGGTAGAGGATTTCAGTATGATTTCTACAGTGTGATTTATCATTTTCATTTCGATAAAGTATTCCGCATTTATTTAATTAAAATTATGTCAGAAACAGGATCGTACGAATTCAGTGGCTTGCCTAGCTACCACGAGTAGGCGCCATCACGATCCCGATATTGGGGGAAAAATCCGGGTCGTGACAGTAAACCATAAATGTAAAAGAAAATACCGTCATTGCGAATTATAGCCGAATCTGAGATAGATGACGATGAATGGGTAAAGGCCCGGTTAGAACAGTTGAATTTGATTGATGAGAAGAGATTGGCCGCGGTCTGCCATGGACAGTTGTATCAGCGGAGAATGGCCAGAGCATATAATAAGAAGGTACGACCTCGAAAGTTTGAAGTTGGACAATTGGTATTGAGGCGTATCTTACCACACTGGGCAGAGGCAAAAGGGAAGTTTGCGCCGAATTGGCAGGGACCGTTCGTGGTATCACGGGTGTTGTCCAATGGAGCATTATACTTAACTGATGTTGAAGGAAAGTGCGTAGAGACTGCTATCAATTCAGATGCGGTCAAAAGATACTATGTATGATTTCCTTTTCAATTGTATGTTTTGTATTTTGTTGTGATTTTGGAATTGAAATGACGAAGGCATTTTATTCTCTATCCAAACACTTTATCCATTGTTAACCCCTTTGAGCCTTAATGAATGAATTCTTTCATATCCCTCTCTCGGAATCGCTCTAGTGCAACAAGATCGGAATTGCCAGAATAAAAAATGAAATGATGGAAAAATGAAAAAAAAAGTGTTGAAAAAAAAAATGAAAAAAAATGAATGAAAAAAAGAGGAAAAGACAAAGAAATCGGGAAAAAGTCAAAAAGAAATCCATCTAACTTATGAAGTTGGATGAACTATGTCTGACTTGATCCCGAAAGGGTACGTAGGCAGCCTCTCTGAGGTTCAGTCACAATAAAGAAAAAAATCCAAATATTCCCCACATATTGAAACTGGGGCAGAAGTTATGTTTAATAATTCCGAGAGTTGTAAATATTTTTAACCCTCGTTGAAATTTTGAGCCTTTATATCTTTCTTTCTTAACCCGTCCAAAAGCCACGTTATAGTCCAAAGAAAGACCTTCCGATCAATTCTGAAATGATAACGAATACAACGAAGGAGGAGTGAAGTATCGGACAATACCTGTGGTAAGAAAACAAAATACAAAAGGGAAAAATGAAAAAAAAATAATAAATAAAAAAAATGAGAGAGTCTCATCGGTGAAAACCTTAACCGGCATCGTGAGGCGACCGTGAGGTTGAGAGAATAAATGAGAGAGTCTTTTCATTGAAAACCTTTAACGGCACTGCAAGGCGATTGTGAGGATAAGAGAGAATAAATGAGAGAGTCTTATTGGTGAAAACCTTTCGAGGCACCGTAAGGCGATCATCAGAAAAGAGAAAAGGCAACAAAAAAGAGTATCGGTTTAGGGTCGAAAGGCAATTCAGAGTCAGAATAATGATTGGAACGAACTGGGTCAGAGTTTAAATACATGGCATGGTCAGCGGAATCAGCCAGCATATACCCAGATAAGTTCTTTCATCTCTCCAAAATACCCTTACCTTTCTTTCATTTTCTGCATTTCATTGTTTACCTTTTTGAGAGCTAACTACCGGCTCCTGATAACGGAAGTTGAAACAACACTGGATCAGAAAGGAAAGGAGATTCGGGAAAGGAATAAAGAAGCCTGGCAAGTATGGCCAAAAGAAGAGAAAACAAAACAAAAAGGAAAAAATGAGAAAATACAAAAAGAGTTTGCGTGGGACAAGCAGTTAGAAGTCATGCAACATCAGAAAAGCAAAAACAAAGGAAGCAATAAGAAGCGGGGACGGCAGATGCCAGTTGCCAGCAGTTTATATCTAATAAATTTTGTTTCATGCAGGAACAAATTGTCACTAATCACTTTAAAGTGAATGTGACCAATGTGGAAAATTTAAAATACCAAAAGAGAAAGTCTGCCGAATAAGTGGAGAAATTCACAGGCAAGAGTTCAGTTGGTAAAAAGAAAATACCAAAAAGAGGAGGTAACATCTTTTAAAATCCATTCCCCGGTCTTCAGGCTGAGGGGATACTGTTTTTCATCTGCATTGCACGTTTAAATTTTGTTAGGCGCCCACCTTCAAATTCGGGAATATTTTCTGCATCGCATTGCACGTTTAAATTTCTGTTAGGCGCCCACCTTCAAATTCGGGAATATTTTCTGCATTCGCATTGCACGTTTAAATTTCTGTTAGGCGCCCACCTTCAAATTCGGGAATATTTTCTGCATCGCATTGCACGTTTAAATTTCTGTTAGGCGCCCACCTTCAAATTCGGGAATATTTTCTGCATTCGCATTGCACGTTTAAATTTCTGTTAGGCGCCCACCTTCAAATACGGGAATATTTTCTGCATCGCATTGCACGTTTAAATTTCTGTTAGGCGCCCACCTTCAAATTCGGGAATATTTTCCGCATTCGCATTGCACGTTTAAATTTCTGTTAGGCGCCCACCTTCAAATTCGGGAATATTTTCCGCATTCGCATTGCACGTTTAAATTTCTGTTAGGCGCCCACCTTCAAATTCGGGAATATTTTCTGCATTCGCATTGCACGTTTAAATTTCCGTTAGGCGCCCACCTTCAAATTCGGGAATATTTTCTGCATTCGCATTGCACGTTTAAATTGCTGTTAGGCGCCCACCTTCAAATTCGGGAATATTTTCTGCATTCGCATTGCACGTTTAAATTTCTGTTAGGCGCCCACCTTCAAATTCGGGAATATTTTCTGCATTCGCATTGCACGTTTAAATTTCCGTTAGGCGCCCACCTTCAAATTCGGGAATATTTTCTGCATTCGCATTGCACGTTTAAATTTATGTTAGGCGCCCACCTTCAAATACGGGAATATTTTCTGCATTCGCATTGCACGTTTAAATTTCTGTTAGGCGCCCACCTTCAAATTCGGGAATATTTTCTGCATTCGCATTGAACGTTTAAATTTCTGTTAGGCGCCCACCTTCAAATTCGGGAATATTTTCTGCATTCGCATTCCACGTTTAAATTTCTGTTAGGCGCCCACCTTCAAATTCGGGAATATTTTCTGCATTCGCATTCCACGTTTAAATTTCTGTTAGGTGCCCACCTTCTAATACGGGAATACTTTCTGCATCGCATAGCACGTTTAAATTCTGTTAGGTGCCCACCTTCTAATACGGGAATATTTTCTGCATTCACATTGCACGTTTAAATTCAGTTAGGCGCCCACCTTCAAATACGGGAATATTTTTTGCACATCATGGTTTATACAGTTAAAAGCCCACACTGGAGCAGAAAAAGAAAAAAAAAAGGTAGTTTGTTGTTTTGTTTTGAGCAGGTTCAGCTCAGGATCAAGAAAAACAAGAAAATTAACAAAAAAAGAGAGTCATCAAGAAAAACAAGAAAATCAACAAAAAAGGAAGATTCTGCATCACCGGAAAGGGAAGAAGAGCAAAAGCTAGATTAGGAACAATTGTAATTGTAGGATCATAGCTTAGAATAGCTTCTTCATTTTACATTTCCCCCCCCCGGTGTAATAAGGAGTAAGTCAGCAGGTCTCAACAGTGTCAATGCAACAGTGAGTCTGGAAGTTTTAAACTGCCAGACCTTCCCGAACTACACTGACTCGATTCCTGTTTAGCCCAGGATATGTAGGCAACCTCTAAAGCAGGGTGCGGTCAAAAGGTTTTCAAAAATGCTTTCACGGAATATGCCGATGTGCAAAAATCTCTCATTATCGCTCACTTGTCTTTGCACTGAAACTCTTCGTGTTCCCGAGCAAAGAGGGGCAGCTGTGAGCACATGATTTTTGCACCAGGCAAATAATTCCAAAATTAAAATAAATATGTTTTTGAGTGCAATTACTTGTTTTGCTTGAAATTAGTTATATTTTTTTGTATTTGAATAAGTAAAAATTAGAAAAAATCAAAAATAGTAGTAAGTAATTTGTTAGTTTAGTTAATTAGGAAATTATTAAAAAATAGCTTAAGTAGTAGATATTAAGGGAAAAATAGCGCAGAAAATTACCAAAAAATACTAGGAAATTAGAGTAGGTAGTAAATTAGGATTTATAATTTTTCATAAAAGAAAAGAAAAAAAAATAATAAAAGAAAATACATAAAAATCATTAAAACCAGAAAATACAAAAAATAGATATATATATATATATATATATATATATATATATATATATATATGCTGGGTAATTGAATCTGGGCCAATTGTGGTCCAAATCGTTGGCCCAGCGAATTAGCCCAGTAATTTGGCCCGCCGGCCTTCTATTTGTTTTGATCATGGCCGTTCATTTTGGTGTATCTAACGGCCGAGAATAATAGGGGAGTTATTTGGTTTAATTAATTAAGAGAAGCGATCTGGGCCGTCCGTGTGATTTAATCTAACGGCTAGAGGCTTTAGTCTCATAAATAATCAAACGACGGTGTTTAAGTAACGCCTCTCTAGGACCGTCGATCTTGATCAAACGAGCGGCTAGGATTATCTGGGACGGTTGGCCTATAAAAGGGCCTTGTCTGAAGACGGCCGCTCATTTTACACAATTCAAAACCCTAAAGTCGGCCGCCTCTCTTATCCCTGTCTTCATCTCCTTCTTCAAACCTCAGAAACCCTAGGCGGCCATGGCGGCCACCACCTTCCACGGTGGTCGCCAGCCTCCCTTACCTCTCCCATCTTCTTCTCCTTCTTCTTCATGCCATGGCACACCCAAAAAACCCAGAAAACCCCCCGTTCTTCGAAGTCCCGGTCACCGGAATCTTCGCCGGTGACCACCAAAGTATGAGAACCCACTTGAAACCAATGCCATTCTCTTCATCTCCACTAGATCTACCCAACCATACCATTGGCTACCTTCGAATCTCACCCAATCGTTTCGAATATCCCAAAAAGGGTCGTCGGAACCCTAACTCCGGCGACCCCAAACTCAACCCTCAATCAAGACCTCATCTTTTACACCCCCAAAACACCCCTCTGCAATCCAAACTCAAAAGGCCTCATCTTTAGGCCTGAAAGAAAAACAGAGAAGGAAAAGAAAAAGAATCTGGAAAAGAATAAGAAAAAGAAAACAAGATTGAATAAAAAAGAAGCCTGAGGGTCTGGGAGAGTCTGAGAGATTAGAGAAACAGAGAAAAGAAAGAGATTAGGAAGCTCGGGGGACAGGCCCCGCGAGCTAAGTCCCTGATCCCTTTGTTTGCTTTCTATACTTCATTTCTATGTATTTTTGTTTTGATTTGCATGCTTATGAGTGCCTGTTTATTTCTGTTCATCATGTTTTTCTCCTTTATTTGCTTTGCATGCTTCTCTGATAGACATAGATTATTACATTAGCTTCTTCTTTGTTTCATGCCTTCTTTGCTTGATTTCGCATGCTTTGACTTGTTCTTTCAAGATCATGTTTAGTACTAGGGTTCTATTTCCTTTTCATCCTCATATGTGTGTTCTGTTTCTGCTGAGTACATTGGTTCTTGATTGTTGGCTTGCAATATCATGACTATCTGTCTTCTTTTTTTTCTTTTGGCATAATTAGTTCAGTTGTTCTCTTTTAGTATTCTGTGGCTGGTAGTTATGTTGATGTCCCAGTGTTTCTTTGTCTACTATAGTATTGAGGTCCCTCACATTGTAGTTTTAAGTAGTCCTTCTGTCATCATGCATGTTTTGATTCTGATATTATGCTTAATTGCTTGTCTTTCATTGTCACTCGGTTTTGTATTAGATTACCTTTTGTTGGCTAGCAATATCTCAACTGCTTCTCTTTCTGTGTCTTCATATGTTTAGTCTTAGTAGAAGCTTGGTTATCTTTACTCATCTCTTATGTCAAGAACAACCTAAGTATGATTTGGGGTTTTCAGTGGCTCATTTAGCATAAAGAAGTTTTAACTAAGCTTGTTTAATGATTAATTGACACTGTGCTGTGATATGTAAGTTTGTAAGTCTATTGATTGGAATTCAACAATATTCAAACCTTTTCTTTGAATTTTGATTAATTGATAAACAACTCTGATTTCATTGGCCATGTGTGCAAATATTTGTGAAACTGGCTATGTTTGTAATAGCTTTGTGTTAATGAGAGCACTGTTAATATCTATCATGCCTAGGGGATTTGGTTATAGCTGTTAGTGTTAGGTTCCTTGGAAGTGGTTAGTTTTTAAATAGGATAAAACACTGAAAATGATCAAGATAGGCTACAAGTTTAATAATTGGCCTAAGAATGGTCAACCTTGCAAAGGGTTGACCAATTATGTGAGCCCTAACACACAGTCAACCTTAAAACAGTGGCTGGTTGTGCAAAGGGCTATGTTTGCAAATGCAGACTAGCCCAGGCTCTATATTGAGCCCTGAACAGCAAAGTGGCCAAACCTGTAAAGGTTTTGGGCCCAGCTGTTCAGTATATGGCTTTGATAGCCCAAGCTAAGTCTCAACTTGAGACTGGCTAACTTTTAAATAGGTTAATTATAATAATAAAACAGGCTATGCCTGCAATTAGCTTTAATTAGGAATAAATTGGTCTTAATTGACTGGAATTAGTTTAAAAGTGGCTAAAATTGAAATAGTTCTTAAGAATAAATCTGGCCAGCCCTTAAATACTAATGCCAGGGCTGGCCATTAGTTAAATAGTTCAAAACAAGCTGAAAATCTGCCCTAGGCAAGCTAGTAAATCAGCAGTGCCCTTAGGGGCACAATTGGGAATTAAAAAGGTAAAATAGTAACTAGTAAGAACTTAGGAGGATAATAGGGACATTCATACTCCTGATTTCTGCAATTTTGCAGAGATTTAGGGGTATAATGGTCTCCTAAAAATGGGAAATCTGTAAAAATCTTTAACCCCTAAGGTCATACTAGTAAAAAGGCCCTAAAAGGAATCTTTTGGAACCTTCCAGCACATGCTGGAAGGGTTTTGGTAACTGAAAATGGGACTAAAGTGTAGAATGAATAATTTTAGGAGGGGGGAAGTGGGATTAATCCCATTACTTCCTCCCCAAGTTTCAGCCCTAAAGGTTAGCTATAAATATCTCTTAAAAGAGAGCTGAAAAGGGGGATTCGACTGGAGAACAATCTGAATATATTTGGATTCCACTGGTAGAACAATCTGAGTATATTTGGGTTCCACTGAAGAGTATATCTGAAAACACACTTAAGCTAAAATTCACACAAAGCTTGGGAGATAAAATAGCAATAGAGTAATAGGATTTGCTGGGAATTTTTTGAGTAGAACTCGCTGTTTTCCATTGGCTTTGCTGTGATCTTCTGCTCGAAAATTGGATTGGATTTCTCTGTTGCATTGTTGATTCTTACCTGCTGTTGCTGTGTTGTTTGGCTCGTTGATATTCAAATCCTCTACTGTTGCATTGCCTTGTTCGAAATCTGCTGTGCTTACCTGCTTTACTCCCCTAGACTCATTGGATTTTCTTCCTAACTCAGGTACACTATCCTTTCACTCGAAGAATGTAATGCTGATTTATTGAAATAAGATGAAGCTCTGGATTTGAATCTATGCCGCTGTGGAGTGTTGTATTTCCATTATATTAGTTTAAGTTTGTAGATAGTCCATTGTAGTAATATATAGCAACTGAAAAACAGAAACAAGAAACAATGTAATAGTTAGTAGTGTAGTGGTAGTGTAGTGTAGATAGCTTAACACTTAGTTTAATTAGGAAAATGCTCTAAAACATAAGTTAATTAGTAATACCTGCAACATTAATAATCTGGAAATGAACTTCATGAAGAAATCAGTAGTGTAATAATAGTTTGATCGTAGATCACTTATCATTTAGTGAAATAGGAATCACGTTGAAAATCGGATTCAATCAACTCACCTGCATGTTTTAGAACAATAAATTCATATAACTAATTTGTTCTATTAACTCGTCTCAAAAGTTCGAATATGAATGGGAAGCGATTTCATTAGGATGAATGGATTAGTGATGAAAGGTGTAGTTAATCATTTAGTTAATCAGTTTAATTACCCTTCATTTTTCCTATAATAGACAGTTTTCTTAGAATTATTTTTATCCCTTAAACAGTAATTAGCATAACTCTAGTGATAAACATTATGCAAATTTTCTTAGTGTAATAATGTGGTAACTTGGCTGGTAATTAGATCAATAGAAGTATAGATAAAAGTAGCCTGTTAATTTAGTTCTCCTAGTTAGCTGTAACTATATAATCTCCTGTACAATAGCTCTACTCTTTCAATAAATAAAAGCATTTCTAAGTTCAATCCTATTGATTCATGTCTTCTGGTTTTTGCACTTATTGTGATTACATATTATATCAATCGGTTTTTTGGCTCAATATGCAAACTGTCTTTGAAATACAATGTGAAGGAAGTAAGGCCAGCAAGCTTAAGCCCAAAACAACCTGAAGACCAGGCCCAATTGAACAAAAAAAAAAATCACACGGGCCCGGGATCATTATAGTAATAGCATACGATTAAGGAAAAAACAAATATAGAAAACATAGTTAAATATTAGTATCCTTCAATGAAAATTGGGACGAGCCTCGCCCGAATAACACCGGGGCCCCCATTTAGTAATGATATAAACACAATTAGATCCGGGAAAGCTAATAGCCAATTCCATAGCTTCTCCCAAAATATTTAAAAGCCGATAGACATTATTTTAGGGCACGATTTTAATATACCTTCCTATGAACGAGTGTGCACTTGGTGCGACTCAAATCCAAATCTCGGCAAAGCTGAAATACTCCAAAAAGTCATAGGCGTACTGGTTGCGGTATGACTCGAGGCGTGTTTCCGCGATGTCGCAAATTCCTAAAAAATAATACTTAACGCAGAAGAGCATTATGTTGTTAAAATCTATAACTAAGTCAAACAAAAGTCAAAAATGACAGTGGAGCGACCGTGCTAAAACCACGGAATCCGGGAGTGCCTAACACCTTCTCCCGGGTTAACAGAGTTCCTTATCCGGACCTCTGCTTCGCAGACATTTCAAAGAGTCAAAATTCCTCGGATTCGGGATTAACCGGTGACTTGGCACACCATTGTCATTCCCAAGTGGCGACTCTGATTAATCTCTAATGAAATCCCGAACCGATTGTCCTTAAATTGGAAAAACTCCTTCCCTTACGTTATTTTATCCGTCTCGGGTAATTGAGCGTCGGGATATACCCTACAAGTGTATTTATACACCTTACGCATGTACGGGGTAGTAAAAAGGGAGGTGTGACAACACGAATACAAACAATTGCCAAAAATAACACGAAAATTCACAAAAATACACACCGTACAAATCTATATTATTTTTTTGGATTTCTGGGAGTAATTTAATTCATGTAAGGCAAAAATCACGTGCTCACACAAGTGATATCACTTTTAATAATTTTATCTTGTATTTCTATGTTACTTACTATTTTTATACATATAAATAGTAAAACAAATTGACGAAGCGGTGTCCCGTGACACCGCTTGGGTCTATGTAAATCCGCCCCTAGGTCCAGCATAATATAGTGGAGTTTCATACACAACTGCACCGAACTCGAGTATATTATGCTGGATCGTCTCTGTTTTAGCAAAATAGTAGCTATTTTTTATTGACTTGGTAAACGCTGTCTATTTTTGAATGACCAATCTGAAAACTAGCTATATGGTGCTATTTTGTCTAAAAATACCTACATGTTTATCCATTGTAAGTAGAATTCGTAATTTAAAAAGTAAAGCAAGTAATCTTTAATGAAAGGTAAAATTGCATTGAGAGTGCAAAAGTAATTTACACTAATCAGCAACTATAAGTTAATCCTTATTTTAATGGAAAACTGGAAAAATCCCAAAACACTGCTAAGCCATCACGACACCACTCTCAACTTTTCTATTACTCAAAATTCAAACAAAAACAAAAAATTTGCTTGAGAATAGATCATAAGTGTGTAATCGTGGATCAATAGGAGTAGTGTTTGGCCCAAAAGTTAAACGATAATTTGTAAGCTAAAACAATTAAATGAAAGAGTAAATTGTAATCAAATATACTAAGCCTAGAGATGTAAGAACAATATAGTTATGACATATCTAGTATTGCAAGATGATGAACTTAAGAACAATTGTTTGTCAGAAATAAGAGATAGAGAGAAAATAAGAGAGAATGAGAGAGTTGTATTATTGAATAATAACACTGATACCTTTTACAATGGGAATGTCTCATTTATATAAGGAGGGGACTTCCTTAAAATAATAATAAAAGTATTGAACGTGGTTGACGTCCTCTCTAGCGAGGACGCCCAGTTCTAAATGGTGTCGCCCTCGACCTCACGTCTGAACTGTGCCCTTATTGTAGTAAGTATACGCTTACACGGCGTACCATTTCGCGCAGAGGCGTACAGGGTAAAATTTGAACCCATAAAGTTAGTCGCTCCGTTCGTTGGAGGCGTATTCGGTAGACGTCTTCAATAGCCTGAAATGTCGACCACGTCTTTGGAGAATTTGACCTTATTATGAGGACGATGACATGAGTAGGGGAAATATATAGCATCGTCGATCTGTTAACACGTGGTCTACTTTTTAAAATAACGTCACTGCCGACATACGTCATGATTATACTTGCTCCCGAGGCGTTTCAGGAGGTGATTTGACATTTTGGTTTCCCGCGCCCATTTTGAATCATGCCTCTTCGATTTCTGTGTATCTTAGCCCTATAAATAGGAGGAATGTTCAATATTTTTATCTTTCGAACTTCCGATTTTTCTACTTCCCTTTTCATCTTCTTTGCCAAAAACCACTATTTCATGCTCAAACTCTTTCGTTTCTATCGAAACCACACTTCTTGTTGTCAGAGATTGATTTATATAAAAAATTACTATGGCGAAACATGAGCAAAATAGCAAAAAGGGCCAAAGATGACACCCTATCTAGGGTTTCACCATCTTCGGGTGGTGATGGGAAAAAGGCAAAGAAGCCCCTCATTCCTCTTAGCGTAGATAATGTCCTTCCCAAAGAGATACACACTCGCAGAGATTTCCAGGCCAGGAGCCTGACACCCCCTTGGGATCATAACGAGCTATTACAATCACATTTGAATGACCTGCGAGAGGCGTACTGAATTCCAGATCATGTGGTGATGGAGCTAGCCGGGACGAACTACGCCAACATGCACCGATGGGGATATTGCATATTTTATGAATACCCGTTCCTGATTGGATATGGCCTTTCAGTTTATCCCCTCGTGGAGGAGCTCTGTCGCTTTTATGACGTAAGACTGGCTCAGCTTACTCAGCTTACTCCCTACACTTGGAAGGTGTGTCTTATTATGACCACCTATACGGCTAGGGCCGGATTCACCGTTTCGGTCCATCACCTCTTGCAGTTATTCAGCCCTGGCTACATGAGGGGTACTATGCTGCAACTAAAAGCCATGGAATGAAAGGCCTGGTCATTAAGGCTGACGACAAAACCAACTGTCGCTTCTGCGTAAATTTTTCTACATCAGGACGGAGCACCTGGTGTCGAATCATGAAGGATTCCCAGAGAGGTGGAATCCAGAATGTAAGTGCTTTTACTTGAATTTAGTACTGTTTGCAATCGTTGACCGTACGACCATTATAACTTCTTTTCATTTTCCTCTCCTTTTCCCAGCGAGGTGTTCTCCACCCCGATCCGTTGATGATATTAGGTCATGGGTGGAGTTGTTGATTCCATTTGCGGAGGAGTGTCGCACCTGGTATGCGTTCCGTAATTAGTATGGCCCACCAGGTAACTCTTCGATCGTGGTCTGAACGTTTCATTAGGTTTCGTTGCTTGACCAATTTTATGTTGGTAGGTCGGAGCGCCCCTAAGAGGATGAAGTAGAACGTCGCTACCTCGTCAGGGGTGGGGACTGATTCTAGAGACGAGTATGTACCCCGTGACTCGCCTAGTGATGGCGTCCTAGAGGTTGCTCAATCTGAGGCCACGCCTGTGGCCGCGTCCACAAGCGAAGCAACTCCTTCACCGCTATCCCCTCAGCCCGTGGAGGAGACTTCTGAGGGCGAGGATTTACCGGAGAGGAAGAGGCGTCGGTTGATGCTCGGCAAGGGGATATCCACAGAGGACGAGGGGGCGAGTGAACCTCGTCCGGAGTCGAGGCCAGTTTTCATGGCCGATGCCATCCGCTCAGGGAGGTCGGTTGTCACGACCCCAAATCCGGTCGTGATGGCGCCCAGCACACTGCTAGGCCAGCCTGACCAATTAACAACAATCACGGAGCCATAAGCTCACTTTATCCAATTTAAGCATACGGAAATAATTCAACAATGATAGATACATATTAAAAACAGGGAACCAAGTCCCAACACGTGCCAACTCCCATAGACCGAAGGGTCAAGAGTCATGAGCCTCTACGGAATATACAAGTGTAAATAGAGAATATAACTGTGCACAAGTGTGGGATGATCAAAGCAAAATATATACAAACTGGAGAATCAGGTCCTGCGAACGCTGGCAGCTACCTCGACTGTCCAAAAGCACTCCCGAGCTGCAATGGAATCAGCTCTGCTGTAATGTACCTGGATCTGCACACAAGGTGCAGGGAGTCGGGTGTGAGTACTTCCAACTCGGCGGTAATAAAAGTAAATAATGCTGAAGGGAAGAAAACCACGCAAGGCACTATCTCTTGCTACACAATACGAACTATCATAAAGCTTCAAAACACTATCATTTTATTCCTTTTCAGCATATGTGAGTAAATTATTTAGAAATCTCAATTTTTAGCTACTTTCTTTCATTATAACATACCAATACCTGGGAGAATCTCAAGCAGTGCAAGTCAGCACTCAAATCAGCCTCTCGGGCTCAGCACTCCTTAACAATTTATACCAGGAGATCCGGTCAATAAAGCAACAAATGCACATGTGCCAGTAAAGTATGAGTGCTAAAATGTTATGCCACGTAGTACACGTAAACCAATGTATGTATGCCATGCAATGCATATGACCGCTACGGCGTGTAGCCCGATCCTTTTGGGTACCCGTGCTCACTGGGGGTGTCCAGACTCCGGAGGAGCTTCTATAGCCCAAGCACAATATTAATATCACACCTGCTGCGGCGCGCAGCCCAATATCACACCTGCTGCGGCGCGCAGCCCGATCCATATACCACTGCGGCGTGCGGTCCGATCCATGCATGTGTATGCATATGCTCATATGAATGTCATGCCCTAACATATGGCCCTCGGCCCCAATCAGTTTAACAGATAATCAAGAAAACCCTACGGGCAACAATATCACATTAGCTCACAGCAAAAATGTTATTAGACCTTGTTCAAGTTTTTCATAACCTTATAAGAATGCTGAATAGCAAAATACCATTTAAAACCTTAAATTAGAATAAAATATGCACGGTGTTATCAAAACAATGATACTAATCCCTGAAGGATTCAAATAATCGGCACGAAGCCCAAACATGATAATTAGTCCTATTCACTTCAACAATTAGGTGTTATTATTTATTACGCGGGACGGACCGAGTCACGATCCCCAATGGTGCTCTACCCCACGCCCGTTATCCGGCGTGCAAGTCACCTCAACACAGCACTAAGATGTGCAAGTCCGGGGTTTACTAACCCTCAGGACATCATTTACAAGAATTACCCACCTCAAACCGACGAAAGCTCATGCCCGCGACGCCTTAGCTCCTCGAACCGGCATCCACGCACGTCCAAACTAGCCAAAATCAGTACAAATATATCAAAATAGGCTAATGGGACATAACCCAATCGAAAGAACTCGAAAAATATCAAAAATCACGAAATTGGCAAAACCCGAGCCCCGGGCCCACATCTCGAAAAATTTCGAAACTTATATTTCCAGAACCCTCGTCTCACCACGAGTCCATACATATAAAATTTACCAAAATCGGACTCCATTTGCCCACTCAAATCCTTGTTTTTCTACAATTTAGGCCTAGGGTTAAAACCCACATTTAATCTTCCATTTACAGAAATTTAACCAAGGACTTCATGTTACAATGATGTAATTAAGCCACAAAACTTACCTCCGATGAATCTCCGATGAAATCCCAGCAATCTCCCGTGATTTCTTCTCTCTAGGGCTCAAAATTATGTTTTGGGGTGTGAAACCCGTGAGCCCTCTGTTCTGTGATATAAATTCACTGCCAGAGCAATTTGCTCTACGCGATCGCGATCTTCTTCACGCGATCGCGATGCTCAAAATCTCGGCCTCACGCGATCGCGACATCCTTCACGCGATCGCGATGCACAATCACTCTGCTTCACGCGATCGCGTCCTTCATTCCTGCGATCGCGTAGCATATTTCCCCTGGACCCATTTCTTCTTCTACGCGATCGCGTAGATAAGCATGCGATCGCGATGTACACCCGTTTAATTCTACGCGATCGCGACTGGTACCCTGCGATCGCGATGCCCCAGCCCCCAGCTCTACGCGATCGCATCCCCCTCCCCGCGATCGCGGAGAGCAAATGTCTGCTGCGTTTATGACAGCAACCAGCTTTCTCTTTTCTTCCAAAAATGGTCCGTTTGGACCCCCGGATTCATCCCGAGACCCCGGGACCCCAACGAAAACCACCAACATACTCCAAAACATGATACGAACTTGTTCCAACCATAAAAACACCATACTAAACATCAAAATCACCAATTACGCACGGATTCAAGCCTAAGTTTCTTAAAACTTTCCGAATTACACATTCAATCAAAAACCCGACCAAACGACGTCCGAATGACCTGAAATTTTGCAGGCACATCCAAAATCACCTAACGGAGCTACTGCAACTGTCGGAATTCCATTCCGACCCCCGGATCAAAATCTCACCTACCGTTCGGATTTCGCCAAAATTCAACCTTAGCCAATTCAAGCCTAAAACTACATCGGATCTCCAAATTCAATTCTGATTGCTCTCCTAAGTCATAAATGATCCCTCGAAACTAGTCGAATCATCAGAATCTGATTCCGAGCACTCTAACTCGATAGTCAACTCCAGGTTGACTTTCCATATTCAAACTTCCTTCAAACATGCTATTTGCTTCATTTTCAATTCAATTCACTCCTAACTCACCCGATAGGTTCTAATACTGATATAAAATCATAAAACATATAATTGCAACATGACGGGGTGGTAAATTCCCGTAACGACGGGCCGGGTCGTTACATTCTCCCCAACTTAAACAAACGCTCGTCCTCGAGCGTACCAGAGTTGTACTAGAAGCAACCCAATAGCTGAATGACCTTACCAAGCATATATTCGGGCGATCATATTGTCACCCTGCCTCTCATAAGTCCGAAAACACCATATAGTTGAAATTCCACAAACCATCTGAACCATAAATCACATTGCACTTTCTGAAATCATATGCCCAATGCTAATCCCATGCCTAATACTTAGGATACACTCGAATACATTGCAATAACCCATATTCACTACTCGGGTGGGATCATATGATGTATCAACAACCCAATCACTCGAGACGATAGTCTCTAATCACAACAACTGGCCACAATAGCCAAATACTAGCTGAAAACCTCTTTCATTAGATAGAGTCTTATTCCAACACCTCCATATCCTACTCACGGCAGCTGAAACACGCGCTATACCGAACCCATCTCTCAGGTTAACTATTCGTAAATCCATTTCCCTTTTAAAACTGATACCACAATATGCTCAGGAGCCCAACCTCGATATTACCTTTCTAACAAGCTGAGACCAACTATAATCACACTCATTGTTGGCTCAAATGATCATTTCGGTTATAACACATCGCACTGGTGATATGACACCTCAACACCGACCTAAGCCACGACGAGCACAACATAGGCTCCAATAGAAACGTCTGCACACACTCGACTCATGACAACTCAATTCATGACAACTGTCTCTAGCAAATAGAGCTGAAATTCAATTCATCTGTGCCCTCATAACATAGAACTGAGATCGCGTCTCGCATTATAGAAGTAGAGTACCTGAATCCTCCTCGAGAGGTCATAACATCACGTGGCCTTGCCACGATTCGTGATTCTATCCAAACATTATTACTCATGGATTACCTCCAGTTATCAAGCTCAAAACGGTCAGCCACACACATATTTAGGTTTGAACCCAAGCAATCAATCTCACCCACGGTGAAACAATTAATGTATGCTATCACGTCTTGAAAGGACACAAACAATGTGCCATTCGCCAAGCGATACTCAATTCGGACTCTTCCTCAGAAGCTAGGAAGTATTGTATACCAGGTAATATATAGCTAACTCTATTTTCACAATATTCTGTTGCGGCGTGCAACCCGCTCCAATGACATACCCGTGGCGGCGTGCCACTCGATCCGGATACCATACCCTCGCTAAAGAAATGCGCGTCGAGTCAAGTTGCTCATTATGGTAAACATATATATATAGCCTCAAGTTTGGCCACAAGAAACGCATCCAACAAAGTTCCTCAATACCAGAACTAATCAATGGTAGATACTTCTACACTAACATCCGCCACTAAGGTCCAACTGACAAAGCAATGCCTACCAGCCGTCCGCTGGTCCCTGGGTACAACTACTCTGTTGGAGCATACTCTGATGCTCTCTGCTACGCAATTTGTGCCATTTTCCGACGTAGTCCATATCACATTAGTCTAGACAATCTGACTCCTGTCAACCAGTCTGAAATAAGTTATCATAACCCAAATTCATCATCTCAAGTTAGGAGAGAGCCATTAGGGCTTCCGATTTCCAATAATCACAAAACAGTGCCGATACACATGATATACAACCCCTGCATAGGCGGACTAACGAGAACTTCAAGTCTCCAACACATATATAACACATGAGTCACTATGCATGATTCCGTACTTCACTGTACGAGTACATAACGCACATCAAGCGTCCATTCATACCACGAAAGCCATTCAGGAATTTCACTATGCCATCAACGACTCAGTTATTACAGTCGATCCAACAAGAGAATACCACCATACCACTAGATATTATCAGTTTACATTACCTTGTCCCTTTGCACCATATACCCTGTCAAATTACTAGAATAGCAGTACCATTTTCTTAAATCACCAGCAGCTGTCCGCGCTGCTCAATAATTTTATTGACTTCCCATATATTATGAACTGATCTCAAAACCTAGAATATACCATTATCAACTCTCCATAACACATCATGTATACCATATCACACTACGACAACATGGAAATTCATATCCCTTTCCTCCGCCTCAACATCGGCGCACTCCACTAGTCAAGGACTTTCGTGATCCCATATAAAAGAAAACTTATTACACATTCCACGCCTTACATATCAACAGAAAATATACTCATTTTTAAACCACGTTAAAACACATCATAAACTCTTTCTCCCAATTACATTGCATAAATTAAACTGCCAGGACTGAGTCCTTGTACCCATATCAAGTTACACACTGCCGGCTCTCAAAAGCTTTGCTGCACAATATCTGCACGACTCATTACTTCAACCACATACCAGGAATTAGTCGTATTCCTTTTCATACCATTCTGGTTTATTAACAAGTTGTTCCATTTATCCAGTTTCCTTTCTGATTCATCTTTAATTTCATATTCTCCTTTACTGAAGGACCACAATACATCAACTTATGTTACCACGCGAGATTCATACACAAGACCACACAGTCTAAGGCACATAGGCCACAGAATACTCTCTCAATGTTTCCCAGAAGTACCACATTCTACCACACTTTATTTTGAAGAACTTCCTGCGATTTTGAATTTGTATCATTACTTCCCAATGCGGATACGTAGAATCCTGTCATTCACATGATATAACACAAGCCTTGATTTTTTTCTCAACCAAAACCGCCATCTTTAGCCACACACACAATCTTAAAACACCTACCGTTATAAGCAAAGTCTTGAACACCGCAAGACTATCCTCGGGCGTCATTCACCTCTTATTCAGTTATAATTCAACTGTCTTATTGAACAGGACCACTTGTGCCTTGTTAGAACTCTGACATCGCGGAACATGATTACATACAGACACAATCCGCTATCTTTCCTTTCTGTACGCCGAACATTCTTTACCAACATCAGTTTAAACCATCCTATTATTTCTTCATATCTACGAAGCACCATAACCTTTATCAGAATTTCCCAACATATTTAGAGACAGAGCCAACACAGCACACGACAGTGCAATCAGATAATCAATAACAACCCCCCCAACTTAGCTCGAAGCCATTCATCAAGGCACTTTCAACCACTCATATCATTATTACTCAAATGATGCCACAAAGTTCTAGTTAGATTAAACTCAAGTCATTTACAAGCTTCGGCGGAGATTCGAATCATCAGAAATATTAACCCTTTTGCAATTCTTGCATTCATTCACACACAACAGTTACGCCCCCTCTTTAGGTGGCAAAATCTTTTCTAAGTCCCGAATTTTCCAAAAATTTCGGCAGAGTTTCCTTTGTAAATTGGCCTATCCACCTGCCAGAGAATCACCAAACCATTCTAACAATACATCCACAACTCAACAAAACATCACAATGTATTCCAACAACATTAAATCTCAATACTATACGAATCATATTATCACAAGTATACCTGAGCATGTACTGCACCTGCTCGAATCATAACATATATCAAATCACAATAAAGATCAATACCGATCGTATGAACTTCATAATACCGACTCGCAAAATTAATACCTTGGTGCTCAAGCCATAGACAAGGAACCGGCCTCAAGTCCTCCCGACCTGGCCCAACATAAATTCATGGAGATTATATCTCGCCCCTCGATCGGGGAATTGCAAGCCATAAGTCAATTATATTACCGAGCGCTCGATGCGTACACAGACGTATGGAAGGAATTTCAAAATTATATCTCAAGGTGAATCAAGTACGCACGATAAGAATTCCAAGAAATGTGAAGTGTTTCCTAAAGGTTCGCAGCCTCCCGAGGATAAGTACAGGCGTCCCCGTACCGATCCACAAGACTCTACTAACCGGCTCAAGACTCACGAGGCCTAGTAAACCTAGGCTCTGATACCAACTTGTCACGACCCCAAATCCGGTCGTGATGGCGCCCAGCACACTGCTAGGCCAGCCCTGACCAATTAACAACAATCACGGAGCCATAAGCTCACTTTATCCAATTTAAGCATACGGAAATAATTCAACGGTGATAGATATATATTAAAAACATGGAACCAAATCCCAACACGTGCCAACTCCCAGAGACCGAAGGGTCAAGAGTCATGAGCCTCTACGGAATATACAAGTGTAAATAGTGAATATAACTATGCACAAGTGTGGGGTGATCAGAACAAAATATAGACAAACTGGAGAATCAGGTCCTGCGAACGCTGGCAGCTACCTCGACCGTCCAAAAGCACTCCCGAGCCGCAATGGAATCAGCTCTGCTGTAATGTACCTGGATCTGCACACAAGGTGCAGGGAGTCGGGTGTGAGTACTTCCAACTCGGCGGTAATAAAAGTAAATAATGCTGAAGGGAAGAAAACCACGCAAGGCACTATCTCTTGCTACACAATACAGAACTATCATAAAACTTCAAAACACTATCATTTTATTCCTTTTCAGCATATGTGAGTAAATTATTTAGAAATCTCAATTTTTAGCTACTTTCTTTCATTATAACATACCAATACCTGGGAGAATCTCAAGCAGTGCAAGTCAGCACTCAAATCAGCCTCTCGGGCTCAGCACTCCTTAACAATTTATACCAGGAGATCCGGTCAATAAAGCAACAAATGCACATGTGCCAGTAAAGTATGAGTGCTAAAATGTTATGCCACGTAGTACACGTAAACCAATGTATGTATGCCACGTAGTACACATAAACCAATGTATGTATGCCATGCAATGCATATGACTGCTACGGCGTGTAGCCCGATCCTTTTGGGTACCCGTGCTCACTGGGGGTGTCCAGACTCCGGAGGGGCTCCTACGGCCCAAGCACAATATTAATATCACAACCGTTGCGGCGTGCAGCCCGATCCGTATACCACTGCGGCGTGCAATCCGATCCATGCATGTGTATGCATATGCTCACATGAATGTCATGCCCTAACATATGGCCCTCGGCCCCAATCAGTCTAACAAATAATCAAGAAAGCCCTACGGGCAACAATATCACATTAGCTCACAACTAAAATATTATTAAGACCTTGTTCAAGTTTTTCATAACCTTATAAGAATGCTGAATAGCAAAAATCCCATTTTTAAACCTTAAATTAGAATAAAATATGCACAGTGTTATCAAAACAATGATACTAATCCCTGAAGGATTCAAATAATCGGCACGAAGCCCAAACATGATAATTAGTCCTATTCACTTCAACAATTAGGTGTTATTATTTATTACGCGGGACGGACTAGGTCACGATCCCCAATGGTGCTCTACCCCACGCCCGTTATCCGGCGTGCAAGTCACCTCAACACAGCACTAAGATGTGCAAGTCCGGGGTTTACTAACCCTCAGGACATCATTTACAAGAATTACCCACCTCAAACCGACGAAAGCTCATGCCCGCGACGCCTTAGCTCCTCGAACCGGCATCCACGCACGTCCAAACTAGCCAAAATCAGTACAAATATATCAAAATAGGCTAATGGGACATAACCCAATCGAAAGAACTCGAAAAATATCAAAAATCACGAAATTGGCAAAACCCGAGCCCCGGGCCCACATCTCGAAAAATTTCGAAACTTATATTTCCAGAACCCTCGTCTCACCACGAGTCCATACATATAAAATTTACCAAAATCGGACTCCATTTGCCCACTCAAATCCTTGTTTTTCTACAATTTAGGCCTAGGGTTAAAACCCACATTTAATCTTCCATTTACAGAAATTTAACCAAGGATTTCATGTTACAATGATGTAATTAAGCCATAAAACTTACCTCCGACGAATCTCCGATGAAATCCCAGCAATCTCCCGTGATTTCTTCTCTCTAGGGCTCAAAATTATGTTTTGGGGTGTGAAACCCGTGAGCCCTCTGTTCTGTGATATAAATTCACTGCCAGAGCAATTTGCTCTACGCGATCGCGATCTTCTTCACGCGATCGCGATGCTCAAAATCTCGGCCTCACGCGATCGCGACATCCTTCACGCGATCGCGATGCACAATCACCCTGCTTCACGCGATCGCGTCCTTCATTCCTGCGATCGCGTAGCATATTTCCCCTGGACCCATTTCTTCTTCTACGCGATCGCGTAGATAAGCATGCGATCGCGATGTACACCCGTTTAATTCTACGCGATCGCGACTGGTACCCTGCGATCGCGATGCCCCAGCCCCCAGCTCTACGCGGTCGCATCCCCCTCCCCTCGATCGCGGAGAGCAAATGCCTGCTGCGTTTATGACAACAACCAATTTTTCTCTTTTCTTCCATAAATGGTCCGTTTGGACCCCCGGATTCATCCCGAGACCCCCGGGACCCCAACGAAAACCACCAACATACTCCAAAACATGATACGAACTTGTTCCAACCATAAAAACACCATACTAAACATCAAAATCACCAATTACGCACGGATTCAAGCCTAAGTTTCTTAAAACTTTCCGAATTACACATTCAATCAAAAACCCGACCAAACGACGTCCGAATGACCTGAAATTTTGCAGGCACATCCAAAATCACCTAACGGAGCTACTGCAACTGTCGGAATTCCATTCCGACCCCCGGATCAAAATCTCACCTACCCACTCGGATTTCGCCAAAATTCAACCTTAGCCAATTCAAGCCTAAAACTACATCGAATCTCCAAATTCAATTCTGATTGCTCTCCTAAGTCATAAATGATCCCTCGAAACTAGTCGAATCATCAGAATCTGATTCCGAGCACTCTAACTCGATAGTCAACTCCAGGTTGACTTTCCATATTCAAACTTCCTTCAAACATGCTATTTGCTTCATTTTCAATTCAATTCACTCCTAACTCACCCGATAGGTTCTAATACTGATATAAAATCATAAAACATATAATTGCAACATGACGGGGTGGTAAATTCCCGTAACGACGGGCCGGGTCGTTACATCGGTTCCCCAGGGGAGAGCAGTTCTCGATACCACCCCCGTACATGTTTCGAAGGGTGGCTTGTCAGCTGCTGCTGAGGAGGCAAATGACGAGGAGAGGACGAAACCTGGGACGGCCCCTGCAGGTGCGGATGGATCGAGGAGGGATCAAGCCCGCGTGGGGATGACGGTCGGTGGGTCTAACCGCCGGATTTTGATCCCAAGCGGATATAACCTGTTATAGCATAGCGAGTAGGCCACAGCGGATATGACCCAGTTATGTGCGGCCGTTGAGCGCGACAGTTTGAAAGATGTTAGCGGCAGGGATCTATCTCGAAGGGTTGCCGGTGGGGCTTTGCATATATTTTGTTCTTCTTAATGTATTGTAAAGTGAACCTTGGTGCATGTTGATTTGTATTCTTTTTGTCTCTTCTTTAGACTCTCGTTTTGGAGATAGAGAAGGGTCGGCGAGCACAGAAGAATGCTGCCACCCTCAAGAAGGTGGAAAAGAAGTACCGGGAGTGCCACGCCAAGCATCAGGCGTTATCAGATCTGTTCGCTCATCAGGACCCGCAGTTTCAGGTTTTTTGTGAGGGCCTGAAACACTTGGAGGCTCAGTTGGAGCGAAGGGTAAATTAGCTAGAGCAGGTGGATGATCAGTTGATAGCCGTCTTGGCTCGAAATATTGAACTGGAGACTCTTCTCCAGTCAAAGGAGGATGAATTGAAGGCCGGTCATGGGGTAGAGGCAGAGGCCGCTAACTTGTGTGCTGAGGTCGATGCCTTAACTGCCGAGCTCAATGACAAGGCGGCTAAAATTGAGGCTTTCAAGCAGGCTGCTGCATCCAGGTTCGACGATGGTGTGTGTGGCGAGGTACGGCACATGTGGATGCATGTCGAAGCCAAGCTGGTCGTGTTAGAGGAGTTGTTTGTTGTAGGCTGAGCCACTGAGGCGAAGGTATAGGATCAGCAACGTTTAGTTCGGGTTGCCCGAGAGGCCTATGGATATAGTTCCGATTCCCGAGACCGGATGAGCTATAACTCCGAAGACATTAACCGTCTGGCTTCCGGGTCCTGGATCTCTGTGGCTTATCCAGTTGAGGGCTGCAGCGGAAAAAATGATGGACCGGCGGGCGACAGCGGACAGGACAGTGGGGCATGCTAGGACTTGTATTTATTTTGTTTTTATTATTTTGTGGGGATGTGATTGGATCCCGTTGTACATGTATACTTTTCTTGATGATAATACAAGTTAATTTTTGCTGTTTCTTTTCGTACCTCTTCTTTTGGGTATTTCAACTCCGCAGAGTGGATGCTTGTAGAGTTTTTCTTTTTAGCCTGCTTCAGGGATGACACCTTTTCTGTTACTTAAGTGCTTTGCGCCGTAGTCGAATAGAGTTGGCGACCGATGGTGGCGGTTGCTTTAATCGTGATACTGTCGACGGTCGTAGTCATGTACGCGACTTCGACCATCGCCGAGTTATTTTGTCATAGTCGAGATAGGTTGACTTATTGACGACGACGGCCTTAGCCAGTTATACGTTGAAGATGGTGTCACACCTCCTTTTGGCGCTACCGCACCCCGCGAAGGGGCGTGGTAAAGGGAGTTTTTCCAATTAAAGGACAATCGAAACGGGATTGATTATTAAGATTCAGAGTCGCCACTTGGGAGATTTATGGTGTCCCAAGTCACCGATTTGAATCCGGAATCGAGGAAAAGCTTGACTCTATTTAACGGTCCGCGAACCAGAAATCCGGATAAGGAACTCTGTTAATCTGGGAGAAGGTGTTAGGCACTCCCGAATTCCGTGGTTCTAGCATGGTCGCTCAATTGTTACATTTGACTAAATTATTTGCTTTTAATACATGTTAAACCTATGTGCGAATTTTACCTTTTAACCTCTTATGGTTATTGTTGTTTTTATAAGAATTGCAACGTCGCGAAAACGTACTTCGGATCACACCGAACCGGTACGCCTATGGCCTTTAATACATTTTGACTTCGTCGAGACTTGGATTTGGGTCACATAAATGCGCACCCATATTTGAGAATGTAATATTATTATACGTCGCGCCTAAAATTCCTACGTCTTGGTTAACTTTTGAAAAAACCGTGAAATTCGCTAAACGGTCCTCCCGAATCTAAGTATTTTAGTAATTAATTAAGGGCCCCGTGCATTTGTTTTCTAACAAGTCTCTTCTCGTTTATTTTTAAAAGTCATACCTAAAGTGACTAAATTTTCTATTGTTTTGTTTTGTCTCTAAAAGTGAAAATGTCCTAATTAATTTGTTTCAGGCCTAATACGGGCCAAGCAATAGTTTTAAACTAAACGTGCCACTGGGCACAAAAACATGCACGAAGAATGTGAATTGAAACAACAGTCCATTAACGAAGACTGTTCGAGCGCGGACCTTAACCTTGGCCCAAATGAGAAAGGTATTTAATAGGCCCACTTCAAGACTTCTAATTAGCTACGGATCCTTGATTTTTTTACCAAACAGATTTTCAATTTTAAAAGAAACAAAGGCATGCTCAATTATTTTACGTTATTGCAATATGCACTTGATAATTGAACGCATGGAATATTGATGTGTATTTATTTATTTCTACTAGAGATTAATTACCTAGCATAGGCTAGCCAATTTGATGCTAGCTCAATCAAAACTTGTTAGTCTAATACTTAACTTGGGCTTATCATATGATAACATAATGAATTACCTCCCACAGTTCAAACTGCCTACTAATTTATTACTAACAATACAATCATTTATAGACGAACTACAGAGGAGGATCTAATACTTAATAATCCAGAAATTCACATGATCTGGCTAATTCGAAATCAATTTCTTTCAGTCCAAATACAGTCTCATACAGTTCATTCGAATACACACAGGAGCCTACTAAAATCATGCATTATACTATCAATGCGAACTAAACCAAACTAATTGTTAACTTAAACCAAAATCAGCCAAAATCAGTCTAGTAGTTCAATATATACAAATGATACAAAGTTTATGATAGACATAACATGGTTTGCATTTCTAAATCAAAACAGGAATAAAATAGGTTCCGAGATACATTCAAGCAGCACTTGCTTTATATCCAAAACTTGAGGGCTACAGAGTATATACCTGGAAATGGTAATACAAAAAGATGGAAGAAATAATCAGCAGCCGCAGTAACACAGCAATAACAAACAGCAAACAACAACAGCCCAGTAATAGATCAAACAGGAGTAGCTTGATACAAAAATGATCTTCACAATAAACCCAGGAAGCCCCGACAGAAGCTCAGTAACAACAAATGATCAACAACAATAGGCAATGTCCATCGATAGAACAATAAGCCAGAAAACTGATTTGGAACAATTAGAAACTATACTCAATTGAACAGTAAATTTAGCTGAAACAAAGAGAAAGAGAAATGCAGAGTGTTTTCTGTAATTCAGTCTGTTTGTCTTTCAATTTTCTCACTGTTGTTAGCTTCTTTTCCCTCACCAAAAAAAACTGTCCTCTTTCTGCTATCTATGCCTCTATTTAAAACACAAACTCAGCCCCTTTCCAGCTTTCATAAACACTTAGATTATTAGAAAAATGTATTTTCTACATTCATATTCCCTGACAGCCCACTCTATTCTCCTTTTTTAACTCTTTTGAGCAGGCATCCTATTTTATTCATTAACCCTTAAACCATATTACTTCTGCCTTAAACCAACCCATTATTCCCTTTTCCACCATCCAATTTGATTTAATTTAAGAGTATATTAGTACCTATAGACAGACCACTAACACCAAACCATTTCGAAACCTTTTAAATCCCAAAACACCCCTGAAACCCTTGTTATTTACCCCTCTGCCTAAATGCCCAATTAACACAATTGCAATCACAGTAAACTAAAGACTGAAACCTTCTATCGAAAACAAAAAATCAGCCAATAACTCAACTAGCATCCAGAATCAAACAACAACTAGGTACAATTTAGAGTACAAAACTCAGAACAGAATCAAAACAAAAAATGAAAATTAACCTAAAAATGAAACACTACGAGATAATTGATTCAAATAAGAGACGAAAAATCAAAATTATATATAAATACTTAAACTATCAGAAACAAACAAAACTGAACATCACAATAGCACAGAATAAAAAAACAAAATTAACTAACAACAAAAGCACGAATTAAACTAATAAAAATCAACACTTATGAGAACAATGACAAAGAAATAATAAGAAAGAGAAGAAAACTCACTGATTTCGGACTTCATAAGACTGATTCCTCGAGGTCGATTCTCAAGTAATGATATGTGTTTAGTTTTCTAAAAAAATAAACAAGTATCATTAACTGAAACCCCCCTCGAATACTTGAAGACCCAAACGGATTTCTTCAGACCTTGGATTTACGATTCGTGGGATTTCACTTAGATTTGAAGAATTCCATCTTGAAATTCGGACTGAGGGGGTCGAAGAAAGCTTGGGATGCGAATTTGGGTCTTTTTTGGATGAACTAGGGTTTTGGTCTAGATTGCGATTCAATATTCGAGCCATTGGGTGGGGATTCGAAGGAAATCATTTTTGGGGTTAGATATAGGAGTTCAAGGTGAAGAGGTGGTGTAATTTTAGGGTTGTTTGGTGATTGACCGCCGCTGTGGGCGATTTCTGGCAGGCGGCCAGCGGTAGAGGATGGTAGGGAGAGACGGATGGTCTTTGAAGAGACGATAGAGAGCAATGACATGGGGGTTCGGGCTGTGGGGTGAGGGGTGAGGGGTGAGGGATTTGGTATATTAAAATGAATGGATTAATCCTGGCCGTTCGATCTGATGAGATCAACGGTTTGGATCCATTTATTAATGGAAACGACGTCGCTTCATTTAGCTTAGGACTGGATCGGTCTTTGGAGTGAAATGGGTCGGGTATAAAGGAGTGGTTGAGGCTGTTGGATCAATATAAAATCAACGGTCCTGATCCAGGCTCCCCCAAAACGACACCGTTTGGGGTATCTTTGGGATAGACTGGACCTGGGGGTCGTTTGGGCCTGTTTGAATGGGCAACAGAGGCCCAATTCGATTCTTTTCTTTATTTCCCTCAATTTTCTTTTCCTTCTTTTTTTTTTATTTTCTAATTTAAATTCAATTCAAACTAAATTCTAGAAATCTTACCTTACACTATAAAACCAAATTAATTTATCAAATATATTAATTAACTTCTAATAACAATTAAGCACACATAATTAAATGCCAAATAAAAATAAAATTACACAATTGGACACTAATTGGTAAAAACGCAAAAATATATATTGTTTGTGATTTTTTATTATTATTTTCATAAAACAAACTTACCTAATTGCAAACTTGAATTTTATATATGTACGTAATATATTTTTTTTTGGTATTTTTATTAATTTAAAAAAATAGACATGGACACACGAACGCAAACGATAAGATAAAAATAACATAAAATCCACAAATATTGCAAACAAAACGAGACTCTTTTATTTTGAATTTTTTGGAGTAATTCTCATATGGAGCAACAATCACGTGCTCACAGATGGTCGTAGACATGTATGTGACTTTGACTGTCGTCGAGTTAATTTATTGTTGTCGAGCTGGGTCGACTTATTACGATATTGGCCTTAGCCATTTATGCGTTGGAGATGGCCGTAGCCATGTATGTGACTTCGATTGTCGTCGAGTTAATTTGTCGTGGTTGAGCTAGGTCGGCTTATTACGACAGTGGCCTTAGCCATTTATTCGTTGGAGATGGTTGTAGCCATGTATGTGACTTCGACTGTCATCGAGTAAATTTATCGTAGTTGAGCTGGTCGACTTATTACGATAGTGGCTGTGAGCACGTGATTTTTGCCCTATATGAGAATTACTCCCAAAAATTCAAAATAAAATAATTTTTGTGTCGTTTGCAATTATTGTGGATTTTGTGTTATTTTTCTTGTATTATTTGCATTTATATGTGCATGTTTATTTGTTTAAATAAATAAAAATACAAAAATATATTGCATTTGCATATAAATTTCAAATTTACAACAACAACAACAACAACAACAACCCAGTATAATCCCACTTAGTGGGGTCTGGGGAGGGTAGTGTGTACGCAGACCTTACCCCTACCCTAGGGTAGAGAGGCTGTTTCCAAATAGACCCCCGGCATCCTTCCCTCCAAGAACTTCCCACCTTGCTCTTGGGGAGACTCGAACTCACAACCTCTCGGTTGGAAGTGGGGGTTGCTTACCATCAGAGCAACCCCTCTTGTCTAAATTTCAAATTTACAATTAGGGGTAATTAAGTTTGTTTTACGGAAAAAAAAATCATCACAAAATAATGTATTTTTGCATTTTATACCATTGAATGCAATTGTGTAATTTTGTTTGTTTTAAATTTTTGGTATGTTAATTATGTGTGATAATTATTATTTCAACTAGTATTCTTTTAAAGATAATTTTGGATTAATCTAGGATTTTTGATTTTTTTGAAATTAGAAAATAAAACAAGAGAGAGCAAAAAATAGCAAGGAGAAAGTCGGAATTGGGCTAAAATTTCCCTAGCCCAAACGTCCAAACCAAATCCCATCCCTTTAACCCAAGCCCAAATCCATAACCCATCAGACCAGCCCCATTTTAGCCTTAAATCTCAGTTATCCATTCCCTCTCATCCAATGGCCCACCTTAATTCCCCAACACCACATTAAACCCAAATATAATCCTAATACTCACACTCTAACCCTAAAGATCCAAACCAGCCGCCCCCTTTTCCCCTCTTTCTATTCTCCGACACCATGGCCGCCCAACCCTCCAGCCCGTCCCTGTCGTTCCACGCCGCCGACCACTAGCCGTCAACGCGACCAGCTCCTCACCAAGAGACAGCCGCCTCCAGCCTCTCACCCGCCGGAAATCTGTCGCACCCCAACCATTAACAGCGCGTTTTCACCCCCATGAAGCCTCCAATCGTTACTAACATGGAGAACGAACCCTAAGACCAAGGAAAACCAACTACCAGTGACTTTCATGCCAACCAGAGACATTTTCACCTGGCAAATCGACGCCGGAAAAGTTTCTGTTGTAATGGCGAGCTCCAGCATGAACACCAATCCGAAAACTCACTCGAGATATTCTCACCTCATGGCTATAACTTTTTGGTCACTTTCGCACTAAGAACTGGATACACGACTGTTTGGTTGAGGAGGAAGAAGGAAAATGTTTTGTCTTTGTTTGGTTTGTTATCGGATTCGCTTTCTGTTTATTATTTTGTTCCTAGTTTAAATATAACAAAGAGTATAGAGATTTTTTTTTATCAAAATTATTTTGGTTCCTTCTGTTAAAAGTGATTTCAATGTTAGAGTTGGTTTGAAATGTTTAATTCGGAGTTCTGTTTGAAGATCAAATATGCCGACTATGTTTTTTTTTTTGTTTTATCTTTGAAGATTAACGACTTTGTTCGAACACTTTGTATGCATACTCTCTATTGTTGATCTACCGTATGAATTTATGGGAGTGTTTAGATTGAAAGAACTTTACCTAATTGAGAAGCTTCTTTAGTGGTAGGGTTTAGATTCCACTACTGGAAAATTTAATTCAATAAGGGTTGAGTGGAATCCATATTTTAAATGTTGAAAGGCCATTTTGTGAATAAAAGGGCATTCCCCTTTTGCCTATTTAAGGAGTTCAAAAACTGTTTTCAAAGAGGGGGGCTGAAGATTTTCTGAATCCAAATCGGTTGTTGTTGTTTCTCCTTGAACCCTTTTTTCTCATTTTGGTATATAAATTGTTGTTCCAGGTACGAGCTCTAATTTTTAGGATGTAAATTTGACTTGAAGGTGGAATGAAAAGAACTTGTTTATCTTCTGTTAACAATCTCAATTACTTTAGCATTGAATCAGTTCGAAAAAATATTTCAGTGAAGTAATTTGATGTGTATTGAAATTATTCTTGCATCTAGTTAGATGACACTCACGTTTTTTTTTTTAAAAAAAAATTATTTTTTGTAATATGGAATGGCGTTCTTTTGCTTTGTCATTTGTATTGATTATATCATTTTTTTAAATATTTTTGGTTAGTTAAATGAATGAGATCAAATTTGTTATTCAACAGATGAATAAGAGGTACGATAGCTTTGTGTAATGATTTTTAATTAGATAAATTATTTTTGATACACTGAGTTATCGAATCTATGATCTTGATATTACTTGCACTTAATTTATTTAAGCACGTAATAAAATTATCATAGCTACGGGTATAATTCTCATAACGTAGTTGTGACGCTTAATTATTGAAATCGGGTACATTTCATGTAACAACGCTTATGATATGTTTTAAATAACTTTAAAATTTCCCGAAATATTAATAGCGGTTAAAAGTTTAAATTTGCACATAAGTTAAAGCTGTTATAAAATCAGATAAAATAAGCCAAATATGATAGTTGAGCGACCGTGCTAAAATCACGGAACTCGGGAATGCCTAACACCTTCTCCCGGGTTAACAGAATTCCTTGTCCGGATTTTTGGTTCGCAGACTGTTAAACAGAGTCAATCTTTTCCTCGATTCGGGATCCAAACCGGTGACTTGGGACACCATAAATCTCCTAAGTGGCGACTCTGAATTAATTAAATAAATCCCGTTTCGATTGTCCTTTAATTGGAAAAACTCCCTCGCGCCCTCGCGGGTTAGCGTAAAAAGGAGGTGTGACAGTGGCCTTAGCCATTTATTCGTTGGAGATGGCCGTATCCATGTATGTGACTTCGACGGTCGTCGAGTTAGTTTTTCGTAGTCGAGCTGGGTCTACTTATTACGACAGTGGCCTTAGCCATTTATTCGTTGGAGACGGCCGTAGCCTTTCGTACCTTGGAGATGGTCGTAGCCTTCCATACATTGGAGATGACCGTAACCTTTCATATACTGGAGATGGCCGTAGCCTTTCATACATTTGAGATGGTCGTAGCCTTTCATACATTAGAGATGGTCGTAGTCTTTCATACATTGGAGATAGTCGTATCCCTTCATACAATGGAGATGGCCGTAGACTTCCATACATTGGATATGGTCGTAGCGTTTCATACGTTTGAGATGGTCGTAGCCTTTCATATATTGGAGATGGTTGTAGCCATTCATACATTGGAGATGATCGTAGCCTTTCATACATTGGAGATGGTCATAGACGTTCATATATTGGAGATGGCCGTAACCTTCCATATATTGGAGATGACCGTAGCCTTTCATATATTGGATATGGTCGTAGCCTTTCATACATTGGAGATGATAGTAGCCTTCCATATATTGGAGATAGCCGTAGCCTTTCATACATTGGAGATGATGCTAGTCCAGTCCCTTTGTCATGCCAGTAGCAAGGGCGTATGGAGTGGCTGGTGTGATAAAGTTGCCTCGTGAGTATCTCCAAGCGTCTCCTATGTCGCCTCGTTAAAAACCTCCCCGAGAAAACCCAATTGGGACAAAACTCGGGCAAGGGAAAAAGAGTACGACTCGGGAGGCATCTTTCAAAAATGGAAATACTTGAGGTGGGCGACGTTCCAATTGTTTTGGAGCATTTTTCCTTCCATTGTCTCTAGATGGAATGCCCATTTATCTGCTGCTGCTGTGATTTTGTATGGTCCATCCCAGTTGGTACCCAGTTTTCCTTTGCTTGCGTCTTTTGATGCTAACATTTTGTCTTTGAGGACGTAATCACCCACTTTGAGCGATCGTATTTTGGCCTTCTTATTGTAGTACCTTTTGACTTGTTGTTTCTGGGCCACTATTCTTATGTGATCCATTTCTCTTATTTCCTCGACCTCATCGAGGTCTTGAAGTCTGTTCCCGTCATTTTCTGCTATACTTGTATACGAGTACCTAAGGCTTGGTTCCCCACTTTCGACCGGTATAATAGCGCCGGTTCCGTAGACCAGTGAGTATGGTGTCTCTCCTGTGGAAGATTTGGGTGTGGTTCGGTGTGCCCATAGTACTTCTGGTAGTAGCTCAGGCCATAGCCCTTTGGCATCTTCGAGCTTCTTCTTCAGTATGTTTAGTATTGTCTTGTTGGACGATTCCGCTTAGCCATTGGCGGAGGGGTGATATGGCGTGGAGAGTTATTGCTAATATGCCATTTGTCGAAGAATTCAGTTGTTTTCTGGCCGATGAACTGCCGCCCGTTATCGCAGGTGATTTCTTTGGGTATGTCGAAGTGGCAGATGATATTATTCCATATGAAAGCGATGACTTCTTGTTCGCGTATTTGGGCGTACGCACCTGCTTCCACCCACTTGGAAAAATAGTCAATTAAAACTAATAGAAATTGTAC
This sequence comes from Nicotiana noctiflora, assembly GCA_032618575.1. Lineage (NCBI taxonomy): Eukaryota > Viridiplantae > Streptophyta > Magnoliopsida > Solanales > Solanaceae > Nicotiana > Nicotiana noctiflora. The sequence continues at coordinate 107,077 of JASVEL010005569.1, forward strand.
CTTCTCTCGTCCTGCTGGTAGCGGGCCGACTCTATCCATTCCCATTTGATGAGAGGCCACGGGGAAGTGACAGAGTGGAGAGGCTTTCTTGGTTGGTGTATCATGGGGGCGAACTTCTGGCATTGTTCGCATCATCGAACATATTCTGCCGTGTCTTTCTTCATAGTTGGCCAATAGTAGCAGGCCCGTATTAAGCAGCACATGAGGGCGCGATTACCTGTGTGGGTGTCGTAGTGGACTTCGTGCACTTCTTCGAGTACCAATGTAGTTTGGTGAGGACCCAGGTACTTAGCCAAGGGTCTGCCAAAGGTCCTTTTATAGAGCTCGTAGTTTATCAGGCAATAGCGGGCGGCCTGTACACGGAGCTTCTTGGCTTCTTTTTTGTTAGGTGGGAGTGTCCCTTCCTGTAAGTAGGATACGAACTGGTTGCGCCAGTCCCAAGTCAAATTTAAGGAGAGTACCTCAGTATGATCAATCGCTGAATGAAGGAGGGTGACCATGCTATCTTTGTCGACGTTTTTAGTGGCTGCGGCCAGTTTTGCTAGGCCGTCTGCCTCGACATTCTACACCCTAGGAAAACTATCCTTTAATTGGAAAAACTCTCTCGCGCCCTCGCGGGTTAGCGTAAAAAGGAGGTGTGACAGCTCTGGCGACTCTGCTAGGGATGGTAACCCAGAACCACTGGTTCAGGGTTAGAAATTCGAGCTTTGAATAATTTTTGTATTTGGCTTATTATTATCTGATTTTATTATATGTTTATATTTAATGTGCTAAATGTAGCTTTTACTGCTTTGATATTTTGTGAACTGTACATATAAATTGTGCCGAAACCAATCTCCTCTCTGAGTCTTCTAAATCATGAAGAAGGGTGCACTTCGTGTGACTTCTTTTCGGTATAGTGTCTAATTCCCACCTTAGAACGAGGTTTGGATAAGTTGCAAAACCGGTGAAGCTTCTGTATTCCCGGGTTGCTGCCTCCACCTCGGCTCGAGTTGTCCGCTCGGGTAAGCCAGGTCTAGAACAATAAACTTAGGTTTTGAACCTAGAATAACAAAGCTTCATGCGGATCCCTAGTAGGAACGTTTATTTGCATCATGTTGCATTTGACTTAGGGGACTCAACACAGGGGTTGGGTCCGTCTAGGACAGGTGACCTGAAATGAAAAGACCATCCTGCTGCATCCTGTTTGTCTTACGCATTTATTTGCTTCGGACTTGCATGCTGACCGGTTTTTAAATTTGGAGAATTTTTTTTAATAGTTTGTTTTAAAAAAAAAAAAGAGAAAAAAGTGAAAAAACGTTTTTCATTTTTTTTTTTAAAAAAAAAGAGAAAAAACGTTTTTCATTTCTTTTTTATAAAAAAAATTTTTTTTGTGTGTTTTCTTCTTAAAATATATAAAAAAAAATAGTTTACTTATTTTTCAGTAAAATAAAAAATAGTTTTCATTTACAGATTGCAATTTGTTTTTTAAACCGAACTACGCGGGTTTGATTCTCATTGGATGTGAGATACGTAGGCAACCTTTATTAGGTCCAACTTCCCCTTTTGCAAAAATAGCCAAAAACATCGAAACTAATTTTTCGTCGTAAATAAGTCGGTGATGCTGTTTTCAAAAAACAGCCGAATGTTCCCGAAAGGGACGCCGGAAGGCTGATTTTGCATAAACGGCCACCTTTGGGTCGATTTTTTGATTTTTGATCAATTAACCCGCACAGCCTTAAAATCTTTGTCCCCGAGGCGTTGAAAGGCCGTGATTGAAAACTGAGTTTTTTGTTTAGTAAAACAAAGTTGTTTTTCTTTCTTTAATCACCTTAATAAATGTGCAGGATGAGCACAAATCAGAATAAATCGTTTTCAGTCTGTAGCGAGGTCCCTCAGCAGCTCCACATATGGTGGAATGATTTGGAAGAGAGTAGTAAAAAGATAGTGGAAAGAATTTTGGGAGGTTTTGTTAATCTGCTGAATATCAAGCCAAGGAAAGACATCATCGAGGCACTGATATCGTTCCGGGATCCGACCCGCAATGTGTTCCGTTTTGTCGACTTTGAACTTACACCCACGCTAGAGGAGATTGCAGGCTATGCAGGATTAAATGGGAAATTAAGAGAACAATACCTGCTTTCACCAAGACCGGTATCTCCGCATGGGTTTTTGGATTTGCTAAGCATTAGTCGGAAGGTGAAAAATGATGATTTATCAGGAGGATGTTGCGATCTCCAATTCTTATACCAATGGTACGGCACTCCTCGGGGTTTTGAAGATTCAAATCTTGGACTAACTCACGCAGGGAATAGAACCAAGTGGGAGGCCAGACGAATTCTAGCATTCATAACGACGTTCTTGGGGATTGTGATTTGTCCACGCGAAGATAAGAAAATAGAGATAAATCTTGTAGGAATAGCCGATGTTGCAATCAAAAAGGCTACCAGCACGGTAGTCCCTTTGGTTTTGTCCTAAATCTACCGAGCTTTGACTATATGCCGAGAAGGGGGCAATTTCTTTCAAGGATGCAATCTGTTACTCCAATTGTGGATGCAAGAACACCTCCATCACCGGGCACAATACATGAACCATGGGTTGACTGGAAAAATCAGTATTAGTGGTTTTGAGGAACGGATGATAGGCGATGTATTCCCCGAAGGCGTCGAAGCATGGCTTGCAGGACTAAGCTCAATAGAAGCCGATCAGGTTGAATGGGCGTTCGGGTGGTTACCTGATACTGAAGTAGTATACATGGCAGCCGAGGAATGTTATATTCTTCTGATGGGGATTCGCGGTATCCAACCATATGTTCCTCGTCGGGTATTACGTCAACTAGGAAGATTTCAGGTTATTCCTACTGACGAAGATCTAAGAAAGCACGCCATTGAGTTGAGCCCAGGAGTCGTATTCCCCGAAGAAAAGATTAGAAAGCTGTGGCATGAATGTAGATTCCTTGATCTTAAGACTATGGTTCGAGAACTGGCCAAGGGTGAGGTAGATCCAAAGTACAATGTCTGGTTCGGAAAAAGGTTTCAGATTCGTCGGAAATGTGCTAAAAGAGCCCATGTTCAACAGTTCATGGAAGATTCACAAGAGCAATGGAATTGGCTATCCAAGGAGGAAGGTTACAGGACGAAGATTGGTAAGATAAAACAGCGGGTCCGGGACCTTCAATTCGAGAAGAGTATGCAAGCTGCCGCCGACGAAGGAGATAAAAAGAAGTTGGCACAAGAAATTGACTTTTTGAGAGTTCAAATCCAGCAAATGAAAAAGGATGCCGACAGACAGTTGAGAAGTCGATCAGACGAAAAATTGATAAAGGGTTTAAAAAATCGAGTCACAGATGTCCAAAAAGAATTGGAAGAGTCAAAGGCCCAAACGATGAGGATCCGCGCTAGCTGGAGAAGGGAGGCACATCAACAGGCACTTCATCTACAACAAGTGGAAAAAGATTATACCGAGGTCATCACCAATGTTAGGGAAGTAAATGTTACCCTTAGGGAACGAGTTTTCAAACAAGCCCGGGATGCCAGAGTAGACCTCGACCGTTGCCACAATGTGATGGCCCGACTGCAAGAACAAGTGGATAGGCTCTTAGACCAGGTCACCAACAATGCTCGAAGATTGGGGGCGAAGAATCAGCGGATAGAACAGCTACTCAGAGAAAGGGACAGGATCAAGGACAGAATTGAAGAAATCGGGCATTATGTCACCATGAAGTGCTTGGCCTGTGAACAAATGCCCCGCACCGCACTTTTTGCTTCAGTTATGGACTATGTTCATCAGATCATGAGAGAGTTAAGGGGACTACACAGGGACCTCACACCAAGGCCCGCGGCAAGGCCGAACGATGCCTCGCGGGCCCCCGGGAGTTTAAGAGCATTAGGCTATTGATTAAAAGATGTATTTTTTTTTAAATTTTGAAGAAAAAAAATGGTTGGCATTATTATTTATTATTTTTATGTTTTTTCTTGAGTCAAGCATTTCTCTCATTTTTGTTGATTATTGAAAGTCATGTTTTGTAACCGTAAAGGTTTTCATTATAAGAATTCCAGAATTTCACCACAATCTTGTTATCAGAACTACGCTCGGTCTGATTCACGCAGGGACGTGATACGTAGGCAATCCACATAAGATTCGACCACCACCAATTGAGATTAATAACAAATGAGGTTTTGAAAGATAAAAGTTGGAATGACGCATGCAATGAATACTTGTAGAAATGGTTAATTGATTAGGTGCATTGCATCCAACGTGCGATAACATATCTGTTAAATTCAGTGAGCTAACAAGTTTGTTACAATTTCCAGAAAAGTTTAGCAGTTGACTTGACAGAGTATACTGGCCGATCACCATTACCGTACTAGATCAAAAGGTCCAATTCCAGCAAGCATGTCTAGTTCCGATAAAAGTCTCGATGGAGAGAAAACAGAGATACAGATCATGAAAGAGGAGGTGGATCGGTTGAGACAGCAAATAACAGAGATGCACCTAGCCTGGACTAGGGGACAGTCATCACCAAACCTTCCTACTCTTACACCAGCACCAGAGCATCCGCCCATTGATCCATCGACAAGTGCACCGATCTATCCATATTATCAAGGGGAAAACCCTTATACATCCCAGGTTCCACCAGCTAGACAAAATACTCCTCCTCCGGTTACCCCTGTTTTTGTGGCACCTCCACCGGCTATTTTACAAAAGTCGTCCAGTGAGCCGCTTTTTCAAATCTATGACAATCATTGTTATTCTCCTGAGCCTACCTTTAAGGCTCCTAAACCGCATTCACACACCCCTCACTGGGATAACACGACAGAACCGGAAAAGCAAGTCAAAAATTTGGAGCATGAGGAAGTTATTCGAAAGGTTAAAAGCATGGAGCAGTCCTTTAGGAATATGCATGGTTTGGGCAACCAGGTCAGTGTTGCTTACAAAGATCTGTGTCCATTCCCAGATGTCCAGCTGCCAGCCGGGTTCAAAACGCCCAAGTTTGACCTATACGAGGGGCATGGTGACCCAGTAGCCCATCTTCAAGGTTTTTGTAGTAAAATGCGAGGAGCCGGAGGGCGAGATGAGATTCTGATAGCTTACTTCGGTCAGAGTTTGGGGGGGTCTGCACTGCATTAGAGTGGTACACTAGGCAGGATCCCAACAGATGGTTTACATAGGATGACTTGGCTCAAGTATTCATCGGCAGTTCCAGTATAATCTTGAAATAATCCCCGATCGCTTATCACTGCTGAAGTTAGAAAAGAAACCCGCCGAAAGTTTCAGAGAATTTGGTTTCGGCAGGAGGGAACAGGCAGCAAGGGTAGATCCGCCGATGAGAGAGAATGAGATGGTGGATTACTTCCTACAGACACTGGAGCCAACCTATTTCGGACATCTGGTGACGTCCGTGGGTAAGTCATTCACTGAGGTGATAAAGATGGGGGCTATGATCGAGGAAGGATTGAAAGCTAACAAGATCATGAGTTATTCAGCGTTGAAAGCTACCACTCAAGCTATTCAAAGTGGCACCAGAGGAGTGCTTGGAAAAAAAAGGAAAGAAGAGGTCACGGCAGTCGATTCCGGAGCATGGTTTAAAAACAAAGGCCCCGCACCCCAGTATAATCCGCCACATCCCCACCACAAAGTTTTGAATGAGGCCCATGTACCCGATAAAATCTCTGTGAATCATTTGGAAAAGATCACCAATAGGATCTTTGAAGCAAACCGGATCACCTTCACCGATGATGAGTTGCCTGAGGAAGGCACCGAGCACAACAAGGCTTTATATCTCATGGTAAAGTGTGAAGAGTCGGTGATTACCAGATTCCTAGTCGACAATGGGTCCAGTGCGAACATTTGTCCTCTCTCTACATTAAACAAGTTGAAAGTGGATATCGGCAGGGTACGCAAGAACAGCATATGTGTCCGAGGGTTTGATGGAGGAGGCAAGGCATCGGTCGGGGACATAATGTTAGTCTTGACAATCGGACCTGTGGAGTTTACCATGGAATTCCAAGTGCTGGACATGGTAGTTTCATACAACCTTCTGGTAGGACGACCGTGGATCCATGCTGCAAAAGCGGTTCCATCCAGCCTACACCAACTAGTCAAGTTTGAATGGGACAGACAGGAGATCGTAGTCCATAGAGAGAATGATCTACAACCAGGCACCATCGTCCCCTTTGTTGAGACGGAAGAGGATGTTGGGCCATGGGTATACCAGATCTGCAATGTGGTATCCGCCAACCGAGTTCCAGAAGGGGAATGCATTCTTAATGACAGAATAATTACTGCAGACGTAATGGTGGCTCAAGAAATGTTGAGAAATGGTTTCATACCCGGCAAAGGTTTAGGTGCATCTCTGCAAGGAATCATACAACTGGTATCTGTGGTCGAAAATGTGGGAACCTTCGGCTTGGGATTCAAGCCAACACCAGAGGACATCCAGCGAGCCAAGAGGAATAAACAGAAGACATGGGTGCTCCCGAAGCCTGTTCCGCGCCTTTCCTGATCTTTTGTCAAGTTCGGGATAAGAAGACATCCGACGACAAAGGTTCCCGGTCCTATGATCAGGCCAGACGAAGAGTTCTTGAGAAGGTTCGAAGATTTATTCTCAGATGTATGCATGCTAGAGGATGGCGAAGGACCCAGCCATGCCGAGATACAGTTTGTGGGATCGAAAGCAAAGTTTAATAATTGGAAGGCTACTCCTCTCCCTATCCGGAAGGAGTCTTGGTAGTTTGTTTTGGATTGTTTTCTTTCAAAATTTTGTGTTGGGGCTGTCCCCGAAGTAAAATCCGTTTGTTTTAGTTCGTTTTGGTTTGAGTATGCAAGCTTGTTTTTCCTTGTATTGTTCCCATTAATGAAATTTGTTCCCTTTGTTCCTAATTTTGTTTATTTTCCTTCTTTTTACTTTTCTGAGCAGCTTTCTTTCAACTGATCTTAATGATATGGCATGCTTAAAGATTAATTAACTTAGAAAGTCAATCTGGTTTGGAAATAATAACGCATGAAACAAGAAGTGACGAGAGTGAATCGGAATACGGCGATGATGAAGCCGTAGAAGAAATCAGCGAAGAATTAAGTCACTTCGAGGAAAAGCCCAAACCTAATTTGAATGAAACTGAGGCTGTTAATCTGGGGGATACGAATGATGTTAAAGAAACCAGAATAAGTGTCCATATCGAACCCAACTTGAGAGAAGAATTGATCAAAACACTCATGGAGTTTAAAGACATTTTCGCATGGTCGTACGACGATATGCCAGGACTCAGCACTGACCTAGTGGTCCATAAATTGCCTACTGACCCGGCATGCTCGCCCGTCAAACAAAAACCGCGGAAATTTAAGACGGAGATGAGTGTAAAGATCAAGGAGGAAGTAACCAAGCAGTTGCAGGCAAAAGTCATTCGTGTCACTCGATACCCTGAATGGTTGGCTAACGTAGTACCGGTGCCAAAGAAAGACGGGAAGATCAAAGTATGCGTGGACTACCGCAATCTCAACAAGGCGAGCCCTAAGGATAATTTCCCGCTTCCCAATATCCATATCTTGATTGATAATTGCGCCGGACATGAGATCGAATCCTTTGTGGACTGCTACGCGGGATATCATCAAATCTTGATGGATGAAGAAGACGCGGAAAAGACGGCTTTTATCACACTATGGGGAACTTATTGCTACCGGGTAATGTCGTTCGGCCTGAAGAACGCAGGGGCAACATACATGAGGGCGATGACTACGGTATTCCATGACATGATACACAAAGAAATTGAAGTGTACGTGGATGATGTGATCATAAAATCTAGACGTCAAAAAGACCACATTGCCGATCTCAGGAAGTTTTTCCAAAGACTTCGAAGATATGATATCAAGCTCAATCCAGCCAAATGTGTATTCGGAGTTCCGTCAAGAAAGTTTCTAGGATTCATCGTCAGCCGACGGGGCATTGAGTTAGACCCATCCAAAATTAAGTCCATCCAGGAGTTACCCCCGCCAAAGAATAAAACAGAGGTAATGAGTTTGTTGGGAAGGTTAAATTACATCAAGCAGGTTTATTGCTCAGCTTACAACAACCTGTGAACCCATATTCCATCTGTTGAAGAAAGACGTTGCGATAGAATGGACGACAGAATGTCAGGAAGCGTTTGACCAAATCAAAGGGTATCTGTCAAACCCACCCGTACTAGTTCCGCCTGAACCGGGTAGACCCCTGATTCTTTATCTAACGGTTTTGGAGAATTCGTTCGGCTGCGTACTGGGGCAGCATGATCTTACTGGCAGAAAGGAACGGGCCATTTACTATCTCAGTAAGAAATTCACGGTCCTCGAGGTTAAGTACACTCATTTGGAAAAGACCTGTTGTGCCTTGACTTGGGTAGCCCAAAAGCTAAAACATTATTTGTCTTCTTACACTACTTACCTCATTTCACGTTTGGATCCATTGAAGTATATTTTCCAGAAGCCTATGCCTACAGGGAGGTTAGCAAAATGGCAAATACTACTTACAGAATTCGACATCATATATGTGACAAGGACGGCTATGAAAGCTCAAGCCCTAGCCGTTCACTTAGCTGAGAATCCTGTAGATGACGGATACGAACCTTTGAGGACGTATTTTCCAGATGAAGAAGTATTGCAAATTGATGGGTTAGAATTAACCGAGGATCCAGGGTGGAAGCTTTTCTTCAACGGAGCGGCGAACGCAAAAGGAGTCGGAGTAGGGGCTGTGCTTATCTCTGAAACAGGACATCATTATCCTGTTACTGCTCAACTGCGTTTTCATTATACCAATAATATGGCCGAGTACGAGGCATGCATCTTAGGGTTGCGATTAGCGGTGGACATGGATGTACAGGACGTCTTGGTCTTGGGGGACTCGGACCTTCTGGTACATCAGATTCAGGGAGAATGGGAAACCAGAGATTTAAAGCTTATCCCGTATCGTCAATGTTTGCATGATCTGACCAAGCGTTTCCGATCAGTAGAATTCAGGCATATCCCAAGGATGCATAATGAGGTTGCCGATGCTTTGGCTACGTTGGCATCAATGTTACATCACCCGGACAAGATTCATGTTGATCCGTTACATATTCAGATCCGGAATCAACATGCTTATTGCAATATGATAGAAGAAGAGATGGATGGTGAGCCATGGTTTTATGATGTGAAAGAATACCTCAGGTTAGGAATATACCCAGAGCAAGCAACTGGAGATCAAAAGAGAGCTATTCGGCGATTGGCGAATGGATTTTTTCTTAGTGGAGGGGTGCTGTACAAAAGAACCCCAGATTTGGGATTGTTGAGATGTATAGATGCAAGTCAAGCCACAACAGTGATGACAGATATACACTCCGGAGTTTGTGGGCCACACATGAGAGGATATGTATTGGAAAAGAAGATTCTTCGAGCAGAATATTACTGGCTCACTATGGAGTGTGATTGTATAAGTTTCGTGCGAAGATGCCATCAGTGTCAGATACATGGAGATTTGATTCATTCTCCACTGACCGAATTGCATACAATGTCAGCGCCATGGCCATTTGTTGCATGGGGGATGGATGTTATCGGACCTATAGAACATGCAGCTTCCAATGGTCATAGGTTCATTCTGGTAACGATCGACTATTTTACCAAGTGGGTGGAGGCTAAAACATTCAAATTAGTGACCAAGAAGGCGGTGGTGGACTTCGTACATTCCCACATCATCTGCAGGTTTGGAATCCCAAAGATAATCATCACGGATAATGGTGCCAATCTTAATAGTGGATTGATGAAGGAGGTATGTCAACAGTTCAAGATTACACACCGAAATTCCACACCATATCGTCCCAAAGCAAATGGTGCGGTTGAGGCAACAAACAAGAATATAAAGAAGATATTGAGGAAGATGGTAGAAGGGTCTAGGCAATGGCATGAAAAGTTACCATTTGCGCGCTGTTGGGTTATCGCACTACCGTCCGGACTTCGGTAGGTGCAACTCCTTACTTGTTGGTGTACAGGACTAAAGCAGTAATACCAGCAGAAGTTGAAATCCCATCCCTCCGAATTGTCGCTGAAGCTGAGATTGACGGCGATGAGTGGGTCAAAACCCGATTGGAGCAATTGAGCTTGATCGATGAAAAGAGATTGATAGCAGTATGTCATGGCCAATTGTATCAAAAGAGAATGGTGAGAGCATATAACAAGAAGGTACGCCCTAGGAAATTTGAAGTGGGACAGCATGTGCTGAAGAGAGTTCTACCTCATCAGGCCGAAGCAAAAGGCAAGTTCGCTCCAAATTGGCAGGGACCATTTGTTGTGACTAGAGTATTATCCAACGGCGCTCTATGTCTAACTGATATTGAGGGAAGATGCACCGATATGGCTATCAATTCTGATGTAGTCAAGAGATATTATGTGTAATTCTTTAATGTATTAGTCAACATTTGGTTTCGTTTGTTTGTATTCGGCATTTTTCTGAGAATGAAATGACAGAGGCAATTTTTCTACCACCCAAACACTCTAACCCTTGTTTTCCCCTTTGAGCCTTAATTATTCTTTCATATACCCTCTTTTGGAGTCCTCTAGTAAGACGTATAACAAAATAGAAAAAGAAACAAAGAAAAGACACAAGAAAGTGAACTACGTTCGACCTGATTTCTCAAGAAGGATACGTAGGCGCCACACGGCTCGGTCATAATAAAATAAAAATCAAAGATTCCCCAAGCAACAAAATTGGGGCAGAAGTCATTGTTTCATTTGAAAAGATAGTGCGGATTCCAAATGTTGTAATTGTCACACCTCCTTTTTACGCACCCGCGAGGGCGTGAGGGAGTTTTCCAATTAAAGGACAATCGCAACGGGATTATTTTATTTAATTCAGAGTCGCCACTTGGGAAAATAATGGTGTCCCAAGTCACCGGTTTAATCCCAAACCGAGGAAATTTATGACTCCGTAATACAGTCTGCGAAACTAGAAACCTGGATAAGGAATTCTGTTAACCCGGAAGAAGGTGTTAGGCACTCTCGGATTCCGTGGTTCTAGCACGGTTGCTCAACTGCGATTTTTGTTTTTATCTGATTTCTTTATGTATTTTAATTATGTGCTATTAATGTCCTGCTTTTCAAATTTTTAGAAGAATTGCGACGTCACGAAAATACATTTCGAGTCACACCGCAACCGGTACGCCTGTGACTTTAACGTATTTCAGTTTCGTCAGGAGATAGATTTGGGTCACATAAATGCGCACCCGTAATTAAGAAAATATTTTTATTAAAGTGGTGCCTAAAGAGTCTATCGGGTTGTTCTTTGGGAAAGACAGTGAAATTTCGCTAAACGGTCTCCCCGAGTCTAAGTTTCATAACAATTAAATGAGGGCCCCGCAATTGTGTGTTTTTAGTGCGGCGAGGCTCATCTCACCCTTTTTTAAGGCCAATCCTAATATAACTATATTTTCTATACTTATTTCATCTATTAGTTTTAAATCGGAATGGAATTTACTCCTCATAATGGACAGTCCGAACGAATGAATTGGACTATCTATTCCATTTAGATTAGCATTCAAGGCCCAATTTACAATCTGTCAGTTAAACCACCTCGATACCAAAGCTTTAGGCATAAATTCGTGGTAGGAAGATAGCATTAGCATAGCTGAAATCATTGGCTTTCATTTCTTATATTTCAACTATTTGCTCTTACTAGTTTTCTTATGCGGATTTCAGTATTAATAAGACGAGAAGACTGCTAAAAGATTATGTTAATGTATATCATACTAACTATTTTAATTCTTGCTAAAATCATTACAAACCACAATACACCTGATTCCTGAATTCAATTCTAAGCTCCTGGTGAATACGACTTACTAAACTCATGGATTAACAATGAAATTCATACTCCAAATTACCCTGTTTCAATCCAATAATCTAATTTGCACCTATTTTTGAATCTGCTTTTTATTACTACAGAATTACAATGAATCTTTTAGCTATCAATATAAATTCCAGAAACATGAGAGCTAAGCATATACAAATGTCTTAAATCATAACAATCCAATCCAAAACTAGAATTAGTTACAACAAAAATAGAACAGCAAGTAGAAAAACAAAGTTCATGACACTGTTGCACTGGAAATTTCCATTCATTCACTTCATTTATATTGACTTGAGATTACAAGGATGTACCTGGAATCAAAGTGCAGAGAAAGATCAGTAGTAACTGGATTATTTCACTTATCCAAACGATGCCGTTTGGGCATCATTGAAGTCGGGTATGGTCTGTGGGTGGATTGGGCCGGGCGAACTCGGGTTGTGAGGGTGAAGTGTTGGCCGTTGGATCAACCGAATCAAACGGTCCAGGATCAATGCCTCATGAACGGGTGATAGGGGAGATCATGGCCATCGGATCAATTCGAAATGAACGACCACGATTGAGGACGAATTGGACTGGACTAGGGATAACTCGATCGGGCCTGGTTTTGGATTAGGTTTTGGCCCAAATCTAATTTCCTTATCTTTTTATTTCCTAAAACTAGACTCTATATTGTAATATATCTATATATATATATATATATATATATATATATACACATACATATATATATATATAGTCAGATTACTTGTATAACATACAATTAATTTTTACTAACAATTAACATAATTAAATACCAAATCCTACAAATGTACATTAAATGACAAGAAATGCGAAAAATACCCCTTTTTTATGATTTTTCATTTTCGTTCAAATAAACTTAACTATTTCCAAGTACGGAACTAATCCTAAAAATATAAATGCAACATATTTTGTATGCAACATATTTTGTATATATATATATATATATATTTTTTATTAATTTAAACAAGTAGACATGGGCACACAAATGCAAACAACAAGAAAAAGAACATGTAATCCCCAAATATTGCAAACAAACACAAAAGCTCTTTTATTTTTGACATTTTGGGAGTAATTCTCGTATAGGGCAAAAATCACGTGCTCACAACTGCCCCTCTTTGCGCGGAACATGAAGAGTTTTCGTGCAAAGTTAAGTGAGCGGAGACGAGCGATTTTTGCCCGTTCAAGCACTCCGTATGAAGCATTTTTTTGGAAAAGTTTGACCGAACCTTGCTTCAAAGGTCTCCTACATATCCCTGGCTAAAAGGGAATCAGGTCAATGTAGTTCGGGAAGTTTTGGTAGCTGGGACTACCATGACTGCTGTGATCTTGCTGTTACTGTTGTTGCTGCTGTTGCCACTGCTTAGCCGATCTCCTTAACTTGATCTTGTCATGTTCCTTGCCATCCTGCTGGCTCTGATGTTTCTTCACATGCTTCTTCTCCTCTGACAATTGTTATCTCGGCCCATCTTGATTTCCGAACTCCGACCATTGGTCCTTTCTTTGTGATTGTCGAACTATTCTCCTTCGAAGTCTGGACCCATATTTCTGATCCTTTTTGCCTTCCTTTTGATTATGAACTTGGATTCATGCCGGGGATTTCCGTTATACTCAACCGCTTTCCTCAACCAAATTCAAAAATAAATCGCCACTCCATTCTTCAGACGGGCTCCCGGACTTCAACTACAACTTTAAAATAAATCGCCACTCCATTCTTCAGGCGGACTTCCTGACTTCAACTACATCTTCAAAACTAAATCGCCACTCCATTCTTCAGGCGGGCTTCCCGACTTCAACTACAACTTCAAAATAAATCGCCACTCCATTCTTCAGGCGGGCTCCCTGACTTCAACTACAACTTCAAAATAAAATCGCCACTCCATTCTTCAGGCGGGCTCCCTGACTTCAACTACAACTTTAAAATAAATCGCCACTCCATTCTTCAGGCGGGCTCCCTGACTTCAACTACAACTTCAAAATAAATCGCCACTCCATTCTTCAGGCGGGCTCCCTGACTTCAACTACAACTTTAAAATAAATCGCCACTCCATTCTTCAGGCGGGCTCCCTGACTTCAACTACAACTTTAAAATAAATCGCCACTCCATTCTTCAGGCGGGCTCCCTGACTTCAACTACAACTTTAAAATAAATCGCCACTCCATTCTTCAGGCGGGCTCCCTGACTTCAACTACAACTTCAAAATAAATCGCCACTCCATTCTTCAGGCGGGCTCCCTGACTTCAACTACAACTCACTAATTTCATCCCATCCTTATCGCCTTCCTTTGTTTCCTGTACCATTTTCTTCTTCCTGCATCGTCTCTTGGGCCACCCTTTTCTTCTGAATTACCTTGTCTTGGAATTTCTTTCCCACGAGGTCGTGTTACTTTTCTTTTGGCTGCTGGAGATATCTTCGGAACTGTTTACTCACCTGCTGGGGATGATGCTACCGTGGAAGTACTTCCTCTTTTTCTATTTCTTTCACCTTTCGTTCTCTCTTGGACTCGCCGGGGATTGAAATGTCATTAACTGAGGATTACCCTGGCGGGGGACCCCTTTTCCTTTTCCTTCTTCCCAGACCTCCTCCGGGACTCACGCCTCTGCTTCCTTGAAAAACTTATGGGATATAATGCTGCTGCGGGAATCTCTAAGTTAGTGTTTCATTTTCCCAACAACTGCTGGGGATGATACCAGGCTCAAAAATCAACCCCTCGTGTTGTCCGGCCTCTCTCAAAACTATTCTGCTCGGAACCGGTATTTCCCGAAATCTCGTTATCCTTATCCACTGGGTATTTGCTTTCAAGAAAATTTTTGCAATGGGAGAAAATTTTCTGCCCCGGTTTGATGACCTTCTACGTGGTATGCTTTTCCGTCGACGAACCCTCTTTTGCTGCTTTAAATCAAAGAAAAATTGTTAGTTTCAAAACGCAGTGAGTGGTCGTGCCACTCTTGTTGGGGGACATTTTCCTTTTCTCTTTCAGCTGCTTGGCCTCCCTCGAACTTTTTGGGACGACGTTGACACTTGCTGGTTATTATGCTCTTTCCACGGATGGTCTCTCATCTCTCCTTTTATTCCAACCTTCGGTTTGGTCCGACCCTTTTAGTCGATGATCTGTTGTGAGAAATCATCTTCTGGATGTGTAATATGTGTCCATCGTACTCCATAATTCCCGTGAACCTTTCAATCAACCTGTCGTTCCAACCTTAATATCGGAACGACTTTTGCCTTATTGCCTCGTTCCACGCCTATTCATCTTCATTGTACCACTTTGGGAGACTTGGTAGTAAGCTTTGAAAAGTCAATTTTCGAAAACAAAAGAAAAGAAAAATGATAGATAAAGAATGCTGACCGCGAATGACAAAAGAAAGGGAAAACTTTTCTGAACTCAAAACTGGGAAAAACTTATCTGAATATGTAACCGATCCAATGGTTATGCCGCGCCTTTGAGATTAATCTACCCAGTCTATTTATGTCAATCACTTTCCGATGGCCGCGTTTTGCTAGAAGCAAACGAATGTCCCAACCTTGTCTCATGCAGACACCTTGTAACCATCTCGCCTTGTCACCTCATAGTGCCCTTTCAAAGGGTTTTCACTAATGAGATTCTCTTATTTCTCTCGACCTCCTGTCGCCTTAGGGTGCCTGTAAAGGTTTTCACGGTAAGACTCTCTCATTTTTATTTCTCTTAGCTTTCTTCGCCTTAAGGTGCCCGCGAGGGTTTTCACCGTTAAGGCTCTCTCATTTCGCTTTCTTTCCATGCGGTGGGCTGGGGTATTATCCATGGAATTTCCTCTAAAGGGGCTATCCCTTTTCAGCTTGTGAGTCCTAGATTCAGTCGAGGATTGAAGTGTCATTCGTAGTTTCATTCACATGACTTGGCATTTCTCAAATACTGATCGAGAGGTCTTTTTTGGTCCTTAATGTGGTTTCTGTGCCTGAGGCTAAAGAAAAGGGGTTTAACCTCAACGGTTAGCTCATTACAACTTTCAAAATCCACACTATCTTTTCAAACGAAACAATGACTTCTGCCCCAGTTTTATTGCTTGGGGAATCTTTGATTTTTATTTTATTATGACCGAGCCGTGTGGCGCCTACGTATCCTTCTTGAGGAATCAGGTCGAACGTAGTTCACTTTTCTTGTATCCTTTCTTTGTTTCTTTTTCTATTTTGTTACACATTTTCCTTGATGATTCCGAAAGAGGGTATATGAAGGAATAATTAAGGCTCAAAAAGGGGGAAACAAGGGTTGAAGTGTTTGGGGAGTAGAAACAATTGCCTCTGTCATTTCATTCTCCGAAAAACGCCAACTACAAACAAACGAGACCAAACATTGACAAATGCATTAAAGAATTACACATAATATCTCTTGACTGCATCAGAATTGATAGCCATATCAGTGCATCTTCCCTCAATATCAGTTAGGCATAGTGCGCCGTTGGATAATACCCTAGTCATAACAAATGGTCCCTGCCAATTTGGAGCGAACTTGCCTTTTGCTTCGGCCTGATGTGGTAGAACTCTCTTAAGCACATGCTGTCCCACTTCAAATTTCATGGGACGTACCTTCTTGTTGTATGCTCTCGCCATTCTCTTTTGATACAATTGGCCGTGACATATTGCTCTGTCAATCTCTTTTCATCGATCAAGCTCAATTGCTCTAATCGGGTTTTGACCCACTCGTCGTCATCAATCTCGACTTCAGCGACAATTCGGAGGGATGGGATTTCAACTTCTGTTGGTATTACTGCTTCAGTCCCGTACACCAACAAGTAAGGAGTTGCACCTACCGAAGTCCGGACGGTAGTGCGATAACCCAACAGTGCGAATGGTAACTTTTCATGCCATTGCCTAGACCCTTCTACCATCTTCCTCAATATCTTCTTTATATTCTTGTTTGTCGCCTCAACCACACCATTTGCTTTGGGACGGTATGGTGTGGAATTTCAGTGTGTAATCTTGAACTGTTGACATACCTCTTTCATCAATCCGCTGTTAAGATTTGCACCGTTATCCGTGATGATTATCTTTGGAATTCCAAACCTGCAGATGATGTGGGAATGTACGAAGTCCACCACCGTCTTCTTGGTCACTGATTTGAAGGTTTTGGCCTCCACCCACTTGGTAAAATAGTCGATCGTTACCAGAATGAACCTATGACCATTGGAAGCCGCGGGTTCTATAGGTCCAATAACATCCATACCCCATGCAACAAACGGCCATGGTGCCGACATTGTATGCAACTCCGTTGGCGGAGAATGAATCAAATCTCCGTGTATCTGACACTGATGGCATCTTCGCACGAAACTTATACAATCCCGCTCCATCGTGAGCCAGTAATATCCGGCTCGAAGAATCTTCTTTGCCAATACGTATCCGCTCACGTGTGGTCCACAAACTCCCGAGTGTATATCTGTCATCACTGTTGTGGCTTGATTTGCATCTATACATCTCAACAACCCCAAATCTGGGGTTCTTTTGTACATCACCCCTCCACTAAGGAAAAATCCGTTCGCCAACCGCCGAATAGCTCTCTTTTGATATCCAGTTGCCTGCTCTGGGTATATTCCTAACCCGAGGTATTCCTTGACATCATGAAACCATGGCTCACCATCCATCTCTTCCTCTATCATATTGCAATAAGCATGTTGATTCCGGACCTGAATATGTAATGGATCGACACGAACCTTGTCCGGGTGATGTAGCATTGACGCCAAAGTAGCCAGAGCATCGGCCACCTCATTATGCATCCTTGGGATATGCCTGAATTCTACTGATCGGAAACGCTTGGTCAGATCATGCAAACATTGACGATACGGGATAAGCTTCAAATCTCTGGTTTCCCATTCTCCCTGAATCTGATGTACTAGAAGGTCCGAGTCTCCCAAGACCAAGACGTCTTGTACATCCATGTCTACCGCTAATCGTAACCCTAAGATGCATGCCTCGTACTCAGCCATATTGTTGGTACAATGAAAACGCAGTTGAGCAGTAACAGGATAATGATGTCCCATTTCAGAGATAAGCACAACCCCTATTCCGACTCCTTTTGCGTTTGCCGCTCCGTCGAAGAAAAGCTTCCACCCTGGATCCTCGGTTAACTCCAATCCATCAATTTGTAGTACTTCTTCGTCTGGAAAATATGTCCTCAAAGGTTCGTATCCGTCATCAACAGGATTCTCAGCTAAGTGATCGGCTAGGGCTTGAGCTTTCATAGCCGTCCTTGTCACATATATGATGTCGAACTCGGTAAGTAATATTTGCCATTTTGCTAACCTCCCTGTAGGCATAGGTTTCCTGGAAAATATACTTCAACGGATCCAAACGCGAAATGAGGTAAGTGGTGTAAGAAGACAAATAATGTTTCAGCTTTTGGGCTACCCAAGTCAAAGCACAACATGTCTTTTCCAAATGAGTGTACTTAACCTCGTGGACCGTGAATTTCTTACTGAGATAGTAAATGGCCCGTTCCTTCCTGCCAGTAAGATCATGCTACCCCAGTACGCAGCCGAACGAATTTTCCAAAACCGTCAGATAAAGAATCAGGGGTCTACCCGGTTCAGGCGGAACTAGTACGGGTGGGTTTGACAGATACCCTTTGATTTGGTCAAACGCTTCCTGACATTCTGTCGTCCATTCTATCGCAGCGTCTTTCTTCAACAGACGGAATATGGGTTCACAGGTTGCTGTAAGCTGAGCAATAAACCTACTGATGTAATTTAACCTTCCCAACAGACTCATTACCTCTGTTTTATTCTTTGGCGGGGGTAGCTCTTGAATGGACTTGATTTTGGATGGGTCCAACTCAATGCCCCGTCGGCCTGACGATGAATCCTAGCAACTTTCCTGATGGAACTCCGAATGCGCATTTGGCCGGATTGAGCTTGATATCATATCTTCGAAGTCTTTGAAACAACTTCCTGAGGTCGGCAACGTGGTCTTCTTGACGTCTAGATTTTACGATCACATCATCCACGTACACTTCAATTTCCTTGTGTATCATGTCATGGAATACCGTAGTCATCGCCCTCATGTATGTTGCCCCTGCGTTCTTCAAACCGAACGGCAGTAATAAGTCCCCCATGGTGTAATGAAAGCCGTCTTTTCTGCGTCCTCTTCATCCATCAAGATCTGATGATATCCCGCGTAGCAGTCCACAAAGGATCCGATTTCACGTCCGGCGCAATTATCAATCAGGATATGGATATTGGGAAGTGGGAAATTATCCTTAGGGCTCGCCTTGTTGAGATTGCGGTAGTCCACGCATACTCTGATCTTCCCGTCTTTCTTTGGCACCGGTACTACGTTAGCCAACCATTCAGGGTATCGAGTGACACGAATGACTTTCGCCTGCAAATGCTTGGTTACTTCCTCCTTGATCTTTACACTCATCTCCGTCTTGAATTTCCGCAGCTTTTGCTTGACGGGAGGACATGCCGGGTCAGTGGGTAATTTGTGAACCACTAGATCAGTGCTGAGTCCTGGCATGTCGTCGTACGACCATGCGAAAATGTCTTTAAACTCCATGAGTGTTTTGATCAACTCTTCTCTCAGGTTGGGTTCAATATGGACACTTATTCTGGTTTCTTTGACGTCATCTGTGTCCCCCAGATTAACAGCCTCGATATCATTTAAATTTGGTTTGGGTTTTTCCTCGAAGTGACTTAATTCTTCACCGATTTCTTCTACGGCTTCATCATCGCCGTATTCCGATTCACTCTTGTCACCTCTTATTTCATGCGTTATTATTTCCAAACCCGATTGACTTTCTAGACTGGGTTGATTAATCTTTAAGCACGCCATATCATTAAGATCAGTTGAAAGAAGGCTGTTCAGAAAAAGTAAAAAGAAGGAAAATAAACAAAATTAGACACGAAGGGAACAAAATTTCATTAATGGGAACAGTACAAGGAAAAACAAGCTTGCAAACTCAAATCAAAATGAACTAAAACAAACGGATTTTACTCCGGGGACAACCCCAACACAAAATTTCGAAAGAAAACAATCCAAAACAAACTACCAAGACTCCTTCCGGACAGGGAGAGGAGTAGCCTTCCAATTATTCAATTTCGCTTTCGATCCTACAAACTGTATCTCGGCATGGCTGGATCCTTCGCCATCCTCTAGCATGCATACATCTGCGAATAGGTCCTCGAATTTTCTTAAGAACTCTTCGTCTGGCCTAACCATAGGACTGGGAACCTTTGTCGTCGGATGTCCCCTTACTCCGGACCTGACAAAAGATCGGGAAAGGCGTGGAACAGGCTTCGGGAGCACCCATGTCTTCTGCTTATTCTTCCTGGCTCGCTGGATGTCCTCTGATGTTGGCTTGAATCACAGGCCGAAGGTTCCCACATTTTCGACCACAGATACCGGTTGTATGATTCCTTGCAGAGATGCACCTAAACCTTTGCCGGGTACGAAACCATGTCTCAACATTTCATGCGCCACCATGACGTCCGCAGTAATTATTCTGTCATTGGGAATGCATTCCCCTTCCGGAACTCGGTTGGCGGATACCACATCGCAGATCTGGTACACCCACGGCCCAACATCCTCTTCTGTCTCAACAAAGGGGACGATGGTGCCTGGTTGTAGATCATTCTCTCCATGGACTACGATATCCTGTCGATCCCACTCAAACTTGACTAGTTGGTGTAGGTTGGATGGAACCGCTTTTGCCGCATGGATCCACGGTCGTCCTATCAGAAGGTTGTATGAAACTACCATGTCCAGCACCTGGAATTCCATGGTGAACTCCACAGGTCCGATTGTCAAGACTAACACTATGTCCCCGACCGACGCCTTGCCTCCTCCATCAAATCCTCGGACACATATGTTGTTCTTGCGTATCCTGCCGATGTCCACTTTCAACTTGTTTAGTGTAGAGAGAGGACAAATGTTCGCACCGGACCCATTGTCGACTAGGACTTTGGTAACCACCGACTCCTCACATTTTACCGTAAGATATAAAGCCTTGTTGTGCTCGGTGCCTTCCTCAGGAAACTCATCATCGGTGAAGGTGATCCGGTTCGCTTCGAAGATCCTATTGGTGATCTTTTCCAAATGACTCATAGAGATTTTATCAGGTACATGGGCCTCATTTAAAACTTTCATCAAAGCTTGCCGATGTTCTTCGGAATGTATCAGCAAGGATAGCAATGAGATTTGCGCAGGGGTTTTCTTCAGCTGTTCTAAGACAGAATAATCATGCAGCTTCATCTTTTTCAGGAATTCTTCTGCCTCTTCATCAGTTACCGGCTTTTTCAGTGTTGCCGGAGTGATCTTCCTCAATTCCGCAGGGGCAAAACATCTCCCCGAGCGGGTCAAACCTTGCGCTTCGCAAACTTCCTCTTTAACTTCCTTTCCTTTGTAGGTTGTCGTGACCCGATTATAATTCCATGGAATAGCTTTGCTATCAGCTATTGGCAACTGTATTACTGGCTTGATGATGAAAGGATCCACTCGAACACCTGCTACCGTTAAAACGGGTTTGGTTGCTACCCCTGGTAGAACTATTTTTGCTTCCCCCGGCCTCACCGGTACTTCGCTTGCATTTCCCCTTTCTGCTTCCAACCCCTCTTGTACGTCCTTCTTGCAAATGAGTGACTCATCAAGGCTTGGCCCCTTTTTCATTCCTACCCCACTAGACTTGATCATCATTACAGTCTGCGAGGTTTTCTCCTTTCCCTCTTCTACCCGGACCAGCTCGATCATGTTGGTCTCATGATGCGTTGGGAGTGGATTTCGGTTGATGTCGGGTTCTGCTGGAGTCTGTACCTCAATCCTGCGAGTGTCGATAAGTTCCTGGATAGCTGTTTTCAACCTCCAACACTTTTCGGTGTCGTGCCCCGGACATCCTGAACAATATGCACAATTTATTGAATGATCCAAATTCTTTGGAAGAGGTTTTGGTAGCTTAGCCTCGACCGGATTTAGCAACCCAACTTGCTTCAATCGGTGGAACAAACTGGTGTAAGACTCTCCCAAGGGAGTGAAAGTCTTTGGCCTTGGCGCCCTGTCGCTCTTGAATGCTTGGTTCGGACGAAAACTCGCGCCCGTGGGGTTTCTGTAGGCTCTTGGGGGTGGATAACTATTTTGCGGGTTTGGTGCACGCCATGGTGCATGGACGGGAGGTGCGGCATATGACTGAGCGTGATGGACAGTAAAATGGGGATCAGGTGCTGGATAGTAATGTTGCGGGTGGTTATATGGATTGTGGAGGTAATTTTGGTGGTGAGGCTGTGGCGGGTTATACTGGGGTGCGGGGCCTCTGTTTCTGAACCATGTTCCGGACTCGACTGCCGCGACTTCTTCTTTCCTCTTTTTCCCAAGCACTCCTCCGGTACCACTTTGAATAGCTTGGGTGGTGGCTTTCAACGCTGAATAACTCATAATCTTGTTGGCTTTCAAGCCTTCCTCAATCATAGCCCCCATCTTTATCACCTCAGTGAATGAATTACCCACGGACGTCACCAGATGTCCGAAATAGGTTGGCTCCAGTATCTGCAAGAAGTAATCCACCATCTCGTTCTCTCTCATAGGCGGATCTACCCTTGCTGCCTGTTCCCTCCAGCGGAAACCAAATTCTCTGAAACTTTCGGCGGGTTTCTTCTCTAACTTTAGCAATGATAAGCGGTCCGGGACTATTTCAAGATTGTACTGGAACTGGCCAATGAATGCTTGAGCCAAATCATCCCATGTAAACCATCTGCTGGGATCCTGCCTAGTGTACCACTCTAGTGCGGATCCCCCCAAACTCTGACCGAAGTAAGCTATCAGAATCTCGTCTCGTCCTCCGGCTCCTCGCATTTTACTACAAAACCCTCGAAGATGGGCTAACTGGATCACCATGCCCCTCGTATAGGTCAAACTTGGGCATTTTGAACCCGGCCGACAACTGGACATCTGGGAATGGACACAGATCCTTGTAAGCGACACCGACCTGGTTGCCCAAACCGTGCATATTCCTGAAGGACTGCTCCAGGCTTTTAACTTTTCTAATAACTTCCTCATGTTCCGAACTTTGGAAGTGCTTTTCCGGTTCTGCCGGGTTATCCCAGTGAGGGGTGTGTGGATGCGGTTCAGGAGCCCAAAAGGTAGGCTCGGGAGGATAGTAAGAATTGTCATGGATTTGAACATGCGGCTCACCGGACGACTTTTGTAGAGTAGCAGGTGAGGGTGCTACAAAAACAGGGGTGACCGGAGGAGGATTTTGTTTGGCTGGTGGAATTTGGGTGGCATAAGGGTTTTCCCCTCGATAGTATGGATAGAGTGGGGCGCTTGTCGAAGGATCAAGGGGTGGATGTTCTGGAGCTGATGCGAGAGTAGGGAGGTTCGGTGAAGACTGTCCCCTAGCCCAGGCTAGGTGCATCTCTGTGATCTGCTGTTTCAACCGATCTACCTCTTCTTTCATGATCTGTATCTCTGATTTCTCTTCCTCGAGGCTTTTACCGGAACTAGACATGCTTGCTGGAATTGGCCCTTTAGATCTAGTACGGTAATGGTGGCTGGCCAGGATATTCTGTCAAACCAACTGCTAAACTTTTCTGGAAATTGACAAACTTGTTAGTTTACCGAGTTTAACGGATATGTTATAGCACGTTGGATGCAATGCACCTAACCGAATAACCCTTTCTACATGTATTCATAACATGCGTCATTCCAGCTTTTCTCTTTTTCTCTTTTTTTTTTCTTTTTTTTTCTCTTTTTTTTTTCTTTTTCCCTTTTTCAATTATCCTTGAAAGCCTTATTGTTATTAACCTTCATGTTCTTTTCCTTTCTTTCTAGTGGTGGTCGAATCTTATGTGGATTGCCTACGTATCACGTCCCCGCGTGAATCAGACCGAGCGTAGTTCTGGTAATAAGATTGTGGCAAAATTCGGGAATTCTTATATCAAAACTCTTATGGTTACAAAACCTGTCTTACAATAATCAACAAAATAAAAGAAATGCTTGACTCGAGAATAAAATGCCAACCAACTTGACTCAAAGTTTCAAAAATACATTTTTAATCAAAAGTCTAATGCTCTTAGATTCCTAGGGGCCCGCGAGGCATCATTCGGCCTTGCCGCGAGCCTTGGTGTGAGGTCCATGTGTAGTCCCCTTAACTCTCTCATGATCTGATGAACATATTCCATAACTGAAGCGAAAAGGGCGGTGCAGGGCATTTGTTCACAAGCTAAGCACTGCATGGTGACATAATGCCCGATTTCTTCAATTCTGTCCTTGATCCTGTCCCTTTCTCTGAGTAGCTGTTCTATTCGCTGGTTCTTCGCCCCCAATCTTCGAGCATTGTTGGTGACTTGGTCTAAGAGCCTATCCACTTGTTCTTGCAGTCGGGCCATCAAATTGTGGCAACGGTCGAGGTCTACTCTGGCATCCCGGGCTTGCTTGAAAACCCGCTCCCTAAGGATAACATTTGCTTCCCTTAGATTAGTGATGATCTCGGCGTACTCTTCTTCCACCCGTTGTAGGTGAAGTGCTTGTTGATGTGCCTCCTTTCTCCAGCTAGCACGGATCCTCATTGTTTGGGTCTTCGATTCTTCCAATTCTCTTTGGACATCGGCAACTTGGTTTCTCAAAACCTTTATCAATTTTTCGTCTGCTCGACTCCTCAACTGTCTGTCAGCATCTCTTTTCATTTGCTGGATTTGAGCTCTCAAAAAGTCATTTTCTTGTGCCAACTTCTTTTTATCTCCTTCGTTGGCGGCAACTTGCATATCCTTTTCAAATTGGAGCTCTTGGGTCCGTTGCTCTATCTTGCTAATCTTTGTTCTATAAGCTTCTTCTTTGGCCAACCAGTCCCATTGTTCTTGTGACGCTTCAGCAAACTCCCTGAGGTGGGGCCTTTTTGTGGGCCTTTGATGCTCCAGTTCTCTGCTATACCATGCAGGGTATTCTGGCGATACTTCGCCTCGGGCTCGATCTCGCACCCGAGTGCCTATCTTCAATGTTTGACATTCACTCCAAATCTTTCGGACCAACGCTTCAGGGAATTGTCCTCCCGGTCCAATTTCGACCACGTGTGGGCTGAGGTCTTCTTCTTTTGGGATTATTTGGCATCGTCCCAACTGTCTCAATACTCGACATGGCGCGTAGGGTTGGATGCTGTTGAGGCCCATTAGTAATAAATATGATTCCGTGGCCGATGCATAAATGACTTCGTCCACGGGTAGCCAACCAAATGTACATTCTATCTTGCTGGCTGGAATCAAACACGAAAGTCGTATCCATCCGCTAATCCCCTCTGGCAAATCATATCCCTCGACCCTCGTAGGGAATTCTTCTATACAGGTTTTCTCCGATAAACAATACCTCATAAACTGCGGGCGACGACATAAGTGATCGATCATCCACATTTGGAGCAGTACATTGCAAGCTTCAAAGAAGACCCCTCCAGCTTTGCAAATAGTAAGTGCGCGAGAGATATCCGATATTATCATGGGAGCCAAAGTACTATTGTCTTGTTTCATCAAAGTGCTGACGACCCCTGCCACATGTATGTTGATATTCCCGTCCTTTCCGGGAAATATCAATGAACCTAGGAAAGCTATCATGAAGGCGATGCGTCTATGCTCTTCCCATTTTGACTGGTTTTCTCCGCTGCAGATTTTACTTTTGTGTTTGTTGAAACCCCCATAATGACCATATTTGTCATATAGAAATGCTAAAGTGCGGAACCCTTCTGATAAGTCTGGGTTGTGTACAGTTCTGCGGATTTTCACAGTATCCAAAAACCTATGTACTGTCACGACCCTTGGTGCAATGAGATATTGTTCCCTCATAGGGACTTTTGGTCTTCCGATATATCCGGCCAATTCTTCCAATGTTGGTGTGAGTTCAAAGTCTGAAAAGTGGAACACATTGTGTGCTGGATCCCAGAATGAGATCAGGGCTCGTATGATGTCTCCTCTCGGGGAAATATTTAGTAGCCCCACTAGATTCCCCAGGTACAGCTTAACCGCGTCTTGTCCTTGCTCGCCCAAGTCGTTCCACCACATATGCAAACTTAAGGGGACCTTTTTTATGATAGCTTCGGTCGTATTCTGACTCGTGCTCATTCTGCACATTTATTAAGGTAGTTTTTAGACAAAAGAAAAATCTTGATTTGACCCAAACAAAAACTATCCTTTTCTTTTAAAAAGAGAACGGGCCACAGGAATTGACTGGTCAAAATATTAAGACTGATAAAAAGGTGGTCTTTGAGGCAAAGTTAAACATTCCGTCATTATTTCTTCTTTTAAAAACTTATTTTGAAATATAGGGAAGTTGGACCTGTTAAAGGCTGCCTACGTATCTCACATCCGGTGAGAATCAAACCGGCGTAGTTCAATCAATGGACAAAATATTTTAAAATAACACTCTTTTGTTCTTTCAAAATTGAATTCGTAATAAGACAATCCTTTCTACAAAACCTTTTCAAAAATAACAAAAATATTTTTATTTTTATTATTATTATTTTCTTATTATTTTGATTTACACCTTCTTTTCTTTTTCTTTTATTATATCCTTCGACGTTTAAAAGTAGGTCAGCATGTGAATCCAGGACAAATAAATGCAACATGCGAAATGCTCATACGAGGTCATATTATATCTGGTTACCTGTCCTAGAGGGACCCAACCCCCGTGTTGAGTCCCCTAAGTCAAAACATGATGCAAATAATCGTCCTAATTTAGGCTCAATATCCTGATCTTTCTTTTTTTTTGTTGATGCTAGACTGTGTACCCGAGCAGACAACTCGGATTGAGGAGGGGGCTACGTACCGGGGACCCGCGAGATCGTCCGGCTTTGTAACTTTTCCTGCCTCTTTTCTTATTTTTGGTATTGACACTAACAGAATGGGGAGTCTCAACCAGTAAGCACATCCCCGGGGGTAAGAAGAGATGGGTTTTCGGCACAGTTTTATATACAGTTCACGCAATATCAAAGCGGTAGACATATAGCAGTTTGTATATACAGTGCAACTATTATCAAAGCGGTAGACATGTAGCACCTTAATCAAAATACATAATGAAATCAGATATAAGCAAAACAGCAATTTAAATGAGCTCGAATTCTTAAACCCAGAACCGAAGTTCTAGGGTATTAGTCCCCAGCAGAGTCGCCAGAGCTGTCACACCTCCTTTTTACGCACCCGCGAGGGCGTGAGGGAGTTTTTCCAATTAAAGGGCAATCGCAACGGGATTATTTTATTTAATTCTGAGTCGCCACTTGGGAAAATAATGGTGTCCCAAGTCACCGGTTTAATCCCGAACGGAGGAAATTTATGACTCTGTATTACAGTTTGCGAAACTAGAAACCTGGATAAGGAATTCCGTTAACCCGGAAGAAGGTGTTAGGCACTCCCGGATTCCGTGGTTTTAGCACGGTCGCACAACTGCGATTTTTGTTTTTATCTGATTTCTTTATGTATTTCAATTATGTGCTATTAATGTCCTGCTTTTCAAATTTTTAGAAGAATTACGACGTCACGAAAATACATTTCGAGTCACACCGCAACCGGTACGCCTGTGACTTTAACGTATTTCAGTTTCGTCGGGAGATAGATTTGGGTCACATAAATGCGCACCCGTAATTAAGAAAATATTTTTATTAAAGTCGTGCCTAAAGAGTCTATCGGGTTGTTCTTTGGGAAAGACCGTGAAATTCGCTAAACGGTCTCCCCGAGTCTAAGTTTCATAACAATTAAATGAGGGCCCCGCAATTGTGTGTTTTTAGTGCGGCGAGGCTCATCTCACCCTTTTTTAAGGCCAATCCTAATATAACTATACTTTCTTTACTTATTTCATCTATTAGTTTTAAATCGGAATGGAATTTACTCCTCATAATGGACAGTCCGAACGAATGAATTGGACTATCTATTCCATTTAGATTAGCATTCAAGGCCCAATTTACAATCTGTCAGTTAAAACACCTCGATACCAAAGCTTTAGGCATAAATTCGTGGTAGGAAGATAGCATTAGCATAGCTGAAATCATTGGCTTTCATTTCTTATATTTCAACTATTTGCTCTTACTAGTTTTCTTATGCGGATTTCAGTATTAATAAGACGAGAAGACTGCTAAAAGATTATGTTAATGTATATCATACTAACTATTTTAATTCTTGCTAAAATCATTACAAATCACAATACACCTGATTTCTGAATTCAATTCTAAGCTCCTGGTGAATACGACTTACTAAACTCATGGATTAACAATGAAATTCATACTCCAAATTACCCTGTTTCAATCCAATAATCTAATTTGCACCTATTTTTGAATATGCTTTTTATTACTACAGAATTACAGTGAATCCTTTAGCTATCAATATAAATTCCAGAAACATGAGAGCTAAGCATATACAAATGTCTTAAATCATAACAATCCAATCCAAAACTAGAATTAGTTACAACAAAAATAGAACAGCAAGTAGAAAAACAAAGTTCATGACACTGTTGCACTGGAAATTTCCATTCATTCACTTCATTTATGTTGACTTGAGATTACAAGGATGTACCTGGAATCAAAGTGCAGAGAAAGATCAGTAGTAACTCAGGCTAACCAACGGCAACAGTACGCAACCACAGCAATAAAACACAACCACAGCAGTAGCAAAACAACCACGGCAGCAGCAATATACAACTATAGCAAGCCAAACAGCATCAACTTGACAGAGAAAACCCAGGAATGTCAACAAACACACACTTAATGTTTAAATCAAAACCCCGGAATAAACTCCAAACCAACTCAACCAACTGCTATCCAATAATGTCGGATGAACCAAGAATGACACCCCAAGCAACTCAAATGGACCAGTTTCAGTTTCAGAAAACCTAACGGATACTTGGAGACTTCAATAGGCCAATGTTATCTCAAAATATAGTTCCAATGGACTCAATGACTGACTGAGATCAGCTTAACACCCCTATGGAGTTCCAATGGTTGAGTAATGAATCAAAAGGGAGTGTGACTGAATCGACTAACACCTAAGACTGTTCTACCAATCCAATAGAACAATGAACTGGATTGGGGCAATGAGACAGAGCCACGCAGAATGTTTTCTCTCTTCTTTCTTTCAAAAACTCTCCCTTTTCTCTCTGTATGTCCCCCTTCTATATAGTTTTTTCCCAATCAATTCCTAATGGTGCCACCCCTTAAACTAAACCCCCAGCCCATCATATTCTCTGAACAACCCATTAGGCTCCCTGAACTCCCCACTATTCAATGTCCGTGTATGGCTTATAGCATTAAAAATGCTGATTGCAGGAGACTAGTGGGATACCCCGCTGTACAGCAGGTTCCACTAGCCCCTCTTATGGGCAGGCTTATTAAAGAATTAATACTAATTAAGTCCTACCAACTGTATCCAATTAACCCCTAATCCAAAATCAAACAAACAACAAATCACAAACTAATGGATTGCATACGGGCAGACCAAGAAATGAGCAAACATACAAGGTAATTAATTTGTCGACATTAAATAAAACAGACATACGAAGCAATTACCATATTACAATCAAACAAACTGGTGAAGATTGAATTGACCGAATAAAAGGTCCATTGGGAAGAGTAGAGGAATGCTAAAAATTTCTAAAACTAAACACAAATACACATACGGAATGCAAACAGAAATCGTAAGGGAAATGAATTACCTCAAAAGAATCTGCCGACCCAAGCTCGAACTTGGTTTGGAACTATTGAAGCCAAATGGGCTTTAATCGAGATGTTCTCGATTGAGAACACCTAGACTAAAGTCCCTTGGACTTCAATTACAACTAATCCGGCTCGAATTGGGCTTCTTCAAAACTAGGGTTCTTGGGACTCGAATTTAGGGCTTTAACATTTCTGGCAAGATTCGAACTAAACCAAAGTCAGTAGGGGTGTGGGGGAGGTGTGAGGAGTGATTGGTGTGAATTTGAGGTGGTTTGGGATGAACGTTCAAATTCCGGCGACCTTCGAACGAATATTCGAGACGCTCAAGCAATATTCGAGCCTAACGACTGCTAGATCCGTGTAGAGGGGGCTTGGGAGAATCTACGGTGTTAATTTGGGGTGGTTTGGCCTACCGGAACCGCCGTGAGGCGATTTCCGGCAGGCGGAGCACGGTGGTGGACGGCGAGGCTTAGTTCGTCTCTAAGAGAGACAATGAAGGTAAGGGGGTCCGGCTTAGGGGGGGCTGGGTAAACCTTTGAGACTATATACTCGCGTGGGAAACGAATCCTGGCCGTTTGATCTGATGCGATCAACGGCCTGGATTATTTCACTTATCCAAACGATGCCGTTTGGGCATCATTGAAGTCGGGTTGGTCTGTGGGTGGATTGGGCCGGGCGAACTCGGGTTGTGAGGGTGAAGTGTTGGCCGTTGGATCAACTGAATCAAACGGCCCAGATCAATGCCTCATGAACGGGTGATAGGGAAGATCATGGCCATCGGATCAATTCGAAATGAACGGCCACGATTGAGGACGAATTGGACTGGACCAGGGATAACTCGATCGGGCCTGGTTTTGGACTAGGTTTTGGCCCAAATCTAATTTCCTTATCTTTTTATTTCCTAAAACTAGACTCTATATTGTAGTACATATATATATATATATATATATATATATATATATATATATATATATATATATATATATATATATATATATATATATATATATAGTCCAGATTACTTGTAACACATACAATTAATTTTTACTAATAATTAACATAATTAAATACCAAATCCTACAATTGTACATTAAATGACAAGAAATGCGAAAAATACCCCTTTTTATGATTTTTCATTTTCGTTCAAATAAACTTAACTATTTCCAAGTACGGAACTAATCCTAAAAATATAAATGCAACATATTTTGTATATATATATTTTTTTTATTATTATTTTAAACAAGTAGACATGGGCACACAAATGCAAACAACAAGAAAAAGAACATGTAATCCCCAAATATTGCAAACAAACACAAAAGCTCTTTTATTTTTGACATTTTGAGAGTAATTCTCGTATAGGGCAAAAATCACGTGCTCACAGTAATGAGCTACCCGTTGAGGTTAAATCCCTTTGCTATAGCCTCACACACAAAAAACCACATTAATGACCAAAAAAGACCTCTCGATCAGTATTTGAGAAATCCCAAGTCATGCGAATGAAAGCCAAGAATGACACTCCGATCCTCGACTGAATCCAAGATTCACAAGCTGAAAAGGGATAATTCTCTAGAGGGAATCTCGTGGGTAATACCCCAGCCCACCACAGGGAAAGAAAGCAACATGAGAGAGTCTTAACGGTGAAAACCCTCGCGGGCACCTTAAGGCGAAGAAAGCTGAGAGAAATAAAATGAGAGAGTCTTACGGTGAAAACCTTTACAGGCACCCTAAGGCGACGGGAGGTCGAGAGAATTGAGAGAATCTCATTAGTGAAAACCCTTTGAAGGGCACTATGAGGTGAAAGGGCGAGATGGTTGCAAGGTGTCTGCATGAGACGAGGTTGGGACATTCGTTTGCTTCTAGCAAAACGCAGCCGTCAGAAAAGTGATTGACATAAATAGACTGGGTAGATTAATCTCGAAGGCACGACATAACCATTGGATCAGTTATACATTCAGATAAGTTTTTCCCAATTTGAAGTTCAGAAAAGTTTTCCCTTTTTGTCTTTTGCGGTCCGCACTCTTTATTTCATTTTTATCTATCATTTTTCTCTCCTTTTTTAAAGATTTTTATGTTTATGTCGAAAATTGACTTTTCAAAGCTTACTACCAAGTCTCCCAAAGCGGTACAATGAAGATGAATAGGCGTGGAACAAAGCAATAAGGCAAAAGTCGTTCCGATATTAAGATTGGAACGACAGGTTGATTGGAAGGTTCACAGGAATTACGGAGTAGGGTGGACACATATTACACATCCGGAAGATAGTTTCTCACAACAGATCACCGACTAAGAGGGTCGGACCACACTGAAGTTTGGAATAAAAAGGAGAGATAAGAGATCCTATGGACAGAGCACCATCCACCAGCAAGTATCAACGTCGTCCCCAAAGTTCGAGGAATGCAAAGCAGCTAAAAGAGAAAAGGAAAATTGCCTCAGCAAGAGCGGCATGACCACTCACGACGTTTTGAAACTAACAATTTTTCTTTGATTTAAAGCAGGAAAAGAGGGTTCGTCGGCGGAAAAGCATGCCACGTAGAAGGTTATCAAACTTGGGCAGAAAATTTTCTCCCATTGCGAAAATTTTCTTGAAAGCAAATACCCAGTGGATAAGGATAGAAAGCAACACAAGATTTTGGGAAATAACAGTTTCGAGCAGAATAATTTTGAAAGAGGCCAGACAACACGAGGAAGTGATCTTTGAGCCTAGTATCATCCCCAACAGTTCTTGGAGAAATGAAACACTGACTTCGAGATTCCCCCAGCAACATTATATCCCATAAGTTTTACAAGGAAGCAAAAGCGTGAGTCCCAAAGGAGGTTTAGGAAGAGGAAAAGGAAAAGGGGTTCCCCGCCAGGGTAATCCTCAGTTAATGACATTTCAATCCCCAGCGAGCCCGAGAGAGAATAAAGGTTGAAGGAAGTAGAAAAAGAGGAAATAAAGAATACTTCCCCAGCAGCATTATCTCCAGCATGTGAGTAAATAGTTCCGAAGATATCCCCAGCAGTCAAAGGAAAAAATAACACGACCCAGGAGGAAAGCGATCCCGAAACAAGGCAATTCAGAAGAAAGGGTGATCCAAGAGACGATGCAGGAAGAAGAAATGGTACAGGAAGAAAATGAAGGCGATATGGATGGGATGGAGTCAGTGAGTTGTAGTTAAAGTCAGGGAGCCCACTTGAAGAATGGAGTGGCGATTTAGTTTCGAGTTGCAGTTGAAGTCAGGGAACCGGCCTGAAGAATGGAGTGGCGATTTATTTTGAAGTTGTAGTTGAAGTCAGGGAGCCCGCCTGAAAAATGGAGTGGCGATTTAGTTTTGAGATGCAGTTGAAGTCAGGGAGCCCGCCTGAAGAATGGAGTGGCGATTTATTTTGAAGTTATAATTGAAGTCAGGGAGCCCGCCTGAAGAATGGAGTGGCGATTTATTTTGAAGCTGTAGTTAAAGTCAGGGAGCCCGCCTGAAGAATGGAGTGGCGATTTAGTTTTGAGTTGCAGTTGAAGTCAGGGAGCCCACGTGAAGAATGGAGTGGCGATTTAGTTTTGAGTTGCAGTTGAAGTCAGGGAGCCCGCCTGAAGAATGGAGTGGCGATTTAGTTTTGAGTTGTAGTTGAAGTCAGGGAGCCCTCCTCAACAGGCAAGTAAACAGTTCTAAAGATATCCCCAGCAGTCAGGAGGTAAAACAACACGATCCAGGAGAAAAGTAGTTCAGAACAAGGTAATTTGGGAGAAAGGATGGTTTAAGAGGTGATGCAGGAAGAAGAAAGTGATGCAGGAAGCAAAGGAAGTCGATATTTTAAATAGGAGTTGTGGTTGAAGTCAGGGAGCCCGCCCGAAGAATGGAGTGGCGATTTAGTTTTGAAGTTATAATTGAAGTCAGGGAGCCCGCCTAAAGAATGGAGTGACGATTTAATTTTTGAAGTTGTTGTTGAAATCAGGTGCCCGCCTGAAGAATGGAATGGCGATTTTTTATTAGAGTTTGTCGATAAAGTCAGAAGCCCGCCGGAAAAGCAGAACGGCGTCTCAATTTCCAAGATTTGATAAGGATAGTGAAGAATCGGAAAGTGACAGAGTGTAACGGAAATCCCCAGCATGAATCCGAGTTCATAATCGGAAGAAAGGCAACAACGATCAGAAAAGATAGATTCAGACTTCGAAGGAAAATAATTTGAAGATCACAAGGAAGGGACCAATGGTCGGAGTTCGGCAATCAAGATAGGCCGAAATAACAATTGTCAGAAGAGAAGAAGCATGTGAAGAAACATCAAAGCCAGCAAGCGGGCAAGGAACATGACAAGATCAAGTTGAAAAGATAGATAAGAATTTGCAATACTGTAACTTAGTCTAGCTTCTTATTTTTTCTTTTAGCACGATGTAATAAGGAGATCAGTTAAGCAGTGGCATCAGCAGCAACAGCAGTAACAACAAGATCACAAGAGTCATGGTAGTCCCAGCTACCAAAACTTTCCGAACTACATTGACCTGATTCCCTTTTAGCCAGGGATATGTAGGAGACCTTTTGAAGCAAAGGTTCGGTCAAACTTTTCCAAAAAATGCTTCATACGGAGTGCTCAAACGGGTAAATATCTCTCGTATCCGCTCACTTATCTTTGCACGAAAACTCTTCATATTTCCGCGCAAAGAGGGGCAGCTGTGAGCACGTGATTTTTGCCCTATTTGAGAATTACTCCCAAAAATTCAAAATAAAATAATTTTTGTGTCGTTTGCAATTATTGTGGATTTTGTGTTATTTTTCTTGTATTATTTGCATTTATATGTGCATGTTTATTTGTTTAAATAAATAAAAATACAAAAATATATTGCATTTGCATATAAAATTCAAATTTACAATTAGGGGTAATTAAGTTTGTTTTACGAAAATAAAAAAAAATCATCACAAAATAATGAAGTTTTTTAATTTGAAACAAGAGGGGTTGCTCTGATGGTAAGCAACCCCCACTTCCAACCGAGAGGTTGTGAGTTCGAGTCTCCCCAAGAGCAAGGTGGGAAGTTCTTGGAGGGAAGGATGCCGGGGGTCTATTTGGAAACAGCCTCTCTATCCCAGGGTAGGGGTAAGGTCTGCGTACACACTACCCTCCCCAGACCCCACTAAGTGGGATTATACTGGGTTGTTGTTGTTGTTGTTGTTGTTGTGCATTTTATACCATTGAATGTCCAATTGTGTAATTTTGTTTGTTTTAAATTGTTGGTATGTTAATTATGTGTGATAATTATTATTTCAACTAGTATTCTTTTAAAGATAATTTTGGATTAATCTAGGATTTTTTATTTTTATGAAATTAGAATAAAACAAGAGAGAGCAAAAAATAGTAAGGAGAAAGTCGGAATTGGGCTAAAATTTCCCTAGCCCAAACGTCCAAACCAAATCCCATCCCTTTAACCCAAGCCCAAATCCATAACCCATCAGACCAGCCCCATTTTAGCCTTAAATCTCAGCTATCCTTTCCCTCTCATCCAATGGCCCACCTTAATTCCCCAACACCACATTAAACCCAAATATAATCCTATACTCACACTCTAACCCTAAAGATCCAAACCAGCCGCCCCCTTTCCCCCTCTTTCTATTCTCCGACACCATGGCCGCCCAACCCTCCAGCCCATCCCTGTCATTCCACGCCGCCGACCACTAGCCGTCAACGCGACCAGCTCCTCACCAAGAGACAGCCGCCTCCAGCCTCTCACCCGCCGGAAATCTGTCGCACCCCAACCATTAACAGTGCGTTTTCACCCCCATGAAGCCTCCAATCGTTACTAACATGGAGAACGAACCCTAAGACCAAGGAAAACCAACTACCAGTGACTTTCATGCCAACCAGAGACATTTTCACCTGGCAAATCGACGCCGGAAAAGTTTCTGTTGTAATGGCGAGCTCCAGCATGAACACCAATCCGAAAACTCACTCAAGATATTCTCACCTCATGGCTATAACTTTTTGGTCACTTTCGTACTAAGAACTGGATACACGACTGTTTGGTTGAGGAGGAAGAAGGAAAATGTTTTGTCGGAAGCAGAAAAGGGAACTGTGAACAAAGTGCCCATGAGGCCAGAGGGAGTAAAAATAATTGTACCAGGGGAAGCAACCAAACCCGTCTTGACTATAGCAGGTGTTCGAGTGGATCCTTTCATCATCAAGCCAGCAATACAGTTGCCGATAGCCGATAGCAAAGCTATTCCATGGAATTATGATCGGGTCACGACAACTTACAAAGGAAAAGAAGTTAAATAGGAAGTCTGTGAAGCGCAAGGTTTGACCCGTTCAGGGAGATGTTTTGCCCCTGCGAAATTGAGGAAGACTACTCCGGCAACACTAAAAAAGCCGGTAATTGACGAAGAGGTAGAAGAATTCCTGAAAAAGATGAAGCTGCATGATTATTCTGTCTTGGAACAGCTGAAGAAAACTCCTGCGCAAATCTCATTGCTGTCCCTATTGATACATTCTGAAGAACACAGGCAAGCCTTGATGAAAGTTTTGAATGAGGTCCATGTACCCGATAATCTGTGTATTTTGACTGGTACTTTTGCAATCTCTGCTCCTTGATTTGGTAAGTCCCAGTGACTTGGTTCACCATGAGCTAGGAGTCGCAATATAGAGAACAAGTCGTCGAGCTCCATACTCAATGGCTAATTTTATACCTGCGATAACAGCCTCGTACTCGGCCTCATTATTAGTCATCTCGGGGCATCATATGAACTGGCGAATTATTTCGCATGTGGGGACTTCGAGGACGAGTCCCAATCCCAATCCTGGGGCATTAGTAGTACTGTCAGTGTAGAGAGTCCACAGGTCAGTGCTGAAGGGGGCATGATGTGCATCTTGTTCCGCCTCTAGCAGTTTTTCACACTGAAGTCGCCCATAAATTCAGCGAGGACCTACGACTTGATGGCGATTCTCTGGAGATACGAGATATCATGATCACTGAGCTCTATGGCCCACCTGGCGAGCCTGCCTGACAGCTCAGGCTTATGTAGGATGCTTCTTAAGGGGAAGGTTGTCACTACTTTTATGAGTGGCATTGAAAGTAGGGTTTGAGCTTCCATGAAGCTACGACCAGCGCCAGGGCTAATTTTTCAAGGTGTGGATACCGTGTTTCGGTGGCTACTAGGGTCTTGCTAATATAATAAATAGGGGATTGCGTACCTTTAATCTCGTGGACCAATACTGCACTGACAGCAACCTCTGATACGGCCAGGTATACTAGTAGGGGCTCACCCGGATTTGCTTTGACCGGCACTGGAGGCGAGGACATGTACGCCTTCAGCTTTCTCAAGGCTTTGACACATTTTTCATTCCATTGTAAACCCTAATACTTTCTTAGTACATTGAAAAATTTGTGGCATCTGTCGGAGGATCGTGAGATGAATCTAGATAGGGCGGTTATTCGTGCCGTCAGCTTTTGCACTTGTTTTTTTACTGTTTAGCACCTCAGGTATTGCATCTATCGCCTTGATTTAGTCTGGGTTAACTTTGATACCTCGTTGGGATATAAGGAATCCTAAGAACTTTCCTGAGGCCACGCTGAAGGCACATTTATCGGGGTTCAGCTTCATCCCGTACCTTCTCAATATTCTGAAGGCTTCTTTCAGGTGGTCGATGTGATCCTTTTTTCTCGTCTACTTTACCAGCATATCGTTGATATACACTTCCATGGTCTTACGGAGCTGCTCTTTGAACATCTTGGTGACCAATCTCTGGAATGTAGCCCCACATTTTTTAGCCCGAATGGCATCACTTTGTAGCAGTAAGTCCCTTTGTGGGTGATGAAAGTTGTCTTCTCCTGATCTTCCTTAGCCATCATTATTTGATTGTAGCCGGAGTAGGCGTCCAGGAAACTCAATAGTTCATGTCCTGCGGTGGCGTCGATCAGTTGGTCGATGTGAGGTAGTGGGAATGAATCCTTCGGGCATGCTTTGTTTAGATCGGTGAAATCTACACACATTATCCACTTCCCGTTTTTCTTTTTAACAATGACGGAATTGGTGACCCACTGGGGGTACTTTGATTCCCTTATGGAGCCGTTGTCAAGTAGTTTTTCCACTTCCTCGTTGACTGCTTCATTAATTGTGGCATTGAATTTCCTTCTCATTTGCTGCATGGGAAGATGCAATGGATTAACGTTCAGCTTGTGAATGGCGATATCTCGCGGAATCCCTGGCATATTTGAAAGGGAGAAAGCAAATAGATTTGCATAGTTAGTTAAGAATTCATGATACTTACTTGTGTCGGCGAGGCCGTGGCCGATGTAGGATTCCTTTGCTGGGTTGGTATCGTCTAATTGGACTGGGTCGAGGTCTTCGACCGTTGTTTTACATGCTTCTATGACGTGGGGATCTTTGATGGCATCCGCTATCGAGTTGATTGTAGTCCCCGACACGGCTAATTATTATGCCTCCACACTTGCCCCTGTTAGTTGTTGTGTGTGAGCAAAATCTTGAGTTATCTTGTAGCACTCCTGCGCAGTGCGTGGCTCTCCCCTAATGCTGAATATTCCCCACGGGGGAACATTGTTATACCCCATTTTAGCACGGGTCAAATTAGAGTATAACATATTGGTAATTCTGAGGTTTAAATTAATTTTAAGAGAGTCGCCACCTAATTATTTTAACAGTGAATTAGGACACCAATTTTAGCTAAATAGTGCTTAAAGTAACTCTATTTTATGGTCTGCTTAACCTTAAAAATTCCAGGTAAGGGTTCTAATTAATCCTATAGGGAAGGTTGTTAAAGCACCCTATATGATCCGTTAATACGGTTAACCGACCAAACTTAGGTTAATTAAATGTAAGACAATGATAGTAATTTTTTTTTGTGTTTTAGGAAAAAGTAACACATTTGTTACAAATTACAAAATGTTTTTTTTTTTTTTTTTATTTATAAAAAAAAGAGTAATCCTTCAAAAGTTTTTTTTTTTTTTCTGTGAAGCACGTTAAGTCAAGAACTGTTAGAGATTTGAACTCCAAAAATTTGCTTTATCAAAACCGTTAGGATTTGAAAAAAATAATAATAATAATAATAATAATAAATAAATAAGAAATATACTTGTTTGGCCTTAAATGATTAACTACAAATGAACTCTTTAAACTAAAGAAACGGGACAAAGAAGCAAAAAAAATCAGTTTGCTTAGTACAAAAGAACTTTAACATTTGAAAGGCTAAAGTCACGTCCAAAAAATAAAATTTGAATTCAAGCTCTGTGCTAATTATGAGTTTAGAAAGCACTGTTAATTTTAATAAATATGACACACATCTAGTTTTACCAATTCATATTAAAACCAATAAAAGCACTACAATATATAAGATAAAAATAACTTGTTAGCATCCTAAAGTGAATAATACCAAATTCAAACTTGATTGTCAATACCATACTAAAGATGAATTTAAAACTGAAAAATTCAAATCGCATAAATAAGATTCAACCAAGAGAAACGGAATTTATGCTAAATCGAAAGCCGCCATAGGCAACCCCAAGCAAATTTGCTTGTTTTCTCGCTATCCGGTGCACTCTAAGAAAGATGCTTTGCGGTGACTCCACGCTCGGGTATAGAGAGTCTTGCCTTAAGACTCCATGGTTTGCCAGAAATGCATATGCACAAAGGAAAAGAAAAGAATTAGAAGGACGGCTCATTTTCTTTTTAATAAGTAGACATGAGAATAAAAGGATAATAAAAAGAAATTATGTAAATTCTATAATATACATAGAGTTGACATACTAGAAAATTCATATCTAGACATAAGTGTTCGAATAGAAGCTCACCCATCTTCCATTCTTTAAGCATTAAGACTAACATCTAGTTAAATATAATATTCTTAAAGGCATACTTTTCTCAAACGAAAGTAAACAAAACCAACCACTTCAAAATATATCCAAGTTCTTTAGCTAAGCTGGAACTTTTGAGATGAGCTTTTCTCAAGCGAATACAAAATCCTAAGATGTAGTGTCTACCATATTTCTATCACAATGAGAATAAGCTATTCTTTTCATTATGGCCTAAAACACATCAAAAATAGCATAGTTTGTTTAATCAGTTTGGTTGCTCGCTTAATGAGATTATCGCTTGAGGATGAAATATGTATTGTTTACTTTAAATAAATATGGGTCCAAATCATTCACAAATTAGCCCAGGCAAGCTATTTCTTTTAACTCATTAAGTGTGCATTTCCATCATAGCACACTAACTTATAGATTGTTCATAGCTACTGGTTTAACAAACCCCACACCTATTATTAAAATCTTTAACACGAAAGAAAGATAAGTCATGGTAACAATATATCACACCAAAATCACATCTGAACTCATGAGGCAAACAGTTATTTTAGATTCAATTTTAATTACTGGTTCATAGGAATAGGTTCTGACATTTAACAAGAAAGTGCGACGAATAAAATACCAAAATCCACTTACACTTAAGCAAGTATTTTTGTTTCATATCTCATGTTAAGCATAATTATGAAAGAGATAAATTTGCAATCAAGAATATGTTTCAGTAATACTCTATAAGTTTATGTTCATTATTTAAGTATTTAACAAAATTCAATCTAATACATATATATATATATAGCCGAAGGTCTGTTTCATACTATTTGAAGGTCACTCTTAAAATAACAAATGGCATTCATGCTTATTAAAGGATCTAGAAACCATCATTAATATTTTACAATATTAAGTGTTCTATTATTATTATTTTTGTTTTCTTTAGCTAAGGTTTACTATAAGAATTTTTAAATCTAATTGGTGTGATCTTCAAATGTGAAAGAAAAAAAACTATACACATTATTTCATAATAGAATGAAAATCACGCATACAAGAATGTTCATCTTAACAACAAGATGAGTTTCTTTTCTAAAAAAATATTATAGTTTATAGTACAAAAAGATAAAAAGAAGATAAAATATTTTTAAAAAAAAATTAACTATCATGATATAAAAGATCAAGCATATTTGTATCTTTGGACTATTAGAAACAAATTTTCTAAATCACAATCTATTTTCACAAATAAAGGCAAAAAGACAACCAACTATTATGTGATTTCTACAAACTAATATGCAATAGGATAACAAACTTGAAGGCCAAATATATTAACAGATACCAAAGGCCATTAAGAACTAATAGCGTTTCAAAACATGATTTAAGGAAACGAACAGAATCAAACTAAGTAATAAGAAACACACTAACCTTTTGCGATGCAGCGAACTTGGGCGCGTCAAATAAATCAATAGATTCTGGCTTCGGACTCAAATTCGAGCTTACAACCGCAAACTTGACAAGGAAAAATTCCTCTGTTTTAGAAAGAAGTATCGGAGGCAGCACAACTTAAGAATTTTAGAGTATTTTTGAAGAATAAAATTATTTGAAGATGACTTTCAAAGTTGTCCTAAATTATTACCAAACCTCTGTATTTATAGAAGAACTATCAGGGCTTTTCTTAGGGTTAACTTGGGCGGGATTCTTGAAGGATTTTCATTCAAAATGAACTTTTTAAATTTGATCCCTGACCTTTCTTGGACAGACTTTGCAGACATCATGTGATTTGGTCAAAAGGCGTGACTTGTTCCAATCTTTACCTGAATTGGCGAAGCTATGGTCTGCTTCAATTGGATTTTGAAGTTGTCAAGCACAAACAAGAAAGAGGAAAAGGAATATACTTTGGAATATCTAGAAGCTAACGAGAGTAGAGAGACTCTTTTTTTATTTTGCACAAGAATGGTGCATCACTCTTCTGATTGAAAGATATAAGAGTTTGGAATTTTCTGAAAATGGAGAAGGGAGTGAGGCGTCTGTCTTGAGGGAGATAGAGAGATGTTAGCAGATTTAGGTTAAAAGAAAAAAGTTGGGTTATTGAATATGCTATTGGGCTAATGAAAAATGATGGGCTGCTTAAATATGGTTGTGTGAATTTTATGAAAGAACAAACTTGGGCCTTTAATAGGCCGAGTTTTATTGGTCCTTTTCAATCTTCAAATTATTTCCTTTAAATTTCTTTGTATTGAGACTCAAATTTATATACTATATATATGTATGAGAAAAAAAATATTACGGAGATATTAATAAATATTAGAGTAACAAAAATATTAGTTATGTTAATATTATTATTAATAACAACAACAACAACAAAAAATATACATACATGTAAATAAATAATAATAATAATAATAGTAATAATAATAATAATAATGATTGGGATAACAGTAAAAGTAATAAGTATAATATAATAATAACACTAATACTAAAAGAAATACTAATGCTAATAAAATACTACAACTAAAACTAATGTTAATACTAATGATAGCAATAGTAACAATCGTAATAAAAGTAGTAAAAATAAGTTGTTAAGTTTTTTAGTAACTTAGAAGCTCAAGGAATTAATTAGAAAAAAGGATGGACAAAATTGGATGTCAACAGCTGCCCCTCTTTGACCGGAGACGATGAAAGAGTTTTCGGGCAAAGAATATTGACTTAGTAGCCAATTTTGTCCCGACCATCAAGGATGGAAACACGCACGAGAATGACGAGCTCCTAGTTCTTCCATCTTTTCCTTTTTTTAATAAATGGGACAAAGGAGACATAAAAAATTATTGTGGCCGAACTCCGGTTTCGAGTTGCCTACATATCTCGGGTTTCACGAGAATCAGACCATATGTAGTTCAAGACTGATGGTATCTTGGATTCGAATTTAACGATTGATGCAAATCCTAAAAATGCTGCCCCAATGTCGAATCATAGAGACACTGGGTATGACGATTGAAAGAAAACGTTTGAAATAAGAATTTGATTATAAATTTTGAGAGTTGAGCCAAACGGAGTTCGAAGTAGATCATTGACCTTTGTTGGAGAGTTTGGTATTCCTTTCCAACAAATTGCCCCAGTTCACTGCTAAGATATAGTTCCACGTTGCGCTATATTTCCTGTAAAGATTAACAATGCTAAAAAAACTCGTTAGGAAATAAGATGCAATATACCATAAAAGTAATTTTACGAAATTAATATTTAAGCGTCAATTCATAAGAAATGCGAATTTATTGGGTAAACTTATAAAAAAAATAATTTTATGGTGATATATTTCATGATCACAATGCCATATGAAAATTTAGCTTATGGAAATGTGTTTGGCAATGATTTATGAAAGATATGTTTTGGTAATGTTTATGCAAGCAGGACCATTCGGGTCAAAATAACATTAAAAATCCTTTTGAGGAAGAATTAACTTCAATATCCAATTTGAGGGCGGATATACCCGATATATCCTATTTGAGGGCGGATAAACCCGATATATCCTATTTTATGGCGGATGGGCCTGATATATCTTATTTGAGGGCAGATAAACCCGACATGTCCTATTTGAAGGTGGACAAGCCCTGACATGTCCTATTTGAAGGTGGACAATCCCGATATGTAGTGCTTTATTTTTAATTATAAAGATTGATATGATGCAGTGCTAAAAGATTGATATGGTACATAAAACTTGATCCGATGCTAGAGTTACAATAACAATATTCAGGGAGAGATGCAAAAAGCTTGGTGCAGTAGCGAATATCCTTGGTGCAGAGAGCTTGATGCAGTGCATTTACAAGGAGCGGTGCCAATAATTTAAAAGATTAAATACTACAGTTCAATATTAGTAAATTTTGCACTCAAAGAAAACTATGAGATTTATAATTTACGATAGCTCGGTTTGATCGCTATGTTGTACTATATTTCCTGCTGGACAAATTCATCAGTATAGTAGCTATTGAAATGCGATATGCTGTAAAATAATCTTATAAAAATGACACATTTTGGGCGTTTACTTATACAATACGGCCTAGTCGGCCAAAATGATTTGATAAAAATGTAGCTTTATCCCAATAAT
Source organism: Nicotiana noctiflora (assembly GCA_032618575.1). Classification (NCBI taxonomy): domain Eukaryota; kingdom Viridiplantae; phylum Streptophyta; class Magnoliopsida; order Solanales; family Solanaceae; genus Nicotiana; species Nicotiana noctiflora. The sequence continues at coordinate 150,414 of JASVEL010005569.1, forward strand.
AATTTTCAACAATATCGTGCAGTTTATAAATATGCTTTGCAATGATTTATGATAATAGTGCATTTCTAAAATAACACTAAAAGCATGACCGTCAAGGTCAAAATTAATTAATAAAAAAAAACATGTGAATAAGTGCTAAAGTGTCCTGTTGTTTAGGTGGACAACCTATATATCATAAAGCGTGCTTAAAAAATCCAAGTAAAGGCGGATAAGCCTAAATTTTAATGCATAAATGCCCTGTTGAAGGCGGACAAGCCTAAATGTTTAGTGCCTAAATGTCCTATTAAAGGAGGACAAGCCTAAATATTATAGAGTCAAGTGTGCTGAAAATTCAATTAAATGCGGATAAGCCTGAATGCATAAATGTCTTATTGAAGGCGAACAAGCCTAAATATCATATTAAAGGCAGGCGTGCTTAAACTCAAATTAAGGCGGATAAACATAAATATTAATGCATAAATATCCTATTATTAGGCGGACGACCTCATGTCCAATTAATTAGGTGGAGTACCCCATGTCCTATTATCAAGCGGACAATCTTATGTCCTATTAATCCGGCGGATGACCTCTTGTCCTATTAATTAGGCGGACTACCTTATGTCCTATTGTCAGGCGGACTACCTTATGTCCTATTGTCAGGCGGACTACCTTATGTCCTATTATCAGGCGGACTACCTCATGTCCTATTATTAGGCGGACTACCTCATGTCCTATTGTCAGGCGGACAACCTCATGTCCTATTAATTAGGCGGACTACCTTATGTCCTATTATCAGGCGGACTACCTCATGTCCTATTATTAGGCGAACAACCTCATGTCCTATTAATTAGGCGGACTTCCTTATGTCCTATTGTCAGGCGGACTACCTTATGTCCTATTGTCAAGCGGACTACCTTATGTCCTATTATCAGGCGGACTACCTCATGTCCTATTATCAGGCGGACTACCTCATGTCCTATTGTCAGGCGGACAACCTCATGTCCTATTAATTAGGCGGACTACCTTATGTCCTATTATCAGGCGGACTACCTCATTGTCCTATTATTAGGTGGACAAACCCTAGATGCATGGTGCTTGATTTACCATTTATGACATTGGTGCGGTGCGGAAGCTTGGTGCGGTGTAGAAGCTTGGTGCGATGCTTGATTTGTAGTTGTACAATGCGGTGCGAAAAGCTTGGCATGGTTACTTCAAAGTAACATATACTGATAGTGCAATGCAGAAAGCATGGTGCAATAATTTTGTAATAGCAAATGGTGCGATGCAAAGAGCTTGATGAAATGCCTTTTTAGTAGTGAATATTCCTGGTGCAATGCTAACAATCATTGGATCTTCATGCTAAAGCTTTGCTATTAATAAATTCCTGCACTCAAAGAAAAATTATAAGTTTCATAGTTCGATTTGCGCTTGCTTGGTTTCGTCTTTTGCTTTGCATGAACTTTGCGACTTTTGACTTGATGTTGAGCTTTGAGACAACATGTAATGTTAGAGAATAGCTAAAATATGCCCCTGCATTACTCAAAGTAAATTCGTTAGTATAAAATAAAGTGATTGCCTTGCATTGAACGTCAAAGTTTGGCTTTGAATCTGCAACTTGTTGCCATGGCATTCTAGAATTTGTTGTTGTGCTTGTAATAACTATGTAGCTTGAAATTTCATTTTCTGCTTTGCTGAATGATGAGGATCCTTTTGCGAAAGCTACCCGGTTTTGGCTTTTGGGGTAAATAGAATTTTTATTATGATGAGACCGAACCCATAAGGCTGCCTACGTATCCCCTCTTAAACGGGAATCAGGTCCGAACGTAGTTCATTACAAAAATAAGGCATGGTTACAAAATATAGAAACTTATAGAGTGATAGCATCAAAATCATAATGCCAACAAGATCGGAAAAATCAGTCTTGCTCTTTGTTTAGACGACGTTTCTTCTTCGGATGCCCAAACACGCTTGGTATATTGCTTGTGCTGCAGCTAATTGCATTTGAGGCATTTGTTCCAACTGGTAGGTGCACTCGCAGTTTATTAGAATCAATCATATTCTGAATCTTATGCTTTAATGCTAGGCATTCTTCTGTATCATGACCTTGAGCATTTGAATGGTAGGCACAATACTTGGAAGGATCAAACAATGGATGCGAAGGGTTGAAAATCCTTCCTTTTCTTGGTTGCATAATTACCAAGGCATTCAATCGAGCGAATATGCTAGAGATTGATTCAGTCAAAGGTGTGAAGTTGCGTGGCTTCCTTCTCTTTAATTGACGAGAAGCGGCTTGTGCTTGACGATGTTGATGTTGAACGCTTTGTTGGCGAGGAGGCTGGAGATGCACGTTGCAGGCATTAGAAATTGCATGATTTTGCAAGGGCTGGTGATCATAATGGCATCGCGGTTGATGCATAGTCATGGCAACTGAGTTATCTTCTTTGCCTTGCAGGTTTCCATATATCTCTTGATGGAAGGTTTGGTTAATCATTTGAGCTGTTGATTTGCCAACAACTCTTCCTTCCAGAATGCCACATTCTAGCTCATTTCCAATTCGAATCAAATCAGAGAAATTGCGTGCACCAGTTCCGAGCAACTTATCAAAATATATGCCTTCTTGAATTTGGACAAAGGTTGATATCAATTCCCCCTCTGGCAATGGAGGATGAATTTTTGAAGCTTCTAACCTCCATCGTGTGGCATATTCTTGAAAAGATTCACGCGGCATTTTCTTTATCTTGAGCAAATCAACCATGTGCGGATCACTTTTGATGTTAAACTCATATTGCTTCACAAAATCATGGGCCATATCTTCCCATGTATGCCATTTTTTAAAATCTTGTCTGGTGTACCAAGTGAGCGCTAATCCGGACAAACTTTGAATGAATAATCTCATTCGAATGGCCTCATTATGTCCAATACCAATCAATCTACTGCAGTAATCCTTTAAATGAGCAACGGGATCTCCAATCCCATTAAACGTGTTGAACTTTGGCAGCTTGTGCCCTAGCGGAATTTCAACATGTGGATGCAAACACAAATCTTCATACTTCAAACTTTGATAACTTCTTGATTGCAGCTCATTTTCAATGGCTTTCCTTAGATGCTGGAGCTCATTATCCAAATTCTTATGGCCATTTGACTGAAGTTCTTTACCATATCTTTCATATTGGCACAAGGCTAATTGGTCTTGCTTGTCTTTCCTAAAAGGAATAGCGACTGCAGAAGGATGGATATTGGGCATCGTCATAACTTGATTAGGAGTGTAAGTTAATGGTATTTGTGGAGAGATTGTATAAGTAGGATTTGGGCAAGAAGATATAGTTAAACAAATATTTTGATTTGAGCTGGAAGCAGAAGCTATATTTGGAAGTAGGTCGAAAGCGTTTCCAAGATTAACCAACACGTTTCTTCGGACCACATTCGCCTTGGTACCATCGGTCTGTGCTTGCAATAGTCCCTTACTAGTGTTGAATTCTTTAAATCGGTCTGTCATTATGTCACGACCCAAATCCGGTCGTGATGGCGCCCAACAATCAAACTAGGCCAGCCAGACCAACAATTCAATTAACACATAGATATCCGTCCCAAATGGACAACCCAAGAAGAATATATGAGTTTAAGAACTCCAATAATAATAATAATGAACAAAATACTGACACTCCCAAAGATCCGGAGTCACAAGTCTAGAGCCTCTAACAAAACCCAATAGGAAATAGAGAGTACGATATAGAAGTACTCAAGTCCGAATACAAAATATACAATAACAACTGGAATGAGAGGAGAAGCTAGGCTCGGCGAACGTAGGCAGCTACCTCAGCAACTCGATGTGACAATGTAAACGCCGGAGATGTCCGTCTACTGCTCCTGAGTACCTGAGTCCGCACACAAAAGGTGCAGGGAGTAGGGGTGAGTACTAAGTACTCGGTGAGTAACAAATATATACATGTAGCCGACAGTAAGAAATCCACAAAATACCACAAAATGAAGCTACACTACGATCCGAATCTCCTACGAACTAGCAACAATAATTCCATACGACTACCACAAAGTAATCCAACAAATACAAATGCAATGCAATGCACATAATCGCTACGGCGTGTAGCCCGATCCAGATTTAACGTCGACGGCGCTCACCGGGGGTGTGTACGGACTCCGGAGGGGCTCCTACGGCCCAAGCGCAATCATCGCTGCGGCGTGCGGCCCGATCCTCACATCAACCACTGCGGCGTGCAGCCCGATCCCATACTCGGTCCACAATAAGCAATTAAGTCACAAAACAACTCATTTTTCCTTATTTCCAGTTCTCAATTCATAATTTATGAAAAATACTTTAACTTTATTAAGTTTGTAAAAGCCGGTGACTTAGCATTTCAAAAGTGTGATTACAATTTCCAGGACTGAGATCAGTGATTTAAGCAATTTTAGCTATCACATAAATATTGTCCTCTAAGGACGCTACAGATCGGCACAAGGCCCCAAACAAGGCTTACAGCCCACAAATATAGCAAATACAGTGTATTTCCAACACCAACATCATATTATTCATTCCCGGGATGGACCAAGTCTCAATCCCCAATCACAATCAATTCCGCACCTGCCACGGTGTGCGAGCCACGCCCTATTAGCGTCACAATGTGCTAAGCCGGGGTTTCGAACCCTCAGGCTACAATATACACAAACTACTCACCTCTAGCCGGTCGTCGAATCGTCCGCGATGCCTTTTCCTTTGAATTTCGTTGCCTCGTGTGTAGAATCTAGTCAAATAACAATGATTATATCAAATACGGGTCAAAGAATCATAACCCACTTCAATTCATATGAAATTCTCAACATTACACCAAGTTGGTAAAACCCGACTTTCGGTACGATTCTCGAAAAATTACGAAAGTCTCATATTCGGAATCCTCATCTCCATACGAGTCTAAGCATATTAATTTTACCAAAATCGGACTCCATTTGCTCATTCAAAACCTTGATTTTCTAAAGTTCAAACCTAGGGTTAAATCTTCCATGAATCACCCCAATTCTTCCATTTTCATGATATAATTGCATGATATTATCAATACTAATCATAATATGAGTTCATAGTTGATTACCTGATGATTTCCCTTGATTTCTCCCTCAAAATCGCCCAAAGTCGCCCTTAAGCCGAGACCCCCAAATGTTAAAATGTTTCTGAAATTTTCTACTTCTGATACACTTAACTTACAGCGATTTCCGCTTCTGCGGAAATATTTCCGCTCCTACGCGTCCGCTTCTGCGGAGATTGGACCGTTTCTGCGGATAGTTCCGCTTCTGCGGCTAGACGTCCGCTTCTGCGGACTCGCCCAAGCGGCTCCCCTTCCGCTTCTGCGAAGGCCGCTTCCGCGGCTCCCCGTCCGCTTCCGCGCTTCCGCTTCAGCGGCTCCCTTTCCGCTTCTGCGGTCGCCGCTTCTGCGGCTCCTTTCCGCTTCAGCGCACCCGCTCCTGCGCCCATAATTCCGCAGGAGCGGAAACAACAGAGGCAGTGCACTATTTTCTGCAATTTTCCATATTTCTCCCGATTAACCATCCGAAAACACCCCGAGGCCCCCGGGACCTCATTCAAACACACCAACACATCCTAACTCCTTATTCGAACTTGTTCCAATCATAAAAACACCATCCTAAACATCAAAATCATCAATTAACCACGGATTCAAGCCTAAATTTCTTAAAAACTTTCAAAACTAACATTCAACCCAAAACCCGATCAAACGATGTCCGAATGACACCTGAAAATTTGCAGACATATCCAAAATCACATAACGAAGCTACAGAAATTGTCGGAATTCCATTCCGACCCCGGATCAAAATATCACCTACCATCCGGTTTTCGCCAAAATTCAACATTCGCCAATTCAAGCTTAAAACTACACCGGACCTCCGAATTCAATTCCGATTGTTCTCCTAAGTCATAAATGATCCCCGGAACTAGTCGAATCATCAGAATCCGGTTCCGAGCACTCTAACTCAATAGTCAACTCTTGGTTGACTTTTCATATTCAAGCTTTCTTCAAACATGTTATTTGTTTCATTTTCAATCCAAATCACCTCTAACTCACCCGATATACTCTAATATTGTTTTAAAAGCATAACATATGAAAATGTAAGGTAACGGGGTGGTAATTCCCGTAACGACGGGCCGGGTCGTTACATTCTCCCCAACTTAAACAAACGCTCGTCCGCGAGCGGGTTAAGAAACATACCTGGAGTATTAAACAAGTGTGGATATCTGCTTTGCGTCTCCTGCTCGGTCTCCCAAGTTGTTTCCTCCACGGGACGACCTCTCCACTGCACTTTCACTGAAGCTATATCCTTAGATCTCAGCTTACGAACCTGTCGACCCAAAATAGCTACTGGTTCCACATCATAAGTCAAATCCTCATCTAGCCGTATCGTGCTGAAGTCCAACACATGAGACGGGTCTCCGACATACTTCCGGAGCATAGATACATGGAACACCGGGTGAACTCCCGACAAACTGGGTGGCAAAGCAAGCATATAAGCCACCTCCCCAACTTTCCTAAGCACCTCAAAAGGTCCAATAAACCTTGGGCTCAATTTCCCTTTCTTTCCAAACCTCATAACACCCTTCATAGGCGAAACTTTCAGCAACACCTTCTCACCTACTGAATAAGACACATCTCGGACCTTCCGGTCCGCATAACTCTTCTGACGCGACTGAGCTGTGCGAAGTCTCTCCTGAATCACCTTTACCTTGTCTAAGGCATCTTGGACTAACTCTGTCCCTAACAACCTAGCCTCGCCGGCTCGAACCAACCAACTGGAGACCTACACCGTCTCCCATATAAAGCTTCATACGGTGCCATCTGAATGCTGGACCGATAGCTATTATTGTAAGCAAACTCCGCCAAAGGCAAATAATCAGCCCATGAACCACCAAAATCAATGACACAAGCACGCAACATGTCCTCCAATATCTGAATAGTACGCTCAGACTGCCCATCCGTCTGTGGATGAAATGCTGTGCTCAGCTCTACCTGTGAACCCAACTCTCGCTGAAATGTCCTCCAGAATTGAGATGTGAACTGGGTACCTCTGTCCGATATAATGGAAATAGGAACTCCATGCAATCTCACTATCTCACGGATGAATATCTCTCTGCCAACCGCTCCGAGGTATAGGTAGTACACACTGGGATGAAGTGAGCTGACTTAGTCAACCTATCCACCACCACCCAAACCGAATCAAACTTCCTCGCTGTCCGAGGGAGTCCACTAACAAAGTCCATAGTTATTCTTTCCCACTTCCATTCCGGAATATCAATACGCTGGAATACACCACCAGGTCTCTGATGCTCATACTTGACCTGCTGACAGTTTAGACACCGAGCCACATGGCTCACAATATCTTTCTTCATCTTTCTCCACCAGTAATGCTGCTTCAAATCCTGATACATCTTCGCGGCTCCTGGATGAATAGAATACCACGAGCTATGGGCCTCTTCCAATATCAACTCACGAAGGCCATCAACATTGGGCACGCATATCCGGCCCTGCATCCGCAATACACCCTCACTATCAATAGTGACATCTCTAGCATCATCATGCTGAACTCTGTCCTTAAGGACAAGCAAGTGTGGATCATCATACCTGGCGCTCTCGAATACGATCATATAAAGAAGAACGAGCTACTACATAAGCCATCACCCGATTGGGCTCAGAAATATCCAGCCTTACCATCCGATTAGCTAACGCCTGAACATCAACTGCTAGGGGTCTCTCCCCAACTGGAATATACGCCAAACCTGCCCATACTAATAGCCTTCCGGCTCAATGCATCAGCCACTACATTGGCTTTCCCGGGATGGTACAAGATAGTAATATCATAATCTTTAAGCAATTCAAGCCATCTCCGCTGCCTCAAATTTAGATCTTTTTGCTTAAACAAATGCTGAAGGCTGCGGTGGTCCGTATATACATCACAAGATACACCATATAGATAATGCCTCCAAATCTTCAAGGCATGAACAATAGCAGCTAACTCCAAATCATGAACAGGGTAGTTCTTCTCGTGGGGCTTTAGCTGACGAGAAGCATATGCAATAACTCTACCCTCCTGCATCAACACACAACCGAGTCCAACTCTGGAAGCATCACAATATACAGTATATGACCCTAAGGCCGATGGTAACACAAGTACTGGAGCCGTGGTCAAAGCCTCCTTGAGCTTCTGAAAGCTCTCTTCACATTCATCAGACCACACAAAAGGAGCATTCTTCTGTGTCAGCTTAGTCAACGGTGAAGCAATAGATGAGAAATCCTGAACAAACCGACGGTAATAACATGCCAAACCGAGAAAACTACGAATCTCTGTAGCTGAGGAAGGTCTGGGCCAATTCTGTACTGCCTCAACCTTCTGAGGATCAACCCTAATACCATCACTGGACACTATATGTCCCAGAAAACCCACAGTATCAAGCCAGAACTCACACTTAGAGAATTTTGCATAAAGCTTCTCTTCCCTCAACCTCTGCAATGCCACTCTCAAATGTTGTGCATGCTCCTCCTGGCTGCGTGAGTATACCAAGATATCATCAATAAACACAATCACAAAAGAATCAAGGTACGGCCGAAATACACTATTCATCAAGTGCATGAAGGTTGCTGGGGCATTAGTCAACCCGAAAGACATCACCAGGAACTCGTAGTGCCCATATCGCGTCCTGAACGCTGTCTTCATAATATCTGAGTCCCTGATCTTCAACCGATGATAGCCCGATCGAAGATCAATCTTAGAAAATACACTAGCTCCCTGGAGCTGATCAAATAGGTCCTCAATACGAGGCAATGGGTATTTATTCTTCACTGTTACCTTGTTCAGCTGCCTGTAATCAATGCACATTCTCATTGTGCCATCTTTCTTCTTCACGAACAACACCGGTGCACCCTAAGGTGACACACTTGGACGAATGAAACCCTTATCTAAGAGTTCCTGAAGCTGTTCTTTCAATTCTTTTAACTCTGCTGGTGCCATGCGATAGGGAGGAATAGAAATGGGCTGAGTGCCCGGCACCAAGTCAATAACAAAATCGATATCTCGGTCAGGCGGCATGCCCGGTAGGTCTGCTGGAAATACATCCGGAAACTCCCTCACAATGGGAACCGAATCAAGATTGGGTGTCTCGGCCTCAACATCTCTAATGAAGGCCAAATAAGACAAACAACCCTTGCCAATCATTCGCTGAGCCTTTATATAAGAAATCACCCTGTCGGACACATAATCAGTCAAGCCATGCCACTCGATCCTCGGATTACCTGGAATAGCTAGTGTGACTGTCTTGGCATGACAGTCCAGAATCGCATGGTAAGGAGATAGCCAATCCATGCCTAGAATAACATCGAAATCTACCATGCCCAGTAGTAATAAATCAACTCGGGTCTCCAGACCCCCAATAGTAATAATACAGGATCGATATACCTGATCCACAACAACAGTATCTCCCACTGGGGTAGACACATGTACGGGCAAAGCAAGGATACCATGGGTCATACCCAAATGATGTGCAAAGTAAGTAGAGACATAAGAATAGGTGGATCCGGGATCAAATAAGACAGAAGCATCCCTGTGGCAGACTGAAATAATACCTGAAATAACCGCATCCGAAGCGCTAGCATCCTTCCTGTCCGGAAGAGCATAGAAACGAGCTTGACCTCCACCAGTACGATCCTCGCCCCCGGGGCGACCTCTGGATACCTGGCCACCAGTCCTAGCTGACTGTGCTGGCGCTGAAGAAACAGGAGTAGAAGACGAAGGCGGCTGATCCCTCCGTTGTGACCTCTTACGAAGCCACCGAGGACACTCTCTCTCCGATATGGCCCAAATCACCGCACTCAAAACAACGGCCCGAAGATGGAAGAAGGGGCTGCCGAGGACCCTCGCTACCGATGAATCCTGTGCTCGAGGAAACAGGAGCGCAGCTACGAGCCGGAAGAGCACTCGGTGCGGGTCGACTCTGCCGACGGCTCTGCCGACCCCGATAACCCTGCTGGCCCTGACGACCATGATCGGATGAAACCCCACCGGACTCCGTACGTCCAGACTGATGAGATCCGAAGGAGCGACCTCTGCTATGCTGAAATTGGCCCCTAGATGGAGCACCACTGTAACTGCCGGTACCACGAGGCCTCTTAGCCTCTCTCTCCTCTCGCTCTCGGCGGCGATCTGTCTCGATGTGACGGGCCGCATCAACCACCTCCTCAAAGGTAACTCGTAGAAACTCTCTCCCGGGTCATCAATATGCGGATGGGATAAATAAGACCATCAATAAATCTCCGGATCCTCTCCCGTCGGTAGGAACCATCCACATGGCATGACGGGCCAGCTCTGTGAATCTCATCTCATACTGATTAACTGTCATCTCTCCCTGCTTTAACCACTCGAACCGACGTCGCAGCTCCTCTCTCGAGACTGAGGCACGTACTTCTCCAAAAATACCGTGGAGAACTCCTGCCAAGTGAGGGGCACTGCCCCGGCGGGCCTACGCCTCTCAAAATCCTCCCACCACCGGAAAGCTGCACCTGTGAACCTGGAAAGTAGTGAATGAAACACCGCCGGACTCTAGAATACCCGCGGTGCGAAGCATACGCCGACATCTGTCAAGAAAACCCTGGGCATCCTCGCCCTCGGCTCCACTAAATGTCGGAGGCCGTAGCCTCTCAAATCTCTCCAAACGACGCTACTCATCGTCGGGCATAACCGGAACCACATATGCAGGGAGCCGGTGCAACGGGCGCAACCGGCCGAACCGGCTCGGGTGTCCGAGCCACGGGGGTCCGATTCCCTCCCCCGCTCGTGAAGATGATACTGCGAGCAGTAGCAGCAACTACCGTGCCAATCCCGTGCACACCGATAATATCTCGAGCCAAGGTCTCTTGAAGACCCGGTATCACAATAGGCACCGCCGGTGCCTGAACCTGAGCTGCCGGAGCGTCTGCCGCTGGAATCTGGTCCTGAGTCTGGGCCACTGGTGGGTGTGCTGGTGCTGGTGCTGCTGCCCTACCTCTACCACGACCACGGCCTCCGGGTGCCAATGGTGGTCGTCCGCCACGTCCGTTAGCTCGTGTTCTCGCCATCCGCGAGAGAATAGAATATGGAAAGATTTAATTTCATGATAACACAAATCGCACGATATGAATTCAAGAAAATGAGGTTTTTCCTAAAGTTTCTGTAGCCCTCCGAGGATAGATACGGACGTCTACGTACCGATCCGCGAAAGCCTACTAAACCGGCTCATGACTCGCGAGTCCTAATAACCTAGAGCTTTGATACCAACTTGTCACGACCCAAATCCGGTCGTGATGGCGCCCAACAATCAAACTAGGCCAGCCAGACCAACAATTCAATTAACACATAGATATCCGTCCCAAATGGACAACCCAAGAAGAATATATGAGTTTAAGAACTCCAATAATAATAATAATGAACAAAATACTGACACTCCCAAAGATCCGGAGTCACAAGTCTAGAGCCTCTAACAAAACCCAATAGGAAATAGAGAGTACGATATAGAAGTACTCAAGTCTGAATACAAAATATACAATAACAACCTGGAATGAGAGGAGAAGCTAGGCTCTGCGAACGTAGGCAGCTACCTCAGCAACTCGATGTGACAATGTAAACGCTGGAGATGTCCGCCTACTGCTCCTGTGTACCTGAGTCTGCACACAAAAGGTGCAGGGAGTAGGGGTGAGTACTAAGTACTCAGTGAGTAACAAATATATACATGTAGCTGACGGTAAGAAATCCACAAAATACCACAAAATGAAGCTACACTACAGTCCGAATCTCCTACGAACTAGCAACAATAATTCCATACAGCTACCACAAAGTAATCCAACAAATACAAATGCAATGCAATGCACATAACTGCTACGGCGTGTAGCCCGATCCAGTTTAACGTCGACGGCGCTCACTGGGGGTGTGTACAGACTCCGGAGGGGCTCCTACAGCCCAAGCGCAATACTGCTGCGGCGTGCAGCCCGATCCTCACATCAACCACTGCGGCGTGCAGCCCGATCCCATACTCAGTCCACAATAAGCAATTAAGTCACAAAACAACTCATTTTTCCTTATTTCCAGTTCTCAATTCATAATTTATGAAAAATACTTTAACTTTATTAAGTTTGTAAAAGCCGGTGACTTAGCATTTCAAAAGTGTGATTACAATTTCCAGGATTGAGATCAGTGATTTAAGCAATTTTAGCTATCACATAAATATTGTCCTCTAAGGACGCTACAGATCGGCACAAGGCCCCAAACAAGGCTTACAGCCCACAAATATAGCAAATACAGTGTATTTCCAACACCAACATCATATTATTCATTCCCGGGATGGACCAAGTCTCAATCCCCAATCACAATCAATTCCGCACCTGCCACGGTGTGCGAGCCACGCCCTATTAGCGTCACAATGTGCTAAGCCGGGGTTTCGAACCCTCAGGCTACAATATACACAAACTACTCACCTCTAGCCGGTCGTCGAATCGTCCGCGATGCCTTTTCCTTTGAATTTCGTTGCCTCGTGTGTAGAATCTAGTCAAATAACAATGATTATATCAAATACGGGTCAAAGAATCATAACCCACTTCAATTCATATGAAATTCTCAACATTACACCAAGTTGGTAAAACCCGACTTTCGGTACGATTCTCGAAAAATTACGAAAGTCTCATATTCGGAATCCTCATCTCCATACGAGTCTAAGCATATTAATTTTACCAAAATCGGACTCCATTTGCTCATTCAAAACCTTGATTTTCTAAAGTTCAAACCTAGGGTTAAATCTTCCATGAATCACCCCAATTCTTCCATTTTCATGATATAATTGCATGATATTATCAATACTAATCATAATATGAGTTCATAGTTGATTACCTGATGATTTCCCTTGATTTCTCCCTCAAAATCGCCCAAAGTCGCCCTTAAGCCGAGACCCCCAAATGTTAAAATGTTTCTGAAATTTTCTACTTCTGATACACTTAACTTACAGCGATTTCCGCTTCTGCGGAAATATTTCCGCTCCTACGCGTCCGCTTCTGCGGAGATTGGACCGTTTCTGCGGATAGTTCCGCTTCTGCGGCTAGACGTCCGCTTCTGCGGACTCGCCCAAGCGGCTCCCCTTCCGCTTCTGCGAAGGCCGCTTCCGCGGCTCCCCGTCCGCTTCCGCGCTTCCGCTTCAGCGGCTCCCTTTCCGCTTCTGCGGTCGCCGCTTCTGCGGCTCCTTTCCGCTTCAGCGCACCCGCTCCTGCGCCCATAATTCCGCAGGAGCGGAAACAACAGAGGCAGTGCACTATTTTCTGCAATTTTCCATATTTCTCCCGATTAACCATCCGAAAACACCCCGAGGCCCCCGGGACCTCATTCAAACACACCAACACATCCTAACTCCTTATTCGAACTTGTTCCAATCATAAAAACACCATCCTAAACATCAAAATCATCAATTAACCACGGATTCAAGCCTAAATTTCTTAAAAACTTTCAAAACTAACATTCAACCCAAAACCCGATCAAACGATGTCCGAATGACCTGAAAATTTGCAGACATATCCAAAATCACATAACGAAGCTACAGAAATTGTCGGAATTCCATTCCGACCCCCGGATCAAAATATCACCTACCATCCGGTTTCGCCAAAATTCAACATTCGCCAATTCAAGCTTAAAACTACACCGGACCTCCGAATTCAATTCTGATTGTTCTCCTAAGTCATAATTGATCCCCCGGAACTAGTCGAATCATCAGAATCCGGTTCCGAGCACTCTAACTCAATAGTCAACTCTTGGTTGACTTTTCATATTCAAGCTTTCTTCAAACATGTTATTTGTTTCATTTTCAATCCAAATCACCTCTAACTCACCCGATATACTCTAATATTGTTTTAAAAGCATAACATATGAAAATGTAAGGTAACGGGGTGGTAATTCCCGTAACGACGGGCCGGGTCGTTACACATTATTGCCTCGTCCTTTTGCAGATTCGCAGCCAAAACAATGTTCAATGCTAGGCAACCTTTAAAGGAAAAATAAAACTTTTCAAAATAAAAGTAAAGTGTTAGCATATTTATCATAATCAAATAAATGCATAAAGTAATAGAGTGCATAATTAGATTAATTAATTCATTATATGGTTAAGTAAGAGCCCTAAACTAGAAATGATGGCCCATGTTGCAAAATGGATGGATGAGAATGAATTATTATCTAGAGGGCTCTAACGCTCGAGTCTTGTTGACATGGAAAGGAAGTAATTTTAAGTTTTTTAAAGGGATAACATATGTTGAACATCAAAGCTTTAGCTTTAGCACAAGTTTTTTTTTTTTTTATAACTCTAATGTTTTTAAAAAATTGCCTCAATCTTTAGGAAGTCTTCATGAGATGATATTCTGCGTGCCAAAAATCTGCCCCAGTTTCTTTCATGAAGAAAAATAAAAAAAAATTGTTATAATGAGACCGCGTCTTATATAGACTGGTTTTCAAAGGGGCCACAAACGAATAATTTTGACGTTGAAGATAATATTTGGCTGTTTGAATATCGACAAGCTCAAAGTCAAGATATGTAATTAGGATATAAGAGTTAATTGGACATGAAATGACTCTATTATTATTTACCGTTGTCAAGTCATAAAGCTATCGAGGCCTGGAATACGGTATCAACCGTTTTGAAACTTATGGGATAGTACCTCGACTCACATGCCAAGACGTAGAATTAACGGGTGTGTGAAGATTAATCTCGACCACCCAAAATAAGATAATGCAAACGCTTGAATTAAAATGTGAAAATATTAAAAAGAATTTGATGTTAAAAATTAACCAAATAGCGGCCTTTTGTTGCTGGGTAGATGGTACAAAATTAGACACCTACCTACTTGTATATGAGAATTAGTACGAATATTTAGATTCTCAGAGATATGAAGCTATGAGACAAAAATTAGAGGTGCAAGATTGTGCCAGAATTGAATAAATTAAAAATTTATGTAAGGCACGAGTGGCGATATTTAAAAAAATATGTAACTATATTTGTAAGAAAAGAACACGAATAAAAATCAACTCACAAAATTAGATCGGCAAAATATTCTCATATTATAAAAGATTACGCTAGTTTTTTTTAGAATGCTATCTTGAGATGCTCATTGTTGTGTAAAGAAAGATTTTAAGGCTAGTTTAAGGCACGAATATTGAGGAATTTCATGACAAACCGAGCCTATTGAAGAGCTTATGGGAAAGACGTCGTACTTTATTAAAATTAGAAGATACCAAGAGACTAAAGGTATCTTAATTAGACTCTAAGAATTGGAGTAGACCTAAAAGAAATTTGAGCTTAAGTAAATGCACAATGATGCTCTAGAGTCGTTAAAGAGTGCTAAGTGCGGAATGATGGTAATTATTATTATTAATTCAGGAAAATGATATACAAAATAAGGAACAGAAAAATATATGAACAAATAAAAGATATAAGCAAGTTGAATAGTTAATACTTCCTTTTTCTAAAAAAAACAACAGATAATATTAGTAAAAAATAATAAGGTTAAGTAAGTAACATAGCGAATAATCAAGTAAGCAAGTAGGCAAGCAAAGCATGTGACACATTCCAAAGAGCAAATAATAGCGCGTCCTAATACGTGAGGGCCTCTTTGTGCCAAAGGTAGGCCTACCGTGTATTTGAAAGATAAGTATGCCATTATGTATCATCTCATTTCTATAAATTAATTAAGTAATTATTTTATTTTTAAAACAAATAAATAGTAAAATGTAACTGCTTAAACATATTTTTTTTTAACAAGTGTATTTTAATCAAAAGAATAAAAGTATAATAAAATATATTTATTATAATTAAGTAAGTAATTTATTTTTCAAAAGCAAAAGAAGTACATGAATCGCTTAGGCCATTTATTTATTTTTACGTAAAGAAAATCAAAGAAAGTACAATAAAAGATATTTTTGTCATATATAAACTTCTTGTTGTTCCGCAAGATTATATTATTTGAAAATATTACACATATTATAAAAAAGATAGTCATGCTCCTTTAACTAGGATTTAATTAATTTAAAGTAAATAATCTACATAATCGGCATGTTTACCCTTCAAATAATGCACATAAATATGATAAGTGTCACTTGGGGTTGAAAACCCACTTGGACATTTAGGTAAGGTTAACTAATGGATTTAATACACCTCGGGTATTAGATCACCTAAAGTTAAAAATGATACATGCTCTTAAAAGGGTTTTGGTTTAGCTCTATCTTAGGTTGACTAAGAGTGGGTTTTCTAGACCGGTCTGCTCCCAAGTGGACAGCTTGAGAGTGAAAAGCTCGTGACTGTCGACTGCACCGCTGATCGACTTACCCACGAACTTTTCCCTAAAATGTATTTTGAGTAGTGCACGGCTGCAAACCGCATAACCGCTAGGTGTGTGCTTTGTGTGAATTTTCCAGAAGTGGAGGAAGTGAAACGGAATAACAAATTATATAAAGTAATAAGAATAGATGAACAATTCATATAAAACAATTTATCACACAACGGCAATTCAAATAAGCATTATAAACAATTAAAAATACACAAATTAATTTTTATTATTAACCTAAGTTTGTTGTGGATTAGAACCTAGAATCCCCAGCAGAGTCGCCAAGCTGTTATACCCCATTTTAGCACGGGTCAAATTAGAGTATAACATATTGGTAATTCTGAGGTTTAAATTAATTTTAAGAGAGTCGCCACCTAATTATTTTAACAGTGAATTAGGACACCAATTTTAGCTAAATAGTGCTTAAAGTAACTCTATTTTATGGTCTGCTTAACCTTAAAAATTCCAGGTAAGGGTTCTAATTAATCCTATAGGGAAGGTTGTTAAAGCACCCTATATGATCCGTTAATACGGTTAACCGACCAAACTTAGGTTAATTAAATGTAAGACAATGATAGTAATTTTTTTTTGTGTTTTAGGAAAAAGTAACACATTTGTTACAAATTACAAAATGTTTTTTTTTTTTTTTTTTTTTTATAAAAAAAAGAGTAATCCTTCAAAAGTTTTTTTTTTTTTTCTGTGAAGCACGTTAAGTCAAGAACTGTTAGAGATTTGAACTCCAAAAATTTGCTTTATCAAAACCGTTAGGATTTGAAAAAAATAATAATAATAATAATAATAATAAATAAATAAGAAATATACTTGTTTGGCCTTAAATGATTAACTACAAATGAACTCTTTAAACTAAAGAAACGGGACAAAGAAGCAAAAAAAATCAGTTTGCTTAGTACAAAAGAACTTTAACATTTGAAAGGCTAAAGTCACGTCCAAAAAATAAAATTTGAATTCAAGCTCTGTGCTAATTATGAGTTTAGAAAGCACTGCTAATTTTAATAAATATGACACACATCTAGTTTTACCAATTCATATTAAAACCAATAAAAGCACTACAATATATAAGATAAAAATAACTTGTTAGCATCCTAAAGTGAATAATACCAAATTCAAACTTGATTGTCAATACCATACTAAAGATGAATTTAAAACTGAAAAATTCAAATCGCATAAATAAGATTCAACCAAGAGAAACGGAATTTATGCTAAATCGAAAGCCGCCATAGGCAACCCCAAGCAAATTTGCTTGTTTTCTCGCTATCCGGTGCACTCTAAGAAAGATGCTTTGCGGTGACTCCACGCTCGGGTATAGAGAGTCTTGCCTTAAGACTCCATGGTTTGCCAGAAATGCATATGCACAAAGGAAAAGAAAAGAATTAGAAGGACGGCTCATTTTCTTTTTAATAAGTAGACATGAGAATAAAAGGATAATAAAAAGAAATTATGTAAATTCTATAATATACATAGAGTTGACATACTAGAAAATTCATATCTAGACATAAGTGTTCGAATAGAAGCTCACCCATCTTCCATTCTTTAAGCATTAAGACTAACATCTAGTTAAATATAATATTCTTAAAGGCATACTTTTCTCAAACGAAAGTAAACAAAACCAACCACTTCAAAATATATCCAAGTTCTTTAGCTAAGCTGGAACTTTTGAGATGAGCTTTTCTCAAGCAAATACAAAATCCTAAGATGTAGTGTCTACCATATTTCTATCACAATGAGAATAAGCTATTCTTTTCATTATGGCCTAAAACACATCAGAAATAGCATAGTTTGTTTAATCAGTTTGGTTGCTCGCTTAATGAGATTATCGCTTGAGGATGAAATATGTATTGTTTACTTTAAATAAATATGGGTCCAAATCATTCACAAATTAGCCCAGGCAAGCTATTTCTTTTAACTCATTAAGTGTGCATTTCCATCATAGCACACTAACTTATAGATTGTTCATAGCTACTGGTTTAACAAACCCCACACCTATTATTAAAATCTTTAACACGAAAGAAAGATAAGTCATGGTAACAATATATCACACCAAAATCACATCTGAACTCATGAGGCAAACAGTTATTTTAGATTCAATTTTAATTACTGGTTCATAGGAATAGGTTCTGACATTTAACAAGAAAGTGCGACGAATAAAATACCAAAATCCACTTACACTTAAGCAAGTATTTTTGTTTCATATCTCATGTTAAGCATAATTATGAAAGAGATAAATTTGCAATCAAGAATATGTTTCAGTAATACTCTATAAGTTTATGTTCATTATTTAAGTATTTAACAAAATTCAATCTAATACATATATATATATAGCCGAAGGTCTGTTTCATACTATTTGAAGGTCACTCTTAAAATAACAAATGGCATTCATGCTTATTAAAGGATCTAGAAACCATCATTAATATTTTACAATATTAAGTGTTCTATTATTATTATTTTTGTTTTCTTTAGCTAAGGTTTACTATAAGAATTTTTAAATCTAATTGGTGTGATCTTCAAATGTGAAAGAAAAAAAACTATACACATTATTTCATAATAGAATGAAAATCACGCATACAAGAATGTTCATCTTAACAACAAGATGAGTTTCTTTTCTAAAAAAAAATATTATAGTTTATAGTACAAAAAGATAAAAAGAAGATAAAATATTTAAAAAAAAAAATTAACTATCATGATATAAAAGATCAAGCATATTTGTATCTTTGGACTATTAGAAACAAATTTTCTAAATCACAATCTATTTTCACAAATAAAGGCAAAAAGACAACCAACTATTATGTGATTTCTACAAACTAATATGCAATAGGATAACAAACTTGAAGGCCAAATATATTAACAGATACCAAAGGCCATTAAGAACTAATAGCGTTTCAAAACATGATTTAAGGAAACGAACAGAATCAAACTAAGTAATAAGAAACACACTGACCTTTTGCGATGCAGCGAACTTGGGCGCGTCAAATAAATCAATAGATTCTGGCTTCGGACTCAAATTCGAGCTTACAACCGCAAACTTGACAAGGAAAAATTCCTCTGTTTTAGAAAGAAGTATCGGAGGCAGCACAACTTAAGAATTTTAGAGTATTTTTGAAGAATAAAATTATTTGAAGATGGCTTTCAAAGTTGTCCTAAATTATTACCAAACCTCTGTATTTATAGAAGAACTATCAGGGCTTTTCTTAGGGTTAACTTGGGCGGGATTCTTGAAGGATTTTCATTCAAAATGAACTTTTTAAATTTGATCCCTGACCTTTCTTGGACAGACTTTGCAGACATCATGTGATTTGGTCAAAAGGCGTGACTTGTTCCAATCTTTACCTGAATTGGCGAAGCTATGGTCTGCTTCAATTGGATTTTGAAGTTGTCAAGCACAAACAAGAAAGAGGAAAAGGAATATACTTTGGAATATCTAGAAGCTAACGAGAGTAGAGAGACTCTTTTTTTATTTTGCACAAGAATGGTGCATCACTCTTCTGATTGAAAGATATAAGAGTTTGGAATTTTCTAAAAATGGAGAAGGGAGTGAGGCGTCTGTCTTGAGGGAGATAGAGAGATGTTAGCAGATTTAGGTTAAAAGAAAAAAGTTGGTTTATTGAATATGCTATTGGGCTAATGAAAAATGATGGGCTGCTTAAATATGGTTGTGTGAATTTTATGAAAGAACAAACTTGGGCCTTTAATAGGCCGAGTTTTATTGGTCCTTTTCAATCTTCAAATTATTTCTTTTAAATTTCTTTGTATTGAGACTCAAATTTATATACTATATATATGTATGAGAAAAAAAATATATTACGGAGATATTAATAAATATTAGAGTAACAAAAATATTAGTTATGTTAATATTATTATTAATAACAACAACAACAACAAAAAATATACATACATGTAAATAAATAATAATAATAATAATAGTAATAATAATAATAATAATGATTGGGATAACAGTAAAAGTAATAAGTATAATATAATAATAACACTAATACTAAAAGAAATACTAATGCTAATAAAATACTACAACTAAAACTAATGTTAATACTAATGATAGCAATAGTAACAATCGTAATAAAAGTAGTAAAAATAAGTTGTTAAGTTTTTTAGTAACTTAGAAGCTCAAGGAATTAATTAGAAAAAAGGATGGACAAAATTGGATGTCAACAAACATGACCACCTGGTAAAGGCTTAAAGGAACCGCTCGCATGGCGTGTATCAACAGGCGTCCTATGATGACATTATATGTCGTCTCTTAGTTCATCACATGGAAGTTGTTTCCAGCGTGACTCCTCCCGCTAAGACAGGCCGGGTTATTTCTCCAGAAGCCTGTTCCACTGCATTGTTAAAATTGGTTAGTGTTATCTAGCACGGTATTACCCTCTCCTCGAGTCCCATTTGTGCAAGGACCCTTGGGTGGATAATACATGCGCCACTCCCATCGTCGATCATGACTCTTTTGACATTCGCGCAAGCGATACATAAAGTAATAACTAAAGCATCATAGAGAGGGAAAGATAAACTGTCAACATCAGATTTATCAAAGGCGATACTACCTTCGAAGTCGTCATACCGTTCGTGGGATATGGTCCGCTTCAGTCTATGCGCATTTGAGATCTTGACGTGGTTGATCGTTGAGTTGTTGCCACCACCGACGATCATGTTTATCGTCTATGTTGGGGAAGGCGGAATGGGCGGCCCACGAGGTTGTACCTATCCGCGTGCAAAGTTGATTTCCTTTGTCGCTGAGCAACTCCTTCAGGTATTCCTGGTTCAGCATCCTCACTACTTCTTACCGTAGGCCTATGCAGTCTTCGATTCTGTGTCCCCGTTCCTGATGGAACTCGCACAGGATGTTTGATTTCCTTGTGGCGGGGTCTGATTTCATCTTCTGAAGCCATTGCACCTTGGTGCCTATCTTCTCCAGTGCGTACACTATTTCTGAAGGAGACACGCAAAAGTTATGTGCGGATAATACGGGGGCGTACCTCTTTTGTTTTGGAGTGGGGCGACATGTCGTTGTGAGACGTTCGCATGTCTGGGCGGCGGATGGGGTGATCTGGTGTATGGCTGATGTCGGTCTCTGTTGGAGCGTGGTAGTTGTTCTCGACATCCCTCATTACTCCAATCTCTCCTGGTATCTGAGTGTATTACCGTTAGCCATTGAGTCGGCCCATTGAGATCATCCTCGTCTGCTCGTACCTCGGCACAATAGGCATTATGGATTTGCTCCCATGTAGCAGCGGATATTTCATGAGGCGTCTCAGCAGCTTTTTGGTCGCCCTCAAGTTGTCCCTGCTTAGCCCGTTCTAGAAAGTGGCGACTATCATACCTTCCGATACGTTCCGCAGACTTATTCTCACTTTGTTAAATCTGGCTAGGAAGTCCCTGATCCCTTCACCTGTCGTTTGTCTGTTGGCGAAGATGTCGTTGACCCTCGCTTCTGCTTTCTTCGCACCTGCGTGAGCGGTGACGAACTTATCCGCCATTCCCACGAACGTTGATATTTCCTTAGCTGGTAACTGAGAGTACCATGTCAAGGCCCCTCCTATCAACGTCTCGCCAAACTTCTTCAGCAGCACCGACAGTACCTGTTCTTTCGATAGGTCGTTGCCTTTCATAATGGTGACGTAGTGGATCAGATAATCCTGGGGATCTGTGATTCCATCGTACACCCTCAGGTAGGGGGCATTTTAAAGGTTTTGGGATAGAGTAAGGGGCACCTTCTTCACTGTATGGCTGCTCTATGAACCTCCCCATGTCGCGTTTCGGTAGCAACTTGGGAGCTCCGGGGATTTTTTCTACCCTCTCTGATATTCCTTCATCTTGTCGTGGAGTGATTTGTTTTCGTTTCCATTTCCTCCATCTTTCTTAGGATGGCAGTTAGCGTATCGTTACTGGTTTGTGCCTCGATGGGTTGGTTATTCACTCGTATATTCTTAGGTTCGCCCAAGGCAGTGGTGATGCTTACTGTTGGCACAGACCTGACGTTGCCTTGTGGTGACTTTTTAACCAAGCTACTTAGAGTATTTGTCAGCCACTCTTCTAGTAGCTTTTTTACACTACTAGAAAAAAGGTTTTTTCCGACTACCAATTCCGACTACAATTTTTCAGTCGTAATTTTCCGACTGCTGTAGTCGGAAAATTTATTTTTGTATTTATAGTATTTTTTTAGAATTTTGCCGCCTAAGTTTTCGACTACTAGTGTCGTGAAGTTTCGCGAAATTTTTAGCGCATATATTTTTCTGACTACTGTAGTCAGAACACACCATAAAAATAGTAATCAAATTATTTTGAATAAAAGTAATTAAATATTAATTTTGTTCGAACTACAGTAGTCAGAACATAATCGATTTTTTAAAAATAGAATTAATTAAATATTACGTTATTTCCGACTACAGTAGTCAGAAAATAAGCACACATTATTTACCGACTACCATAGTCGGATAACTTAGTTATTTTGGGCCCAAACCCTTATTTTCCTAATTATCTTTCCTTTCCCACACTTCTCTTTTCTCTCTCACTACTCACGCTTCTCCTCTCTTCCAGCGGCGTTTGCGCAGTGGCTTTGACTGGACGATGACAACCCATAGTTTTCTTCTCATCAATGTAAGGTTTTTGGTTTTGTAACTATTAATTGCACTTTTTGAACTATTAATTGTGAATTTTCTTCTGCCCCCCCCCCCCCGATTATCAGTTAGATCAATAGAAACTATAGTGAATACTTTAGACATAGACTTATTTTTTCTCACTCATTATTTTTTTAGCTGAATTCAGTCCTAAAAAGGTATTTTCCAGAATCTGATCCATATCTATATATTTATATTTTACTTTTGCATTCACATTCACACTTTTGCTTTATTTTTTTCTGTTCGATTTGTGTTGGAGATATGGACCTTGATGTTGATTTGTGATTTTTTTAAACTGTTGAAGTATATGTTGAAGATTTTGATTTGAAATTTTAAAAAATTCTCCTTTTTTTATGATAGAGTTAAGATTTTTAGTGAAGTTAAGTACTTAAATATAGGTTAGAAGGTAGAATCTTTATTGCTGTTGTTAATTCTTTTGCCCCCCCCCCCCTCCCCCACGACCCTCATTAGGGGTTAGGTGAGTTGGTTGTGGCATAGAAGTGATATTTTTAGAACTTGTTTTAGCTGCTGAGTTGTACTGAATTAGTCTTTCAATTTTCTGGGTGATCATTTGTACTCAATTTGAGGATGTTTGAACTGGGATAAGGGTAGCCTAGTGCACAATGCATCCCGCGTAGAAGGGCCGCACCTCAAGAGGTACGGTTCGAACCCGTGACCTATAGGTCACACTGTGACAACTTTACCATTGCTTCAAGTCTCCCCTTTAGTAAAGATACTACCTTCTAAACTCTATGTAACAAATATGTGTAACAATCTCTTTATTGAAATTAATGTTATCTGTAACATATCTGTGACAAACTAGCTCCACTACAGCTCTTGCAAAAAACAGTACAACCATTGAAATCAAAAGCTCAATCAGTAGAGGGAAATAAAATAATAAAGTAAAAAGTACGTAGAGATACTCCAATTTACTAATAGGAGTGTGGATTTAATTAGCTTATATACACTAACAATAAGTTTAGCCTGACTTTGTTATCTTCTCTAATTGGCCTGACTTTGGTAGATTACAGGTCTAAAGTGTTTAGCCTATAATACTTAATATCTATTGGAGTTTAATCATGAGTTGTTTCTCTTGGTTGGTGTATCTGTTTATCTTTAAATGACTGCCCTAAGTTGTTTAATTTCATCAAAGTTTCTGCCATTAATGACACAAGCACACTAATTGTAAAAAGGTATGTGTTGTTATTGTTTAAACCTTATAAAACAGTAGATCTCTATTGAAAAGTCACTAAGTGAGCAGATCTTCTTATCAACATTGAGCAGTGCTTCTTGAGAGATCTTCTTATCAACATTGAGCAGTGCTTTCTGTTCCCTTCTCTGAAGTTCCTCGTTCAAGTCGAAGAGCTGCTGCTGGAGTTCATTCACTCTTCTATCTTTTTCTGCCAGCTTGAGTTCAAGGTCAACAAGCTGATGAAGGTTCTCTTTCTCGTTCTTATGCTTTGTTTCTGCTTCCACTTGTGGTAAAATGGCACCTTCAAGCTCGTTTCTCACACATTCTTGCTCCAAACACTCCACCTCCTTCTGAAGATCCTGAGAGATCTTCTTTCCTTTCTCGTTCTTATGCTTTGTTTCTGCTTCCATTCTGGTTAGCTACTGGCCTGTTATAATTAGGATTGAGCAATGGTGTTATATAACTTAGTGGCGAGACTTGAAAGAGTAGTATGATACCTGATGGTATATTCATATATATGAACCAGCTTCTGTAGGTTGTATGAATCACTTGGGAAAGATTTGTGTAACTTGCTGTAGCAGATCACAAATTGTGTCCAATTACTAAACGGCACAGATTTGTGTAACTTGTAACCATGAAAATGATTTTCCTCTTGGATGCTTATACCTACTTATTTCATAGTAAATGTGGTTTCATGTGTTGTTCGTACCGTATGAGGATACTGACATTTTCTTAATTTCAGTTTCATGCTAAATGATGCAGACATTAGTTTCGGATGCTCCTAATCAAGAAGAAATGGGAGCAATGCAAAAGAATATTGAGTTGTTGTCGAAACGATGTGAGACGTCCGAAGCTTATATTGCTAGAATGGATAAATACATGAAAAAACATATGCCCGACTTTTATGATGATGAAGAGTCTGATTCTGATGTGTAGTAGGCGATTTAAGGTTGATTGCAGTTCTTGGATGTTTAAATTTTATATTTAGACTTTATGGTAGATTTGAATGATGTTTAGACTTTATTATATTAGTGTTGATATGTATTAGCTACTTAGATTTTGTATTAAATATTTCGACGTTAAGTAATGTTTCGGTTTGACATTATGCGATTTGAATGTTTGTTGTTGATGTTGGAATTGGTTGGTCATAATATTTTTGCATTTGACAGGTGATGTGCTAATAAAATGGTAGCATGCTATCAAATTTCAACCTTCGATAGTCGAAAAATGAGGCTAGAAAATTACAGATTACAATTACAGATTCCGACTACTGTAGTCGGAAAAAGTATAATAAATAACTAATTAATAATTATTATTTGTATAATATACCCACTACAGTAGTCGGAAATATTTTTTAAAATAAATAATAATTTTTCTTATTGACCGACTATTTCAGTCGGAAAATAGCTGTTTTTTAATTTTTAGTGGAAAATACTTTCCGACTACTCTAGTCGGAAATTTCCGACAACTGTAGTCGGAAAGTATTTTCCGACCAATGTTTTTCCGACTACACCAAATCAGTCGGAAAGTAGTCGGAATAGGCACTTTTCCGACTACTTTCCGACTATTTTAGTAGTAGGAAATTCGCGAATTTCTTGTAGTGTTACCACCGAGGGTGCTTCCTTAACAACATACGTGGAAGCTCCTTTATCGTGCGAGATCGTTAGATCTTCGGATGGGGAAGATGAGATCTCTGCACCTGGTGTTGTGCTGGGGGTTGTGCTAATGATGATATCGTCACTAGCCTCGTTGAGAGGTCCAAGAAGGTTGGCTGTGAAACCTAATATGGCTTTCGATTTGGTGTTTTTCAGCCATTTTTATTTTCGTTTGATGTAGAGAAAGGTAGTTGGTTGATCTCTAGGTGGATACCATGATTTTGATTCTCAAAATCCCCACAGACGGTGCCAAATTATTTGGCCCAAAAGTTAAACGATACTTTGTAAGCTAAAACAATCAAAAATATGAAAGGGTAAATCGTAATCAAATATAATAAGCCTAGAGATGTATGAAAGTGTAGTTATGACAGATCTAATATTACAAGATGATGAACTTAAGAACAGTTGTTTATCAGAAGTAAGAGATAGAGAGAAAATAAGAGAGAATGAGAGAGTTGTATTGTTGAATAATAACACTGATGCCTTTTACAATGGGAAGGTCCCCTTTATATAAGGAGATGCATTTCTTAAAATAATAATAAAAGTATTGAACGTGGTTGACGCCATCTCTAGCAAGGACGCCCAGTTCTAAATGGCGTCGTCTTCGCCCTCACATCCGAACCGTACCCTTATTGTAGTAAGTATCTGCTTACAGGGCGTACCATTTGTCATACAAGTAATTATCTCCGACTTTGTAATTATACTCGAGAATGGGAAAAAATGAAATTTCAAGAAAGGGGAAGTAAAGAGTATACTCGTTCCATTTTAATTTATATAAACATATTTGATTAAGCACAGAATTTAAGATAAACGTGAAAACTTTTAAATTTGTGGTATAAAATGAGGCACGTGTGTTTTATATGGCTATAAATTATTATATAAATTGTTTCCAAATATTAAAAAAAGGTAATTATTTTTTGTATGAACTAAAATGGAAATAAATTTACATAAATTAAATTGAAGGAATTCTTATAACCACATATGCTTTAACTTTTTCATTAAACCCTTCATTTCTTCATACTATTCCTCAAATAAATTTCATAGGCAAAACAGTGGAATATAAGGGTAAATGAAGATTCTTCTAGGTACATCCACGTATAAATGAGGAGCAGTTCTTGTTTTTAGTTATAGCCCACACGGTTAAGTTTTGTGGGGTTACATTATTTAGGAAAATAGAACCACTTACTGATTACCACCACAAATATGGCTGAGAATTTAGTGGGAAAGAAGACAAAGACTTCACCTTCGCCCATTATTCATTTGACTATATTACATTGCTTTCTAAATTTATTGCTCAGTTCATAACTATCTCTTTTTCTTTTATCACGTAAAATGTCTTTCTCTCATCTCTTTTACCAGCTGAAAACAGGAGAATGAAAAAGTAATTTAACAAAATACCCCTCCAATATTAAATAAAGTCAGAATTATCTATAACAACATTATCATATAATAGTCATTTGCTATAAAGTCAAGTATTTCTCGAAACTGATTTTTTATGTTATATTTTACCTCTCTATAATAACTTTTAACTTATACAAGCGATATCCATTTTTTTAGCGGTACGTTTCTTTTTGTAAAATTGTCCCTTTTATAACATCCATGTAGAATCTCTACTAAGATCACCAATAATAAGTTTAAAAATTGTAACCCCAACCTATTGCTACTTGGACCGAGATAGCAAATTCAACTATTAACCTCCTAGATTGCCTTCAACAGAAAGCTATTAGATAGATATCCTTTTGCCGAAAGTTCGCACACAAATCTTTGCTAATTCAACCGTTATATCGCTATAGTAAGAGACTGGAATCTATGAAACAAGCTACAATTACGTAGTTTTTCCAACAACAAACACAGTAAAATCCCACAAGTAAGGTCTGGGAAGAATATAACGTGTACGCAAACTTTACCCCTACTTTATGAAGGTAGAGAGATTGTTTCGGAGTTTTTTCATTAATCTTAAAATAATATAATCTTCTAGTAGCTTTAAAATGTATGTTTTAGAGTTTAAATATTTATACAATTAGTTACGAATGTATTAATAATCTCTTAGTTTTTAATATTTAATTGGTAAAATTTACATATATTTTGAGTATTTAAATTTAAAATAACTTTTTTATGCTTTATACGTAACATTAAAAAAATTAATTTTTAGACATTTTTGTTTATAACAGCCAAAATATGTTTAAACATCAAATGTTGTATACGTGTACATTAAAATAAAAACTAAAAAATATGAGAACAAACGATATTATAGAAAGACTTAGACTGTATTAGTTTAATTGACAATATTTATTTCACATTTAAATGAATTTTCATTTTTTTTCTCCATTTTTGCCATCATTCCTAATTAACGTCGGCAACATTATGCGTTATATTATTGGGGACATGAAGGTTTATAAAATGGAGTTATATCATGTATGTGTCACCGCGTTAAGTAGAATACAGACCTTGAAAAGGTTTGCCGACTTGTTTTAAACCTTTGCACATTTTTCTAAATATCTAAATAGAGCCCACCAAATTTGTCTCCTTTATGAATCATGCACCTGAAAACTTCAGCATCTTGCTTTATAAATATGCAACCACAACTTCATCAATTCTTACATCTTCTATTATCAAAAAACAGCAAGTCCTACAATTTCTATATAGTTTTTTTAAAAAAAACACAAGAAATGACTTTAACACTTCATTCTTCAACCTCTTTTATCAATATAAAAGAAACCAAAGGTATTAAAACACCTGATGATTTCATAGGCATGGTTTCGTTTGTACAAACGAAGCCATCTTGTCTTCTCATAACAAAGAGTTCCATGCAAGAAGCTCACTTCTCTCATGAGAGAGTTACCAGTAATCCCATAGAAGGTATGAAAAATGAGAAAAGAGAAAAACTTCATGAGCTAGCAACTACTCACAGCAATAATAGTACATCAGTACCTGTTTTTGTGATGCTGCCACTTGATACCGTAACCATGGGAGGGAAATTGAACAAACCACGATTGATGAATGCGAGTTTGATGGCCTTGAGAAGTGCTGGAGTTGAAGGGGTAATGGTGGATGCTTGGTGGGGTTTGGTGGAGAAAGATGGACCCTTTAAGTATAACTGGGAAGGTTATGCTGAACTTGTCAACATGTGTAAAGAACATGGCTTGAAACTTCAAGTTGTCATGTCTTTTCATCAGTGTGGTGGAAATGTTGGAGACTCTTGCAGGTACTAATATATATTTTGCTTGAATAAATATACTATTGGACCATATCTGGCTTTATCACAATCTATATTCTGCTCTATTTCCATTAGACTCTAATAAGCTGCTAGTATAAGGCAGCCCAGTACACTAAGCTCTCGCTATGCGCAAGGTCCGTAAAAAGATCAGACCACAAGGTTCTAATAAGCTGCTAGTATTATAGAGAGTAAATCTTGAACCCCAACAATCTAGCAATTCTGCACCAATACACCATTATTGCACATATTCAGGAAACTTCTAATTGGTTTCCGATGAACTAGGAAGTTTACCTTTGCTGTTCTCATATTCACAAATCACAACACCAGTAAGCAATTCCTGTCATCTTAGTAATGTTTCCCAAAGCTTTTAAAGGAAAGAGACAATTATATTTTTAGTCAAAATATCCAATACTCTATAGAATCTCAGCTTCTTAAAGTTCTCATCTTATCATGAAATAGTTAATTAGCAAAATTATAATCTTTGGCAAAAGACATTCTACTACAATCCAAAGTAATACCTCATAGCTTACAAGCAGGGGCGGACCCACGTGGAGAGGAGAGGGTCACGGGCACCCAGTAACTTCGGAAGAAAATATCGATATATGTGTGTATATACTTTCGAATTACAATATATATATCTATGTGACCACTCAAAATCAAAAGCACTTTAGGTGCACTGGTAGGTGCTGATGCTTTTATGCCAAATACCCTTCACACCCAAAGGCCAATTTTTTTAGCTATTATCCCATTCCTTTTTTCTTTTACTTAGCGTATTAGATTAAACTACAGAAAGTCTCTCACAAGGATTCCTTTTTTCTTTTACTTAGTGTATAAGATTAAACTACAGAAAGTCTCTCACAAGGATATGATGATACTGCTTGGCCAATCCAGGCCAATACCGGCATGTAAATTTATCAGCTCTAATTTTTTCTATTTACTCTAGTGACAATGTGTGTTTCTGTTTTTGTTAAGCTTAGTGACAATTTGTATTTATGATTAGTTTTTTTGACGAACTCATGCTTTTGTAACCGTAAGATCACTATAAATCTCTTTATTTTGTCACCTAAACTACTACTCCGTACTAGTAAAGATCACCATAATACTGTTAAGTTACTCTTATAGTGCACCCGTTACCTTTAAATCCTGGATTCGCCTCTGCTTACAAGGGAATATTTCAAGTGAAACTGGAATAACTTCTCACTATTCAGAATCGCAGTTCTAGAAAAATTAAACTGTCACTAATAAAAATTATAACGGATTTTGCAGTATTCCTCTACCTCCATGGGTACTTGAAGCTATCGGGAAGAATCCAGATCTTGTCTACACAGATAGATCAGGCAGGAGAAATCCAGAGTATATATCCTTAGGTTGTGATATGTTACCAGTACTCAAAGGAAGAACACCCATTCAGGTATACACTGACTATATGAGGAGCTTCAGACAAAGATTCAACGATTACTTGGGAGATGTCATAGTGGTAAGACTTCTGCAATACAATCACATAACCAATACTCCATTATTTACTTCAATAGGATACTTCCTACTGATCTACCAAACTCTAAAGCAACAGTAACTGAAAAGAACAAACACAAGCTTTAGAAAAATAAACGCACACAGCATGCATAAAATCCTCTCTTTCTTTAAGGGAGGACTAGGAGCTAAGTTTGGAAAGTGAATCTACTACCACCACCTGCAAAAGGTACCAGGCAACTCCATCCTCCAAGGCTTGTACAGATGGGAAGAGATAACCTACTGTTTTTATCTCCGCTACGATTTGAATCTGAAACCTCGTTGGCCACTAGGCCACACCCCTTGAGTGTTAAACTCCTATTATATTTTCCAAGCTAAAATGGTAGGAAAACTTGAAATTAACATTCTATTTTCTTCTACAGGAGATTCAAGTGGGATTGGGTCCGTGTGGGGAGCTTAGATATCCATCTTATCCAGAAAGCAATGGTACATGGAAATTTCCTGGAATTGGAGAATTCCAGAACTATGACAAGGTAACTTTTTGCATCTATTGATTAATGAAATCGTTTTTCCTTACATAATTAAATCTCATATAAAATAGAAAGACTTTCAGAAGGTGGAGAAAATAAACTAACATCTTTTTTGTCAACACAGTACATGAGAGCTTCACTGGCAGCATCTGCCAAGGCAGCGGGAAAGGATGACTGGGGCCAGGGAGGGCCTCATGACTCAGGAAAGTACAACCAATTTCCTGAGGATACTGGATTTTTCCAGAATGATGGAACATGGAACAGTGAATATGGAAAATTCTTCCTAGAGTGGTATTCAGGAAAGCTACTGGAGCATGGCGACAGGATCCTAGGAGCAGCAGAAAGTATATACCAAGGAACTGGGGCTAAACTATCTGGAAAGGTAGCTGGAATTCATTGGCATTACAATACTAGATCACATGCTGCAGAGTTAACAGCAGGATACTACAATACGAGAGAGACAAATGGCTATCTACCTATCGCACGTATGTTCGGGAAACATCGTGTTGTATTTAACTTTACATGTATGGAAATGAGGGATGGTGAACAGCCCCAAAGTGCAAATTGCTCACCAGAAGGCTTAGTTCGACAAGTGAAAAAAGCAACTAGAACTTCTGAAGTAGACCTTGCTGGAGAAAATGCTTTAGAGAGGTATGATAGAGGAGCATATTCTCAAGTTTTGGCAACAAGCAGGTCAAATTCTGGAAATGCATTGAGCGCATTTACATTCCTGAGAATGAATAAACGGTTGTTTGAGCCAGAAAATTGGCAGAATTTAGGGCAATTCGTGAAAAGCATGTCAGAAGGAGGCCGAAATGCTAGACGTCCAGAGTGTGACTCAAGCAATGCAGACCTCTATGTAGGATTTGTCAAAAAGACTCATTCTATGAAAGTTAAAGAGATAGCACTAGTGTAAAGATATGCATATGTATAGAGGTAATATGGTCATCCCATTGTGGGATAGCAGAGAACAGTAGCAAAAAGTATTAAAATGCAATTACTCATAACACCTAAAATAGTCCACAAGAATTTCAGCCTGTGTCTGAAACTAAACTATAGACGACAAGAAAAAGAAGCTTCGTGTTTCAATCTTCCCCATTCTAGTTCAGAGGTTGTGAAGCTCCGGGACATTGGGATGATGAGACAGCATCATACAAGGATTTAAATGAGCATAGTGTTTCTTTGTACTAAATCAATAATTTTCTGCCTTCCACATTTATTATTGTAATAAAGGAGCTAATAATATTTCTTCCTATACATGCATTTTCCTGTTAATATTTCTGCTTTCTTCCTTCGAGGTATCAATTAAAGGCGAGCAACTTACTTGAGTGTCTGATAGGCATATCACTAGTCCAATGAACATTTCAAGCAGAGAAAATCTCCACTACCCCAATCCTTTGCAGATAATCATTTAACAGAACAATCCATGCATGCTGAAAGATTACAAACATATCAGCAATATGGTGAGAAGTCAGGCTTCAGAGCCCCCACAAAATTACTTTTGACCTCTTAGCAATATATATTTAGCCATGTTTATGAATATTTGAAAAGACTATTAATCAAAGTCCACCCATGAAAGATATTTGTCAATACAATGCTTAATACGCAATGGAACCTGGCAGCTTTTTCCTTTGTCTCCAACTCAGAATGTCATTGGTTGTCGATGACTGTTTAAGACAAAGCTGAAAGCTGATGGTTACTTGTTGCCAAAGGATATCACCAACGACCTAGGATCGATTTTGTGGAGACGTTTAGTCCTGTAGTTAAGCCAGCCACAATTCAGTTGTTGTTATCCTTGGCTGTAACTAGTGGTTGGCATATCACAAAGTTGGACATCTCCAATGCTTTTCTTCCTGGCAACTGATCGGATGAAGTTGTATATATGTCTCAACCTCCTGGCTTTACAGATCCCTCCCGTCCAGAACATGTGTGTCTTCTCAAGCGATCTCTTTATGTCTCAAACAAGCTCCTCGGATGTGGAACAAGCGACTCACTGATACTCTCACTTCACTACGATTCTTGGGATCTAAGATGGATAGTTCTTTGTTCTATATGTCTACTCCTAGTGACAAGCTTTTCTGTCTAATATATGTGAATGATATTTGGGTGCTTGGTAATAACCCTGCTCGTATTAAGTCATTGGTTGCACAACTCCAGTCTCAATTTGCAGTACGTGATTTGGGGACTCTGTTCTATTTTTTTAGGTATAACAGCATCTTGGACAAGTGAAGGATTATTTTTATCTCAAAAGAAATATGTTGAAGAGCTCCTTCGACGTGTTCAGATGGAGTCGTGCAATCCTGTTAATATTTGAAAAGATTATTAATCAAAGTCCACGCATTAAAGATATTTGTCAACACATATGTTGTCTTCTCAGCCATTAAAGAAAATTTAAAGATCGTGAGAGTTCTTGTAACAAAGGAAAAGAAAATTTTATGACAAAGGAAAAGGAAAAGAAACAGGTACCGTACAAAAAAATTCACAACTAACAGCAATATCGACTTGCCTTATACATGGTCTATAGCCTATGTACTTCAAAGATATATTCCATGGTTTTTATGGCAATTACGGAGAAATTAACCTAAACAAACAAACAACAACAAAACCCGCTGTGATTCCAAAAGTAGGGTACGGGGAAAGTAGTGTATGTACAAACTTTACTCCTACCTTCAAGAAGGCTGAGAGGTTTTTTCCGGTAAACCATCGGCTTAGGAAAGGTAAAAGGAAGGGCAACAACTAGCACACCAATCAGAAAACCGAAACGAAAATACAAAATACTAGGTACTGCAATTAGAAAAACCGAAATGCAAGCAACAACAAAGTAATAACAAAAGTCAAAGAATACAAAAATACACAAATGACACTAACTAATGTACCAAAGTTATTGTCACAAACAAGGACAATGCTCGGCTACCTAACTTATTACCTTTATTCTCAACCTTCATACCTTCCTATCCATGGTTATATCCTCAGTAAGCTAGAGCAGCACCATATATTGCCTAATCACTTCTCCCCCATACTTCTTCGACCTGCCTCTACCTCTCCGTAGGCCCTCCAGGACCAACCTCTCACGCCTCCTCATCGGTACATTTATGCCTCTCTTTTCACATAACTGAACCATCAAAATTTCGTCTCCCGCATCTTGTCCTCCACAGAGGCCACGCCCACCTTGTCCCGAATACTTCATTTCAAATTCGATCTAACCTGGTATGCCCGCACATCCTTCTCAACATCCCCATTTCAACCACTTACATATTTAGGACATGGAAGTTCTTGACTGACCAACACTCCGTCCCATATAATATAGTCGGTCTAACCACCGCTCTATAGAACTTACTTTTAAAATTTTTTGGCGCATTCTTATCACACCAAACACCATAAGCGAGCTTCCATTTAATCCACCTCGCCCCAATTCGATGTATAACATCCTCGTCGATCTCTCTTTTTCCTTGTATAATTGACCCAAGGTACTTGAGACTTTATCTCCTAAGGATGACTTGAGAATCAAGCCTTGCATCTTTATTCACTACCTGAGTAGTACCACTGAACTTGAACTCTAAGTTTCCTATCTTGGTCTGCTCAACTTGAAATTTTTAGACTTAAGGGTCTACCTCCAAACCTCTAACCTCTTGCTAACACAACCTCGCATCTCGTCAATCAGTACAATACCATTTGCAAATAACATGCATCACAGCACATCCCCCTGAATGTGGCGAGTCAGTACGTCGATCGCTAGGGAAAATAATAAGAAATTAACCTAAAGATAAAAAACCTTCGAACTCATAACTTTGGAACTAGTAATATTTCAAACCTATCCGAAAGATGAAAAAATTAAATTGAAAATATATCAAAAAGATATTTTTTTCCCGAGTGGGGAGGGGGGTATGTTGATACAAATCAAGAAGCTATATTAGCCTTTTGTTATTTAGCTTGCCAAAAACAAGCTCTTATATGCTCGCAGATAGGTGTGTGGATGTGTCTTCAAGTTCAAAAGGCCCAACATTGATTTCAAGAAGTCAAGGCCCTCTCCTTCTTAAAATAGGATTTAGTTTATTCCTTTTAGAATAAGGATTTTCCTTTAGTAGGATTCTAATTTCTTTTCCTTATAAAATAGGGATTTTACTTTCCTTGTCTAATTATATTATTTTCTTATTAAAATAAAAATTGTAGTCATCAAAGAGGAGACTCTAGGCTTATATATAAAGGGTTCTCTTGCCTTATTTTTTTTAAATCGTTATTTTTAGTTCCAAGCAAGGTGGTGATAGTCTTTATCTTGTTTTCAATTGCGTGTGGTATTTCTTTATCACGTTAACTGATTCTAAGTGGTGACTTTGGGAACTTGTTAGTTCTTGATCTATCAAGAACACGTTTCTTGATCTAAATTCGTTCCTTTGATATCACAGATTCATATCTTTCATTGAACTAGCTCTGCATCATTATTTGCTTGTTTTGAACAAGTAAGTAGTCTCTCTTATAGTTCAGATCATCGTCTTTCAACTTTTTTTTGAATCATTGGATTCCAAGTTCTAAAACTTGAGATATGTTATTTCCTAAAATCTGCTCATACATTTTTTGTTTCAAGATCTTGATCCTGGTCGGTTGGTTCTTTGTTAACTCGAAGAATCACAATAATTTAGTATTAGAGTAGCAAGTAGTGAACCTAATATGCAAGCAAGAAAGGTAGTTGGGTTCAAGAAGGTGAAGGAAGAACATCCAATTGTGACATGGAGATGGAAGAGATGAGAAGGACAATTGAACAACTACAAAGGCAACTCCAACACTACGAAAGGCAAGAACGACATAGAAGGCCCAAGGAAGACGATGAAGGGGACTATGATATTAACCCCTTTCATATGGCTGATGGAGATGACTCTAGTAAAAATTCGGATCCTCCTAGGAGACAACGAGACGGTGAATCTGATCGCCCAAGGAAAAGGAGGAACCATACTCGGGAGATAAGGGATGATGTGAAGGTTGATGCTCCTGATTTTGATGGAAAAGCACAAGGGGATGCGTTTATGAAGTGGTTATTGACCATTGAACGAATCTTTGAGTTCAAGGATTATTCTGATTAGAAAAAGGTTACGATCGCTGCCATCAAGTTTAAGGGATATGCTTCACTTTTGTGGGACAATTTGAAGCGAGAACGAGAAAGAGATGTCGTGGTAAGATTCGAACTTGGGAGAAGATGAAGAGAGGACTTTGAAGACGTTTTCTTCCTGATACGTACAAACAAGAGAATTATCTTAAATTTCATAACTTTTGCCAAGGAGACCAGACCGTAGAAAACTATACTCGTGAGTTTGGATACCTCATGATTAAGTGTGATACCTAAGAACCCGAGGAATAGACTATATCAAGATATATTGGTGGCTTAAGCCGTGCCATCTCCGATGTTATTTGCCTACAACCTTATTGGACATTCAATGATGTATGAAAGCTTGCCATCGATATCGAGCAACAATGAAAGGAGCCAAAGAAATTATACTCCAAGAAGAATTACCCCAACCAGGGGAGTACTAGTAGTGGTAGTGGTGGAAATTCCAAGATGATTGTCACACCTCCCTTTTTACTACCCCACTTAAGCATATAAATACGCTCGTAGGGTATACCCCGATGCTCAAATATCCAAAACGGATAAAATAATGTAAGGGAAGGAGTTTTTCCAATTAAAGGATAATCGGTTCGGGATTTTATTGAGATTAATCAGAGTCGCCACTTGGGAATGATAATGGTGTCCCAAGTCACCGGTTAATCCCGAATCCGAGGAATTTGACTCATAAAAATGTCTGCGAAGCAAAGATTCGGGTAAGGAACTCTGTTAACCCGGGAGAAGGTGTTAGGCATTCCCGGATTCCGTGGTTTTAGCACGGTAGCTCAATTGTCGTTCCCGACTCTTGTTTGACTTAATCACATATTTTAACAACATATAGTGCTTTTACATTAAGTATTATTTAGAGAATTTGCGGCATCGCGAAAACACGCCTCGAGTCATACCGCAACCAGTACGCCTATGACTTTCGGTGTATTTCAGCTTTGCCGAGATTTGGATTTGAGTCGCACCAAGTGCACACTCGTTCAATGGAAGGTATATTAAAATCGTGCCCTAAATAACGTCTATCGGCTTTTAAAAATCTTTTGGGAGAGGCTGTGGAATTCGCTATTAGCCTTCCCGAATCTATTATATACATTATTTCATTACTAAAGGGGGCCCCGGTGTTTGTTATTCGGGCGAGGCTCGTCCCAATTTTCATTAAAGGATTCAATACTCGTACTTGGCTATATTTTCTAATCTAATTTTTCCTTAATCGTTTCCTAATACTAAGCATTCCAGGCCCGTCGATTTTATTGCTTGTTTGGGCCTGGACCTTTTACACTTAATTAAACATGAATTCGATTCGCCCAGGCCTTCAAGGCCCATGCTGCAATTGTACTTTGGCTCATCAGCCCATCGGGTATACACCACAGTTCGGGCTCACGCCAAGTATCGAGCCCAAACCAAGATGGAATGACATTGTAATTAACCAAATAAAAATACACATTATGGAACAATAAGAAATCAATAAGCATCTTTATTTATAACCAGAGAAATCGATACATGAGATAGTAATTCTAACTAATTGCCTTTAATACAGACTTAACAAACTACCGCCACTATTAGTTTACAGCTAAGAATCCATACTAGTACATCTAATTACTGGTTAAGGATTTAATAACAATTCTAAGAAGACTGTCTGATTATATAGGAAAATTGAAGAGCAATTAAACTAATTAACTACAGATTATTTAAGACTAAGTGATTAGCTACACATGTATAGTTATATTGCCTGTTTTACTATGATTTAGACTTAATCAGTGTTATAAACCCAGTTGCAAATAAGCTATCAGATTCTCTAATTATTATTCCTCTTTTGAACTCATTTGTGTCTACATACTAATTTTCAGTTGTGATTAACTACTGATATTAATATGAACCAGACTTATTTGACAATTTTAAAACCAATTTCACCTTACATGTTGCTTCATCCGATTATTTCCTCTTCTAACTTATTTGAATCCAGATATCAACTTCTAAATCTTATTATCTACATGAGTTGGCTGATTTGCTATTATCGATTCACATCAGGGTTATTTAGCCTTGTTTTATGATTCTTACCTATTTAACTAAGTGGTTTATGACTATGACTATGCTACTGCTATATTATTGCTATTACATTGTTGTTGTTTCTATTTATACTACTATATTCTATACTACCACTAAACTGTAGATCTAAGCTATTAGAACAGTAATACAAAATGAATTACAAATTCGATACAACATATAAACTAAACAGGATCTTCATATCATTCAATCAACTCGGGATTACAGCTTCAAGTAGAGAGTAGTGTACCTGAATAACAAATGAAAATCCAATGAGTCTAGGGGATTAAGCAAGCAAGTAACAGCAGTAAATCCAAAGAGCAATGCAACAGTGACTGAAGATCCAAGTGAATCGAACAACACAGCAATCAGCAAGCAAAGAAACCCAGAGACTAACGAGCAAAAACCCTCAGCAAAGCAATGCAAAATCAGAAGAAACCAACGATTTTTTATTCGAAAAATCCCAGAAATCCCACTGTTATATTACTATTTTTATCTCTCAAGCTTTGTATTCAGTAAAAACCAGCCTAGATGTATTTCAGAATTGCTCAATTTTCGAACCCCTTTCAGCCCCTTTTTAGGGTGTATTTATAGCTAAACTAAGGGCTGAAACTTGGGGAGAAAGTTATGGGATTAATCCCAACTTTCCCCCTCTTAAAATTACCCAATGTACACTAAGGTACCCAAATTAGTTAACAGAAACCCTTCAAGCATGTGCTGGAAGGTTCCAAAGATTCCTTTTTGGGGCTTTTTACCAATGTAGCCCTAAGGGTTTGGGATTTTTACAGATTTCCCTTTTTAGGGAGACCATTATACCCTTAAATCTCTCCAAAATTGCAGAAATCAGGGGTATAAATGACTCCCTTACCCTCTTATGTTTCACCCTATTCACTGTTTTACCAAATTAATTCCCAATTGTGCCCCTAAGGGCACTGCTGATTTACCCAGCCTACCTAGGTCAGATTCCAGCTTTTGGGATTTATTTAACTAGTAGCCAGCCCCTGCATTGGTATTTAAGGGCCGGCCAATCCTACTATTAAGAACTATTTCAATTCTAACCTCTTTTAATTAGTCTCAGTTAGCTAAGACCAATTTATTTCAATTTTAAACTAATTGCAGGACTAGCCTGCTTTATTATTGAAATTAAACTATTTAAAAGCTAGCCAATCTCAAGTTGAGACTTAGCTTGGGTATTAAACCCAATTACTGAACAGTTGGGCCCAAAACCTTTGCAGGTTTGGCCACTTTAATGTTCAGGGCTCAAAAGAGAGCCTGGGCCAGTCTGCATTTTCAGACTTAGCCATTTTGCACAACCAGCCCCTTTTAAGGTGGATTGTGTGTTAGGGCCTTATAGAATTGATCAACCTTTTGCAAGGTTGACCACTCTTAGGCCAATTATTGCTCAATAGCCTACTTTTGTGATTTTTAGGTCAATTAAACTAAAGTGCAGGACTAGCCTGCTTAAGTGACCTATTAAACTAATGGCCAGTCTCAAGTTGAGACTTAGCCTGGGTAATTAAACCCATTTGCTGAACTGTTGGGCCCAGAACCTTTGCAGGTTTGGCCACTTAATGTCCAGGGCTCAATAGAGAGCCTGGGCAAGTCTGCATTTGCAGGCTTGACCATTTTTGCATAACCAGCCCCCCTTGAGAGTGGGCTGGTGTGTTTGGACCTTATAGAGTTGGTCAACCTTTTGCAAAGTTGACCACTCTTAGGTCAATTATTGCCTAACAGCCTATTTTTGTTCATTTTCAGTTTTAAGCCTATTTAAAAACTAGCCATTTTGGGGAACTTAGCACTAGCAGCTATAACCAATTCACCTAAGCATGATAGGTATTTAACAGTGTTCACACTAACATAGAACTATTGCAAGCTTAGCCATTTCAATATACAATTGCACACATAACCACATGAAACCAAATATTGTTCATTGATCAATTAAAACTCAGGAGAGGGGTTTGATAATGTTGAATCTCAACTAATCAACTCACATTTAACTTAAATTCATGTAGCAACATGTCAATTAACATCAATCAGGCTTAGTCACAATCATTTCATGCCAGATGACATACTGAAAAACTCTAAAACACTTAGCATTCATGGACATAGATACATAGACACTAAATTCTCACAAAACAATCAACAGGAAATGAAACATGACTTATTTTAATAAGGAGAGCAATGGACCTTGGCAGAACAATATAAGAATGATAGTCAGAGTCCACTTTCAAGTACTAAACCTAGAATCATGCTAAACAAATAGGACAGGGAAAGCATAGGACTAACAGCTAATCCTAGCCTTGAAACTAAACATGAGATTAAGCAGAGAAGAAGAATCATTTAGACTAAAGAAGTTATCTAATATCAATCAAGAAGAAGAGGCCTAATACTAACAGAGGACAAAGACAGAGACATAAGAAAGATATCAGAACAAGAGTCTAAACAGAGAAGCAGACAAACGAGATAGATACAGCAAACGACTAAACAACTAAACATGTGAAGAATCAAAGTCATGCTTTTGAACCTCAAAAACTACCAACCAAGAAGATAAAGAAGAAAAGATATATCTTTTAAAACACATAATCGAAACAAAACAGAAAGAGATGGAGAAGTTCAAAAACCTTAATACTAACAGATATAGTCATATGATTTCGAAACTTAGAGAAAACAGAGAGATAGACTAGAACATGCGGGATATAATATGTGAAACGGGAGAAGGAGAACAGGAAGGAAAAGAAACATAAAATTAGCAAGAAAATCCTAAACTAACATGCAAAAATAAGAATCAGAAAAATCAACAGAGAAGCATGCAAAATAGAATCAAACAGAGAGAGCAGATAAAGGACAGGGCACTTAGCTTGCAGGGCCTGTCCCCTGAGCTTCCTAATCCCTTTCTTTTCTTATTCTTTCCCGGACCCTTTCAGACCCTTTTCCTTGTTTCTTTTTCTTTATTCCTTTTTTTTTTCATTTTTCTTTTCTGGTTTTTCTTTTTAGGCTCAAAGATGAAGCCTTTTGGGGTTTTCTGGTTAGGGGTGGGTATTTAGAAAGGTAAAGGTAAGATCTTGTGAAGAAACTAGGTTTGAGTCACCGGAGTTAGGTTTTCGGCGATACCTTTTTGGATATTCGAAGAGCTCCGACAAGATTCGAAGGAGGCGAGTGGTGTGGTTGTGTAGATCAGACCAAGACGGTCTTTTTGGCATTGGTTTGGAGGTGAGATTCATTCTTTGGTGGTCACCGGTGGTGAGTTCCGGTGACCGGGACTTGAACAGGAAGGGTTTCAGGGTTTTCTTGGTGTTTGATGGAGTAAAGAAGAAGGAGAAGAAGGGAAAGAGAAAGGAGAAGGGTTTGGGAGTCGGCGACCACCGTGGAGGGTGGTGGCCGCCATAGCCAACTAGGGTTTCATAAGGGTTGAAGGCGAAGAGGACGAGAGAAGAGAAGGGGCTTGGGGGCGACTAGGTTTAGGTGATATGTATAATGGCCCAATTCGATCAGACAAAAGCCTTATATAGGCCATGCGTCTGATGTAATCCAGGCCGTCCATCTGACGGAGATCAACGGTTCTGGGGCGCGTTACTAGAACGACGCCGTTTCATCGCCTGGGAGACCAAAAGTCTCTTCCGTTAGATCATTTCAAACGGATGGCTCAGATCAACTCTCTCAATTAATTAAAAAAATAGAAAATCAATAATATCTAGACCGTCGGATGATGCAAATGAACGGTGAGATCAGCTAATTCAAAGGCTTACTGACCGGTTCTCTCTGGGCCAAAGCACTGGGCCTTTAATTTTAATTCTTTTGGCCCAAATCAATTAAACCCAACTATTTTTTTGTATTTTACTCGATTTTAATTATTTTTATGTATTTTCTTTTATACTTTTTTTTCTTTTTCTTTTATGGAAAATTATAAAACCTAATTTCCTACTTACTCTAATTATTTAGTATTTTTTGGCAAATTTCTACTATTTTTCCTTAATTTTAACTACTTAAAACTATTTTTCTTCTCAAAACTAAATTAATCACCTAGCCTAAATTTTTTTTGATTTTTCTAATTTCTACTTATTCAAACACATAAAGTATAGCTAATTTCAAACAAAGCAAGTAATTGCATTCAAAAACATATTTATTTTAATTTTGGAATTATTTGTCCGGTGCAAAAAATCACGTGCTCACAGCTGCCCCTCTTTGCTCGGGAACACGAAGAGTTTCAGTGCAAAGACAAGTGAGCAGTAATGAGAGATTTTTGCACATCGGCACATTCCGTGAAAGCATTTTTGAAAACCTTTTGACCGCACCTGCTTTAGAGGTTGCCTACATATCCTGGGCTAAACAGGAATCAGGTCAGTGTAGTTCGGGAAGGTCTGGCAGTTTAAAAACTACCAGACTCACTGTTGCATTGACACCGTCGAGACCTGCTGACTTACTCCTTATTACACCGGGGGAAGAATGTAAAATGAAGAAGCTATTCTAAGCTATGATCCTACAATTAGAATTGTTCCTAATCTAGCTTTTGCTCTTCTTCCCTTTTCGGTGATGCAGACTCTCTTTTGTTGATTTTCTTTGATGCTGACTCTTTTTTTGTTGATTTTCTTTTCTTGCTTTTTCCCCTTTCTCTTTTTTTTTTTATTTTCAATGGTACTTCTTGACCTCGAGCTGAACCTGCTCAAAACAAAACAACAAACTACTTCTTTTTTTTTTTCTTTTTCTGCCCCAGTGTGGGCTTTTAGCTATATAAACCATGATGTGCAGAAATATATTCCCGTATTTGAAGGTGGGCGCCTAACAGAAATTAAACGTGCAATGCGATGCAGAAAAGTATTCCCGTATTCGAAGGTGGGCACCTAACAGAATTTAAACGTGCAATGCGATGCAGAAAAGTATTCACGTATTCGAAGGTGGGCACCTAACAGAAATTAAACGTGCAATGCGATGTAGAAAATATTCCCGTATTCGAAGGTGGTCACCTAACAGAATTTAAACGTGCAATGCGATGCAGAAAATATTCTCGTATTCGAAGGTGGGCACCTAACAGAATTTAAACGTGCAATGCGATGCAGAAAATACTCCCGTATTTGAAGGTGGGCACCTAACAGAATTTAAACATGCAATGCGATGCAGAAAATATTCCCGTATTCGAAGGTGGGCACCTAACAGAATTTAAACGTGCAATGCGATGCAGAAAATATTCCCGTATTTGAAGGTGGGCACCTAACAGAATTTAAACGTGCAATGCGATGCAGAAAATATTCCCGTATTTGAAGGTGGGCACCTAACAGAATTTAAACGTGCAATGCGATGCAGAAAAATATTCCCGTATTTGAAGGTGGGCACCTAACAGAATTTAAACGTGCAAATGCAAATGCAGAAATGTATTCCCGCAGCCTGAGGACTGGGGAGTGGATTTTAAAAGATGTTACCTTCCTCTTTTTGGTATTTTCTTTTACCAATTATCTCTTGCCCGTGAATTTCTTCACTTATTGCTGAACTTCTCTTTTTTGGTGTTTTCTATTTTCCACATTAGTCACATTCACTTTAAAGTGATTAGTGACAATTTTTCCTGCATGAAACAGAATTTATTAGATATAAACTGCTGGCAATTGGCATCTGTCGTCCCCGCTTCTTATTGCTTCCTTCTTTTTTCTTTTCTCATGATGCATAACTTTCAACTGCTTGTCCCTTGCAAACTCTTTTTGTATTTTCTCATTTTTTCCATTTTTGTTTTGTTTTCTTTTATTTTGGCCATATCTGCCAAGTTTCTTTATTTCCTTCCCAACTCTTCCTTCTTTCTGACCCAGTGTTATTTCAGCTTTCGTTATCAGGAGCTGGTAGTTAGCTCTCAAAAGGTAAACAATGAAATGCAGAAAATTGAAAGAAAGGTAAGGGCATTTTGGAGAGATGATAGAACTTATCTGGGTATTTGCTGACTGATTCCGCTGACCATGCCACGTATTTAAACTCTGACCCAGTTCGTTCCAATCATTATTCTGTCTCTGAATTGTTTCACACCCAAACCGATACTATTTTTGTTGCTTTTCTCTTTTCTGGTAGTCCTCACGATCGCCCTACGGTGCCTCGAAAGGTTTTCACCAATAAGACTCTCTCATTTATTCTCTCAACCTCACAATCGTCTCACGGTGCCGATTAAGGTTTTCACTGATGAGACTCTCTCATTTTATTTCTCTCAAACTCACAATCGCCTCACAGTGTCGATTAAGGTTTTCACCGATGAGACTCTCTCATTTTTTCATTTTCATTTTTTTCCTTTTGTATTTTGTTTTCTGTACCACGGGTATTCTCCGATGTTTCGCTCCTCCTTCATTGCATTCGTTATCATTTCGGAATTGATCAGAAGGTCTTTCTTTGGATTGTAGCATGACTTTTGGATGGGTTGAGAAAGAAAGGTATAAAGGCTCAAAATTTCACGAGGGTTCAAAGATATTTACAACTCTCGGAATTATTAAACATAACTTCTGCCCCAGTTTCA
Organism: Nicotiana noctiflora; assembly: GCA_032618575.1. NCBI lineage: Eukaryota > Viridiplantae > Streptophyta > Magnoliopsida > Solanales > Solanaceae > Nicotiana > Nicotiana noctiflora. The sequence continues at coordinate 195,111 of JASVEL010005569.1, forward strand.
ATATGTGGGGAATTTTTTGAATTTTTCTTTATTGTGATTGAACCTCAGTGAGGCTGCCTACGTACCCTTTCGGGATCAAGTCAGACGTAGTTCAGACTACGACATTAATTCATGGTTTCGTTTGACTTTTTCCCGATTTTTTGTCTTTTTCCCTTCTTTTTTTTTCATTTTTCATTTTTCTCTTTTTTTTTTCATTTCATTTTTTTCATTTTGGCAATTTCGATCTTATTGCGCTAAAGCGATTCCGAGAGAGGGATACGAAAGAATATATTCATTAAGGCTCAAGGGGGTTATCGATGGATAAAGTGTTTGGATAGAGAATAAAACGCCTTCGTCATTTCAATTCCAAAATCACAACAAAATATAAAACACATAATTGAAAAGGAATCATACATAGTATCTTTTGACTGCATCTGAATTGATAGCAGTCTCTACGCACTTTCCTTCAACATCTGTTAAATACAATGCTCCATTGGACAACACCCGTGATACCACAAACGGTCCCTGCCAATTTGGCGCAAACTTGCCCTTCGCCTCGGCCCAATGCGGTAAGATACGCCTCAACACAAGCTGTCCGACTTCAAACTTTCGAGGTCGTACCTTCTTATTGTATGCTCTGGCCATTCTTCGTTGATACAACTGCCCATGGCAAACTGCGGCCAACCTCTTCTCATCGATCAAACTCAACTGTTCCAAACGGGCTTTTACCCATTCATCGTCATCTATCTCAGCTTCGGCTATGATCCGTAATGACGGTATTTCTACTTCTGCGGGTATAACAGCCTCCGTTCCATACACCAGTGTATAAGGTGTGGTTCCGATAGAAGTACGCACCGTCGTGCGGTAACCCATGAGAGCAAAGGGTAGCTTTTCATGCCATTGCTTGGATCCCTCCACCATTTTTCGGAGAATCTTCTTGATATTCTTATTCGCCGCCTCTACTGCACCATTCGCCTTTGGCCTGTAAGGTGTGGAATTGCGGTGTGTGATCTTAAATCTTTCACAAACTTCCGCCATGAGATGACTGTTTAGATTGGCTCCATTATCCGTGATAATCACCTTGGGGATTCCAAATCGGCATATAATATTCTCATGCACAAAATCCACCACCGCTTTCTTCGTTACTGCCTTGAATGTCTTAGCTTCAACCCACTTGGTGAAATAATCAATTGCAACCAGAATGAACCTATGCCCATTGGAAGCGGCTGGATCTATTGGGCCGATAACATCCATGCCCCAAGCAACAAAGGGACAAGGTGATGACATTATATGCAACTCATAAGGCGGGGAGTGGATCAGATCCCTATGTACCTGGCATTGGTGGCATTTCTTTACATACCTGATACAATCACGCTCCATAGTGAGCCAGTAATACCCAGCTCTCAAAATCTTCTTTGCTAAAACATATCCGCTCATGTGGGGTCCACATATTCCGGCATGTACTTCAATCATGATTTCATCTGCTTGTTGTGCATCCACACACCGCAATAAGCCCAGATCTGGTGTTCTTTTGTATATAACTCCTCTACTGAGGAAAAATCCATTAGCTAAATGCCTGATGGCTCTCTTCTGGTCTCCGGTGGCCTGTTCCGGGTATTTGCCAGCTTTCAGGTATTCCCTGATATCATGATACCACGGCTCTCCATCCGATTCTTCTTCCACAGCAAAGCAATAAGCATTTTGATCACGGACTTGGATCTGGAGCGGATCTATATATGTCTTGTCAGGATGATGCAACATAGAGGACAGTGTGGCCAAAGCATCTGCGATCTCATTGTGCATTCTTGGGATGTGCTTGAACTCTATAGACTGGAATCTTTGAGACAACTCGTGCAAACAATACCGATAAGGTATCAATTTCAAATCTCGTGTCTCCCATTCCCCTTGGATTTGGTATACCAAGAGATCCAAGTCACCCATGACCAAAATCTCTTGAATACCCATGTCAATTGCCATCCTTAATCCCAAGATGCACGCCTCATATTCAGCCATGTTGTTGGTACAGAAAAATCGTAGCTGAGCTGTAACGGGATAGTGTTGACCCGTACCCTGAAATGAGTACCGCTCCGATACCAATGCCTTTGTTGTTGACGGCCCCGTCGAAGTACATTTTCCATCCTGGTCTCTCATCTTGCTCCATCTCCTCGACAATCATTGCCTCCTCATCAGGAAAGTACATTTTCAATGGTTCATACTCATCATCCACCGGATTCTCAGCTAAGTGATCTGCAATAGCTTGTGCCTTCATTGCCGTACGAGTTACATAGATAATGTCAAATTCTGTGAGCAGAATCTGCCATTTAGCAAGTCTTCCCGTAGGCATAGGCTTCTGAAATATGTACTTCAGAGGATCCAGTCGTGATATCAAGTATGTGGTATATGCTGACAAATAATGCTTCAACTTCTGAGCTACCCAAATCAACGCACAACAAGTTCCTTCAAGTTGAGTATATTTCACCTCGTAGGACGTGAACTTCTTGCTGAGGTAATATATGGCTTGTCCTTTCTTGCCTGTCTTATCATGCTGACCCAGTACACAACCAAAGGAGTTATCGAGCACTGTCAGATACAAAATCAAAGGTCGCCCTGGTTCTGGAGGAACTAACACTGGGGATTGGCCAAATATTCCTTGATCTTGTCAAAGGCTTCCCGACACTCGTCGGTCCATTTCACTGCTGCATCTTTTTTCAACAACTTGAAGATCGGCTCACACGTTGATGTCAATTGAGCAATGAATCGACTAATGTAATTCAACCTTCCCAGTAAACTCATGACCTCCTTCTTGTTCTTCGGCAGAGGTAGACTTTGAATAGCCTTGATCTTTGATGGATCTAGTTCAATACCTCGCCGACTCACTATAAACCCCAGTAATTTCCCTGAAGGTACTCCAAAGGCGCACTTCGCAGGATTGAGCTTTAAATTGTACCTCCGGAGTCTTTGGAAAAACTTTCTCAAATCTCTCACATGATCGGGTTGCTTTTTGGACTTTATGATGACATCGTCCACATACACTTCAATTTCTTGATGCATCATATCGTGGAACATTGTGGTCATTGCCCTTATGTAAGTTGCCCCGGCATTCTTCAATCCAAACGGCATTACTCTGTAACAGTACGTTCCCCAAGGTGTAATGAAGGCGGTTTTCTTAGCATCTTCTTCGTCCATAAGGATCTGGTGATAACCAGCATAACAGTCCACAAATGAACCGATTTCATGCTTGGCACAATTGTCGATCAATATGTGGATGTTTGGCAATGGGAAGTCATCCTTCGGACTGGCTTTGTTGAGGTCTCTGTAGTCCACACACACTCTAGTTTTTCCATCTTTCTTCGGGACCGGCACAACATTTGCCAACCAGGTGGGGTACTTGGTAACTCTTATGACCTTTGCCTCAAACTGCTTATTCACCTCTTCTTTTATCTTCACACTAATGTCCGTTTTGAATTTCCTCAACTTTTGCTTTACCGGCCGGCATTCGGAATAGATAGGCAACTTGTGTACCACCAAATCAGTGCTAAGTCCGGGCATGTCATCGTAGGACCAGGCAAAAATGTCCTTAAACTCACGTAACAACCTTATCAATTCATCCCTGAGGGGTGCCTCCAAATGAACACTAATCTTTGTTTCTCGGACATCGTCTTCGCTCCCCAAATTTACAGATTCCGTATCACTCAGATTCGGTTTGGGTTTTTCCTCATATTGTTTCATGTCCTTGCTTATTTCCTCCAGGGCTTCCTCATCCTCACATTCTATCTCACTATCTTCCTCAATTTCTTGTATGGTAACGTGATTGTCAGAACTGGGTCTAGAATCCTTCACGCATGACATGGCATCAGAATCAACACATGCAGAACTGTACAAAAGGAAAAATAAAGAAAAATAAGGCAAAAGTGAAGAAAAGGAAAACTGCATTTCATTGATAAAAAGAACGAACAAAGTTCGGGATACATTTTGATTTTCTTTTCATGAGGGGAATGGGAGAACTATAAAAATAACAATTTTTGGGAAAGCAACGATGAAATTTTGGAGCTAACTACCAAGACTCCTTCCTGATAGGGAAAGGAGTAGCTTCCCAATTGTTCAACATGATTCCAGGTCCCACAAACTGCACATCCATTTTACTTGTGCCTTCCCCCACTTCAACTATATTCACCTCCCAAAACATCTTCTCAAAACTCAGCACTTCTTCATCAGGTCGGGTCTCGATGTACTTTGTCGCAGCAGATGTCCGATATTTTGTACCAGGCTTGGCGAAGGTGTCGGATAGTTTGGGTATAGGCTTAGGCAAGGTCCAGTTCTTTTTGGCTTTTGAGGCTCTCTAGATGTCAGCAAAGGTGGGTTTGAACCCTAAGCCGAAAGTACCTTTGTTTTCCTGGAAGCTGAACCGGCTGAATAACTCCCTGCAATGCTTTGCCCAATCCCTTCCCCGGTGCAAACCCATTTCTAAGCATCTCTTTGGCCACCATCACAGCAGTTGGTGCCACCATAGGGATTGGCAACTTCTCCCCTTCGGTAATTCTGTTTACCACAATAGCATCTGTCACTTGGTAGACCCAAGGACCTCTATCTCCGTCAGTATCATCAAACGGTGTCACCATATTGCAAGCATTTTCTTCCCCATGTACCACAATCTCCTGTTGCTCCCACTCAAATTTGACCATCTGATGTAAAGACGATGGTACTGCCTTGGCCGCGTGGATCCAGGGTCGGCCTAACAACAAATTATATGACACAGCAATGTCGAGCACCTGGAATTCCATAGTAAAATCTACAGGACCGATGGTCACCTCCAGAATAATGTCTCCCAATGTGTTTTTACCCCCACCATCAAATCCTCTCACGTTTATACTGTTCTTCCGGATTCTGTCCGGACTGATGTTCAGCTTTCCCAAAGTCGACAGTGGGCAAATGTTAGCACTTGATCCATTGTCTATCAACACTCTGGTCGCTACCGATTCTTCACTCTTCACCATAAGGTACAGCGCCTTATTGTGCTCGGTTCCCTCGACAGGCAATTCCCTATCTGAGAATGTGATCCTATTGGACTCGAAGATCTTGCTGGTAATTTTTTCCAGGTGGCAAACTGAGATCTTTTCTGGAACATGAGCCTCGTTCAGTATCTTCATCAGAGCCTTCCTATGTTCTTCTGAGTGTATTAGCAAAGATAGCAAAGAGATCTGCGCAGGGGTCTTCCTCAACTGCTCAATTACAGAATAATCCTGTGACTTCATCTTCTTGAGGAATTCCTCCGCTTCTTCTTCCGACACTGGTTTCTTCAATTGGTTCTCTTTTACTGCTTTCATCTTTCTCAATTCTTCTAGAGCAAAGCATCTTCCAGACCGGGTGAGACCGTGGGTTTCATTAATTTCCCCAGACACCTCTTTTCCTTTATAAACCACTGCTACCTTGTTGTAATTCCAAGGTACAGTCTTTGTGCTCACCACCGGCATCTGCACCACCGGCCTTATAATTACTGGCTCCGTACTCACGCCTTTCACAGTCACAATCGGCTTTACGCCTGGCACTACCACTTTCAAACCCTCCACCACTACCGACTTTCCTGTTGGTTCTTCAGCAATCACTTTTTCTTTCACGGCTTCCTTTTCTGCTTTGCCACTTGACTTTATCATCATCACAGACTGAGATGGTTTCTGATCTGCTATCACCTTGCACCAATTCTATCATGTGTGTCTCATGGTGATTTGGCAGCGGATTCTGGGTGATGTTCGGAGCTTCTGGAGCCTGAACTTCAATTCTTATATCATCAATGGGATCCTGAATGGCATTCTTCAACTGCCAACATTTTTCGGTATCATGGCCCAATGTTCCCGAACAATATTCACACCTAATAGAAGGATCAAGGTTTTTCGGGGGTGGGTTTGGAACTTTAGGTGCAACCGGGCTTAGCATCCCCAACTCTTTCAATCTATGATAAAGGCTGGTATATGATTCCCCCAGTGGGGTGAATGTCTTTCTTGCCTTGTTTCTCCACTCTGAGTCAGGCCTGGGCCTATTTTGGTTTCTGTAGGGTTTAGAGGTTGGGTATGTGTTCTGGGTGTGGTAAACATTGTGTGGGGTTTGGGCTCTCCACACGTGTGGTGGTGGTGATGGGTAGGCTTGGGCTTGTGGGTGGTGGTAGTATGGGACTGTTGGTGGGTATGGTGGTGGTGGTGGGTTATATGGGGTTGATGTGTTGTATGGGTTTGGCGGGTAAGATGATGGTGGTGGATTATATGGGGTTGGTGGGTTTGGTGGGTGCTGGTGGTAGGGTCTTGGTGGGTGATGATGCGGATTACGGCTCCATGGCCTGCTCTCTACAGTTGCTACCTCTTCCTTCTTCTTCTTTCCCATTGCTCCCCCGTTTCCAGTTTGTATTGCTTGATTGGTGGCCTTAATGGCCGAGAAACTCATGATTTTATTTGTTTTCAAACCTTCCTCCACAAAGCTTCCCATCTTCACGACTTCATTGAAACTCTTCCCTATCGCCAACACTAAATGACCGCAATATGTAGGCTCCAAAGCCTGTAGGAAACAATCCACCATCTCCCCTTCCTTCATAGGTGGATCTACTCTTGCAGCCTGCTCCCTCCATCTGAAACCGAATTCCCTGAAGCTTTCCCCTGGATTCTTCTCCATTTTTGTAAGGGATAGCCTGTCAGGTATGATCTCTAAGTTGTACTGAAAGTGATTTGCAAAGGCTTGTGCAAGGTCATCCCAGACGAACCACCTTGTATGATCTTGTCGGGTATACCACTCTAAAGCTGAACCACTCAGACTCTGGCTGAAATACGCCATCAATAGCTCATCTTTACCCCCTGCACCTCTCATTTTGCTACAGTATCCTCTAAGGTGGGCCACCGGATCTCCGTGTCCACTATACATATCGAATTTTGGCAACTTGAATCCCACGGGAAGCTGCACCTCAGGGAATAGACACAAGTCCTTGTAGGCCACACTCACCTGCCCTCCTAGTCCTTGCATAGTGCGGAAGGCATTCTCCAGACTTTTCACTTTTCTGGCCATCTCTTCTTTCCCAGCACTCTTGGAAATTCTTTCTTCACTTGTTTCTATCAACGGAGCATGAGCCTCATGTTGTCGGAAAGTTGGTTCTGGAGGGTAGTAGTGAGGATCATGTATATGAAACACCGATTCACTGGAGGATTTGTGCATAGCAGCGGGTGGAGGTGCCACATACACTGGAGCAACTTGGGGTATGTGAGGTGGTGCTTGCTTGACTGGAGGTGGTGGTACCTGGGAGGTGGAGGCATAATAGTGAGGGTAATCGGGGTATGTGGAGGATGAATTCATTGTCGGTGGTTCGGGATTGGGATTGGCTGGAGGGATATATGCGGGGTTGGCAGGGTAAGCTGGCAGGGGTTGACCTCTAGACCAAGCCTGGTACATCTCAGCCATCTGTTGCCTCAGTTTGTACATTTCCTCCTTCATTCCTGCTACATCCACAATCTCCTCTTCATGAGCAGAATCCACGATAGTTGCCTCAATTTCTTGGGACACAACTTTCGTCATCTTTTTGTATCTTGTGTTGTATGGGTGGGTAGCCAGAATGCCAGTTGCCTAGAGAATCTGGACTCACAAGCATCAACACCCATTAGTTGTTAGCGCATGAATAAAATGCAACGACTTTAAAAACAAACACATTTCCTCGAGTCGTCATGCATCATCCCGGCCGCTGCTCATTTGGACCAATCACTTTTCTCTTTTTCCCCTCTTTTTCTTTTCTTTCCTTTTTCTTTCTTCCTTTTTTTTCTTGCTTTTCTTTCTCTCTCTTTTTTTTTCATAATTACGTTCCTATTTATTTGCCTAGCGAATTTAAAAGAAATGACATAAAACAAAAGAATTGATAACAACACTTGATTTTCCATTGATAATTCAAAACATTGATTACAAGGTGATGTTATAAAAGGAAAAATATAAAAGATGATGCATGCCTTATGAGTACATTAATGCTCCTAGTGCCCGCGAGGCATCGTTCGGCCTTGTTGCGGGCCTATATGCTAATCCCCTTTGGAGCCTATCTAGGTCAGACATGACTTGTTGCACGAAGAACTTCACTGCTGATACAAAGGTTCCTCGAGACATATCTTCACACAATTGACTCTTCCGGGTGATGTATTGGGCAATGCGAACAATCTTCTCTCGGATGATCCCCTTTTCTTGCAATAACCGGCTTATTTGTTCAGTGCGAGCATCCAAGGTATGTTGGTTATCTTTCTGCACTTGCTGCAGCTCCTGTTCTAATCTAGCCATAGTTGTGTAACAATGCTCTCTCTCTTCTTCAAGATCCTTGATAATCTTGTTACTTTTAACCGTGGTTGAAATTATTTTCTTTCTAAGCTGAGCTACCTCAAAATCGTGCTTGTCTTGTAATTGCCGAACCAACTTGGCTCTTTCCTCAGCGTCTCTGTCTATTTACTTCCGAGCCGTGACTAATTCCTTTTCAGCTTTGTCTAAGTCGAAGCTGTAGTCATTTACTTTGCGCCGGAGAATCTCAATTAACTTTTCATCCTGGGCTGAGCGAACCTGGGGTCTCGGATGCAATTTTCATTTGAGCCATTTGAGCCTTCAACATCTCATTTTCTTTCTTCAGCTGTTTCTTCTCCACTTCATCGGACGCTGCCTGTAAGCCACTTTCAAAATGGAGATTTCTTAATTTATCCTCCAACAAGCTGATTTTGGCCTTGTATTCTTTTTTCTTGGCCACCCAGTTCTGATTCTCCTTGGATTGCTCTATCAGATCATGCAAGTGAGGTCTCTTCGAAAGACGTTCGTGCTCAATCCCTCGTCGGTACCATGTGGAGTATCCAGGCGACGTCTCCCCCTTTGCTCTATTCGGCACACAAGTATCAATTTTCAAATTTTGGCACTCATTCCAGATTTGCCGGATCTTTGCTTCCGGGAATTGCCCGTCCGGACCAATCTCCACAGCTTGCACACTGAGGTCCCCATCTCTCGGAATAATTTGACACCGACCCAACTGTCGCAGGGCCCTGTATGGGGCATAAGGTTGTATACTCTTCAAACCCATGATCAAAAATGGCGATCCCTCCGTTGGCATATACATTACCTCGTCAAGAGGTAGCCAGTCATACGTCCAATCGATTTGACCGTCAGTTAGTGATCGAAGATACACAATCCAACCTTGGACTCCCTCCGGCAATTTTACTTCTTTTATTCTCGTACTGAACTCTTCTAAACATGTCCGTTCAGCCGAACCATAGCTCGAGAACGAAGGATGGTGGCATAGATGTTCAATTAGCCAGATTTGCAAGATCAGGTTACATCCTTCAAAGAAGTTGGCTCCCGCTTTGCACGCAGTCAGAGCACGGTAGATGTCCGCTACGATCATTGGGGCCAGAGTACAATTATCTTGTACTATCAGTGTGGTAGCTACCCCGGCAACTTTTATATTGATATGTCCATCTTTCCTGGGGAATATGACAACTCCGAGAAATGCCACCAAAAATGCAAACCTCCGGTGTTCCTCCCATTTCGCTCGGTTGGACTTGCAGCATAACTTGTTTGTGAGGTCGTTGAAACCCCCAACGTGTCCAAACCTGCTATAGATGAAGCTTAAGGAACAAAACCCGTTGGCCAGATCTTCGTTGTGAACATTCCGGGCAATTTTCAAAGAGTCGAGGAAACGATGCACTGTTACCGTCCTCGGAGATGTGAGCACGTGATTTTTGCCCTACGTAAGATTTACTCCCAAAAAAAAATTGTTTTTGTATCGTTGTAATATCTGTGGATTTTTGTGTTAATTTTCTTATTATTTGTATTCTTTGTGTATGCATGTTTCATTGTTTAAATTAAGAAAAATACAAAAATATATTGCGTTTGCATTATTAGGTTTTAATTTACAATTGAAAGTACTCAAGTTTATTTGACAAAAATAGAAAAATCACAAAAAAATATGTATTTTTGTATTTTTAGCATTTAATGTCCCAATTGTGTGATTTTAGTTTAATTTAACTATAATAAGAACTTAATTAGTATTCTTACAAACTAATTTGATTTTTGTAATGTATTTTAGAGTATTTGTTTTTAATAAATTAAGAATTAATAAATAGGAAATAAAGAGAAAGAAAATAGGAGAGGGAAATTAGATTGGGCCAAATCCAATTTAAATATAACAAGGCCCAAACAAATAACCCAATACCCGTTACCCATCCAACTGACCCAATCTGCCCAATCCCAAATGACCCCGTTGATCTGGACCGTTGGATTTTATTATCCAACGGCCCCGATTAATCAATTAATTCCCCAAATATACCCAGGCCCCAACTTGATCAAACGACGGTGTTTGATACCTAAGAGAATAATCTAGGCCGTTGATCAAGTTTGATCCAACGGCCGAGATTAAAACTTGTATTGTAACTATACCAAAGAACCCCAATACCCCCATACCCGCTTTCATTCTCCCAGACCCCTTCTTCGTCTCCCTCAGAGACGATGAGATACCACCGTCGAACCACCGCCCACCGCCTACCGGAAATCGCCTCACGGCGGTTCCGGTAGGCCAATGACCACCAAATTAACACCATAGCTCCCCCTAAACCCCCTCTACATGAATCCGTGGTCCGTTAACCTCGAATCATCCCCGAATGTCTCGAATCTTCAATCGAAGATTCGAGTTAAAACCAAAACCACGCCAAACCACTCCAAACTAACACCCCTGAACCACCAAACCACCCTGAGCATGAATCTGTTACCCATCTGGGTCGAATCATTCTGTAGCCTCTCGAATCTTCAATTGAAGATTTGAGCCAAACTAGAACCCACCCCAATCAAGTCCAAACTCACCCCAAACACTCCCATGACCTTCCTAATCTCCACACCTCCATTGGTCCGGCTCGAATCCGGCTGGAATTGGTCAATACCTAAATTGAGCCTTCAAGAACCCTAGAATTCGAAAACTAGGGATTCTGTCTTAATTAAAGGTAATTGAAGTCAATGGACTTTAATTGGATTATTTTTCGTTTGGAAAAACACTTCAATTAAAGTCCGTTTACTTCAAAAATGCAAGCTCAAATCCATTGGGACCGGGTCTATTCGATTTCGATTTCTCTTTGAGGTAATTTTCTTTTTTTTTTTACTTCAATTCGTTTTTTGTATTTGTTTAGTTTTAGATTGATTGAACTCTTCTCAATTTTGTTTGGCCGTCTCTGTTTCGTTTTTCTTTCTTCTCAAAGACCTTTTGTTTGGTCAATTACTTTTCTGTGTTGCTTATTTCAGTGTGAATGTTGTTGAATACGTGTTCGCGTCGATTAGCGTCGTCGAACAATTAGTTTTGTATTCCCCGACATTGGCCGAGAATTGCTTGAATCACTATTGTTGCGATTGATTGTTATCGATACGTGTTGTAATCGACTAATCGAATGTCGTCGCGTAGTTTCGCATAAGTCTGTTGATTAGAACAATGTGGCAGTGAACTTAAATTTGTTTGACTGAGAATCTGTTTCGGTTTGATAGCTTCAATCTCAGCGATCCTGTGTGAGTTTATGTGTTAGTAGAATTTTGATTTAAACATAATCGAATTGGTTATAGCTGGTTTTGAAAGAGAGTGAAAGGGGATTAGTGTTAGGACAGTGTGTGGTAGTGAATTTGAATTGGCTTGATTGGAAATTTGCCTAGGTTTGATAGTTTTAATTAAACTTGAATCTGAACTTTTCAAACCAAATGGAGGCCATGTGATAATCAGGCATGCTTGATCCAACCTTTTACTTTAATATAGTTTAAGGAAAAGGGGTTGTCAGGGATTATTTTGGTCAGAAAATTAATTTCTTAATTAGCAACAATGCTCCTAAGAGCTGGAAAGAGAAACCAGAAACAGAAAGGGGTTAAGGGGTGCACATGGGAAGGAAAAACAGGCTGGAAAAGAGCCTAGTTTTTGGCTATAAAAGGGAAAGAAAAACAGAGAGAAAGGACTCACGAGGATACACACTGGAGAGACTTGAGAGTTTCTTTAAAACTTGAGGGAGATTGAAAAACAAAGATACTGAAATTGAGTATTGAGAGGAGAAGAGAGTTTGAGAGAATCACAGAAAAAGAAACAACTGAAATTAGAAAGAAGCTCACTGTTCTACTGTCAATCTTTGTAGTTTTTTTTAGTTCTTGCTCCCTGAAGAGTTTTATGTTAAAGAAAACGATTTGAATCTGGGTTTGGAGGTTTAGCTCAGAAGTTTTGTTCTGTTATTTGTTCGAGTGATTTGGCCTCCTGTTATTTTGAACTCGATTTGGCTGGGCTTCTTCCTTGTTGATGTTAGTTGTTGCTGTTCTGCTGCTATTTGCTTTGCGCCATTGACTTCCTCTTTTTCTTCTTCTTCTTGTATTACCATTTCCGGGTATTATTTCTCAATTACCCATGATCTGTGAAAGAACTTGTATATGGCATGCTGAAGGATTGCAATGAAGAAATATAGTAGAGTTGGTTTAAAGTTTTGGTAGTCTATTTTTTGGTAAACGAACTGTATAAATTACATTACAGTCAATTATCTTTGCTAACGGGACTATTATTAAATATTATCATCAGGTGATTTGCATGTTTGGTGTAGAATAAGAATAAAGTAATACATACTTATTAGTTGTTTAATACTTGAGTAGTCATATTATTGTCTAATCTCGGTATTGGAATATTGATGTTAATAAAATGCTGTATATGAGTTTTACTAAAAAGAAAACAAAATCATGTTAATTAAAATAAAAGGATGCTCAAACTTGATGTCTGATTTGTTATGTTCTACCATAGAATTTAATATTCGAACAGTTTGTTTAGAGTATTTTTCATAGATTCTATGTATTAAATTGATTAGAGGTATAAGTGGACTGTATAAGCCATTACCATTACTCGATGAACACTCAATCTTATTTGCTTCAAAACGATTTGTATGTTGCAGTAGTTGTTCTTAAAGAAAAAATTAAAAGTTAGTTGTTAATAAGGAGGACTGGGATTTATATCTGACTGGCCAATATAAGGTTGAGTTTAAAGCATCATTTGGAAGGCATAAGTTGTTAAATATTAGTAAATAGTTTTAATTAATTCATTTGCATTTTTTGGCTATCGTTAGCAACACAATAGTGCAGTATAAACGGGTCAAACAATAAATGGAACGAGGTTTTCCAAATAACACATAAAATTGCAGGGCCCTCAATAGATGATTATTACAAATTTTTAGATTTCGGGACATGTCGTTTAGCGAATTTCACGGTCTTTTTTCCAAAAAAACGAAAAATGCGTTAGTACCCTTAGGCGTATATTTAACAATATTATCTCCCTAAACTCGGGTACACATTTATGTAACCCAAATCTAAATCTCAACTTAGTCGAAATGTGCTGACAACCACGAGCGTACTGGTACGACGTGATTCGAAGTACATTTTTGTTACGTTGCAATTCTTATAAAAATATTAATAATTAAAAGCAGTCGAAAGTTGAAATTTGCACATAAGTTAAAAGCATGATATGAGTCATATAAATAAGTCGAATATAACAGTTGAGCGACCGTGCTAGAACCACGGAATTCGGGAATGCCTAACACCTTCTCCCGGGTTAATAGAATTCCTTACCCGGATTTCTGGTGCGCAGACTGTTAAACAGAGTCATTCTTTTCCTCGATTCGGGATTCAACAGGTGACTTGGGACACCATAAATCTCCCAAGTGGCGACTCTGAATTAAATAAGTAAATCCTGTTTCGATTGTCCTTTAATTGGAAAAACTCCCTCGCGCTCTCGGGGGTGCGCGCCAAAAGGAGGTGTGACAGCTCTGGCGACTCTGCTGGGGACAGACTAATCCAGAACTTCGGTTCAGGGTTTAAGAATTCGAGCTCAGTTAAATTGTTGTTTTTGTCTATATCTGATTTTATTATATGTTTAATTAATGTGCTATATGTCTACCGCTTTGATACTAGTTGCACTGTATATACAAACTGCTATATGTTTACCGCTTTGATACTATCTGAATTGTATATACAAGCTGCGCCGAGTCCTTTCTTTCTCTCACCCCCGGGGATGTGCTCACTGGTTGAGACTCCCTATTCTGTTAGTGTCATAACCCGAAATAATAAAGAGGCTCGGAAAGTTTCTAAGCCGGCTGGCCTTTTGGTTCCCGGAAAGGAGCTCCTTCCTCAGCCCGAGTTGTCCGCTTGGGTACACAGTCTAGAACACATACCCGGGTTTTGAACTTAGAATAACGTGACTTCATGCCGGATCCCTAGTAGGAACGCTTATTTGCATCATGACTTAGGGGACTCAACACAGGGGTTGGGTCCGTCTAGGACAGGTGACCCGGTAATCAAAGACCGAGCATATTATATGTTACATTTATTTGTCCTGTATTATTATGCTGATTGGTTAAATTCCTGAAAACAAAAAGAAAGAAATTTGGAACAGAAAAGTATTGAAATATTGACAAAACTCGGTCGAAAATTTGAAAAGAAAAGTTTGAAAAATAGGTAGAATAATTTTGTTGAAATAATTGGTCATAAAATAATCCGACCGAACTACGCAGGTTTGATTCTCGCCATTAGGTGGGATACGTAGGCAACCCTCATCGGGTCCAACCACCCCTTCAAAAAATTAAAAAAAAATGTCAAATTTTTGATTTTGTTATAAATAAATCGGGTGATGCTATTCTTGTTTAAAATAAGCCGAATGTTCCCCAAAAGGACGCCGGAAGGCTATTTTTGCAAGAATAGTCACTTTAAGTCTTTGTAAATAATTTTGGGCACAACCCTGAAATATTCCCTAGTGGGAATGCCGAAAGGCCGTATCCGCAAAATCAAGTTTGAGTCATCACTCAACTTTACAAAAATATCCGCTTTGTCAAATAAGCCATTACATGGCCAATTTTGTAAAAATAGTCAATTGACATTAGAAACTTCTCAGTCTTGTGTTGGCTTATGGCGATGCCGAACGATGCCCCCATGAGCCACAAGATGAAAATTTTTTCAAGTTTATCTTTCTTAAATAAATTTTGCAAAAATAGCCATTTTGCCAAATAAGCCATTACATGGCTAATTTTGTAGAAATAGTCATAATTGGCGCTAAAAATATTCTTATTCTTGTAGAAATCTCTGGCACAAGGTGTGAAAGTTTTTCATCAGAGTTTTGTAGTTGGAGTCGGATTTTATAATTTTGCTTAAAAAAGAAACAAAAAAATCAAATAAATATCTCTTTATTTCTTGCATTAATTTGCAAGAACTACGCTCGGTCCGATTCATGCGGGGTCATGATACGTAGGCAATCTCCATAAGATTCGACCACAACTGTATATGTATATATATAAAAAAAAACCCAGCAAGGTTTTCAAGGATAATTGAAAAGGAAAAACTGGAATGATGCATGCGGTGAATACGTATATGGTTAACTGGCTAGGTGCATTGCATCCTACGTGCTATAACATATCTGTTAAACTCAGTAAGCTAACAAGTTTGTTGCAATTACAGAAAAGTTTAGCAGTTGATTTGACAGAATATACTGGCCAGCCACCATTACCGTACTAGATCTAAAGGGCCAATTCCAACAAGCATGTCTAGTTCCGGTAAAAGTCTCGAGGAAGAGAAATCAGAGATACAGATCATGAAAGAAGAGGTAGATCGGTTGAAACGACAGATAACAGAGATGCACCTAGCGTGGGCTAGGGGACAATCATCACTAAACCTTCCTACTCTTACACCAGCACCAGAGCGTCCGCCTATTGATCCCTCGACAAGTGCACCAATCTATCCATATTATCAAGGGGAAAACCCTTATACATCCCAGGTTCCACCAGCTAGACAAAATACTCCTCCTCCGGTCACCCCTGTTTTCATGGCACCTCCACCTGCTACTTTATAGAAGTCGTCCAGTGAGCCGCTTTTCCAAATACATGACAATCATTGTTATGATCCCGAGCCTACCTTTAAGGCTCCTGAACCGCATTCACACACCCCTCACTGGGATAACCCGGTAGAACCGGAAAAGCACTTCAAAAGTTTGGAGCATGAGGAGGTTATTCGGAAAGTTAAGAGCCCGGAGCAATCCTTCAGGAATATGCATGGTTTGGGCAACCAAGTCAGTGTCGCTTACAAAGATCTGTGTCCATTCCCAGATGTCCAGTTGCCAACCGGGTTCAAAATGCCCAAGTTTGACCTATACGAGGGGCATGGTGACCCAATAGCCCATCTTCGAGGTTTTTGTAGCAAAATGCGAGGAGCCGGAGGGCGAGATGAAATTCTGATAGCTTACTTCGGTCAGAGCTTGGGAGGGTCCGCATTAGAATGGTACACCAGGTAGGATCCCAGCAGATGGTTTACATGGGATGACCTGGCCCAAGCATTCATCGGCCAGTTTCAATATAATCTTGAAATAATCCGTGATCGCTTATCATTTCTAAAACTAGAGAAGAAACCCGCCGAAAGCTTCAGAGAATTTGGGTTCCGCTGGAGGGAACAGGCAGCAAGGGTAGATCCACCGATGAGAGAGAACGAGATGGTGGATTACTTCTTGCAGACACTGGAGCCAACTTACTTTAGTCACCTGGTGACATCGGTTGGTAAATCTTTCAATGAGGTGGTCAAAATGGGAGGAATGATAGAAGAGGGACTTAAGTCCAATAAGATCTTGAGCTATTCCGCGTTGAAAGCAACAACTCAAGCTATTCAGAATGGCACAGGGGTTGCATTCGGGAAGAAGAGAAGAGAAGAAGTTGCAACGATAGAGGAGGGTACTTGGTCCAGATCGAAAGGTCCTTCACCTCATTACCAAGCCAAACCCTACCACCCAAATCACCCTAATCACCCTCCCCGAAACACATATCCACCACCAAGGGCTTACAATAACCCTCCAAGACCAGGTTTCCGAGGGAATCATGCCTTCAGAAAGGAAAAGACACAAAGAACCTTCACTGAGTTGGGAGAAACTTATACTGCTCTGTTCCACAAATTGAAGCAGATAGGTTTATTAAGTCCTGTTGAGACAAGATTGCCAAATCCCCCACCCCCAAATGTGGATCGCTCAGTAAGCTGTGAGTATTGTTCAGGAGCTCTCGGACATGATACCGAGAAATGTTGGAAACTGGAACATGCAGTACAAAATCTTATTGACACCAATAAGATCGAGGTGCAGACACCAGAGGCACCCAATATTAATCGGAATCCATTGCCAGCTCACCCTTAGACCCATACGATCAAATTGATACACAAGGGAAGGGAGAATTAAGAAGCTCGATCTGTATTCCAAAGCAAAACCAATCGGCAAAAGTTGGTATATGAGAAGTCATGCTTGGTAATCGGGAGGAGTTTTCGGTGGTTTGTTTTTGTTGTCATTTCTTTTGTCCGAGTTGTTTCCAGAGTTGTGACCTAGATTTTGTCTTGTAGTGAAGCCCTCTTTCTTTCCATTTTTGGTCATTTCAATTTGCCTAGTCTTATCAAGTCTCGTTTCAGGTTTGTATTTTTTTTTTGGTTTTGCTTGTTTGTATTTGAACCTTTTCTCCGTTTAATGGAACTTTCGGTCTTTTATTACCCAGTCGTCTTTTGTTTAGTTCTTCTGTATTTAGATTTGTCATCTGTTCGAACGCCGATTCTAGTGACATGACATGCACGCATAATTGTGGCCTAATCTTAAAAGTTAATCATGAAGGAATTAGAAGATAGTCATGGCATTTTAAAAGAAATAATGATTTGAGATTATTTGGAACCCGAGTCACGTGAAAGTTGGGGCGGGTAAAATACAAAGAAAGCCTTAAGGGCAAAATGACCATGCTGACATGGGGTTCGCTCGTGATACTGAAATGGAAGTGTCATCCAGCAATACTTTAAAATGGCGGATGAAAAAGGTGAATGGACGATATGGTTATCACTCCTAGCACAACCCAGAAGATGTCGTGAATATGTTGTTTGTACTTGGCATGTTTTGAAGATTGGAATGACGAAGGCATTTTGTTCTGCTACCCAAACACTTTATCCTTCGTTAACCCTTCGAGCCTTATTTTGATTTCTTTCATACCCCTCCTTCGGAATCGGTACCAAAATTAGAAACACAAATGGGGAAGATAAAAAAAACAACCAAAAAGGAACGAAAAAGAAAAGAAAAAGAAAATGAAAAAATGATGAAAAAAAAATGAAATGAAGGAATTGGGAACTACGTTTGACCTGATTTCTTAAAGAGGATACGTAGGCGCTTCACAGCTCGATCATAGTGTAAATAAAGAAATAAAATCCCCAAGTAAAAAAACTGGGGCAAAGAAAAATTGTGTTGATTATAAATAAATTTAGGTCCGAAGGTTGTAAATTTTGAACCCAAAATTGATTTTGTTTTGAGCCGTCAATACCCTTTCTTTCTAGCCCTATCCAAATCCCACATTACGGTCCGGAAAGACCTTCTGATCAGTCTTCAAAAGATACCACGTCAAGCGAGTGAGAGAGTCCTATCAGAATATAACACTTTGATTCTCAGCAGAAAAGACTCTGATTCCCAGCAGAAAGGAAACACGAGAGAGTCTTAGCAGTGACACCCCAATCCCCAGCTAAAAGTAATACAAATGAGAGAGTCTTACCGGTGAAAACCTTCACAGGCACCATAAGGTGACGAAAGCTGAGAGAAAACAAAAATGAGAGAGGCTTGAAAGTTAAAACCCTTCGGGCACTTCAAGTCGAATAAAGGTGACAGTCAGATGGAAATTATGAAAGGCGATTAACGACAGAGGATAGGCCGGCCATATGTGCATGTCATGACCAGTAGAATTGGTATTCACGTTTGATAAGTTTTTATAGTTATTTCTTGTTAGAGAGTCATTTTTTCCTTTGTCTTCTATTTTTTTTCTTTTTATCTTTCTCATTTTATCAAAAATTCCCCATCAAAGTCTGTCTAGTCAGAACAAGTGAGAAATGACTTCAAAACTTGCCACCAACTTTCCAATTATTATGCAAAGCAAGGAAATGCCATTGACGGCAGAGAAGTAGGGTGCAAAGAAGATTATTAAACTGGGGCAGAAAATTTTCTTTTCAGTTTGAAAATTTTCTGGAAGTCAATACCCACTTGGGGAAGAAGGAAAGTCTTAAGGGAAATGGTCTTCGAACCAATGTCATCATCCTCAATAGCCTTCAAGAAGAGTGAAATGCCAATTTTGAGGAAATGAAAATCCCCCAGCAATGTTATCTACAACAAGTGCCGAGATGGTCGAACCACACAGAGTGGTAAAGGAAGAAAGGAAATCTCATCTTCAACAAAATAACCCCCATCAAGTTGAGAAACACAGAATGGGGAAGGGATGAATGGAGAAACCCATCCCCAGCAGGAATATCATATCCAGCAAATGAAATCATTCCCCAACAAGTTTTGGGAACCCCGAGCGAGGGAAAAGGGAAGAGGAAAAACCACCCTACAGGAGCGGCACAACCGATCACAATGTTTTGAACTAATAAATTTTCTTTGATTTGAAACAGGAAAAGAAAGTGTTATTGATAGCAGAAAGTCATGCCACAAGGAAGAACACCAATACTGGGGCAGAAAATTTTCTGCCGTTGTTGAAAATTTTCTCGGAGAAACGAGGAAGGCAATTCAAGATGAAGTGTCAGGTTTGTCCACCTTCAAATAGGATGTTTCAGGTTTGTCCACCTTCGAACAGGACGTCTCAGGTTTGTTCAGTTTCATACATTGATATCATGGGAGTATTCACCCTCGAATAGAATACGATGGGAGTATTCGCCCTCGAACAGAATACAATGGGAGTATCCGCCCTCGAATAGGATACGATGGGAGTATTCGCCCTCGAATAGAATACGATGGGAGTGTTCGCCCTCGAACAGAATACGATGGGAGTATTCGCCCTCGAATAGAATACGATGGGAATATTCGCCCTCGAATAGAATACGATGGGAGTATTCGCCCTCGAATAGGATACAATGGGAGTATTCGCCCTCGAATAGGATACGATGGGAGTATTCGCCCTCGAATAGAATACGATGGGAGTATTCGCCCTCGAATAGGATACAATGGGAGTATTCGCCCTTGAATAGAATACGATGGGAGTATTCGCCCTCGAATAGGATACAATGGGAGTATTCGCCCTCGAATAGGATACAATGGGAGTATTCGCCCTCGAATAGGATACAATGGGAGTAGTCGCCCTCGAATAGGATATAATGGGAGTATTCGCCCTCGAATAGGATACAATGGGAGTATCCACCCTCGAATAGGATACGATGGGAGTATTCGCCCTCGAATAGAATACGATGGGACTATCTGCCCTCGAATAGGATATTTTACGTTTGTTTTATTTTACATTGTCCCTTGCATATTTCATAAATTATTACCAGAATGCATTTTTAATTCAAAAATTGTTACTAAAAGCAGGCGCCTACCTGTATAACAAGAGGCAAGTCTTCAGTCTTTACATTGCAGGTCTTGAAACCAGTAACCCACCATAAAGCAGAGGGTTACAACAAGAGATCCCAGCGGAAATTCAAGCGCATGAGTCAAAGGAAAGGAGGGAATGAAGGAAAATTTTCCCAGCATCATTATCCTCAGCAGGCAAGTAAACAGTTCTAAAGATATCCCCAGCAGTCAGGAGGGAAAGCAACACGACCCAGGAGGAAAACAGTTCCGAAACAAGGTAATTTAGGAGAAATGATGGTTCAAGAGTCGATGCAGCAAGAATAAAATGGTACAAGAAGCAAAGGAAGGCGATCTAGTTCTGAAGTTGTAGTTGAAGTCAGGGAGCCCGCTTGAAGAATGGAGTGAAGATTTATTTTGAAGTTGTAATGGAAGTCAGGGAGCCCGCCTGAAGAATGGAGTGGCGATTTATTTTGAAGTTGTAGTGGAAGTCAGGGAGCCCGCCTGAAGAATGGAGTGGCGATTTAGTTTTGAAGTTGTAGTTGAAGTCAGGGAGCCCGCCTGAAAAATGGAGTGGCGATTTAGTTTTGAAGTTATAGTTGAAGTCAGGGAGCCCGCTTGAAGAACGGAGTGGCGAGTTATTATTATTGAAGTTGTTGTTGAAATCAGGTGCCCGCCTAAAGAATGGAATGGCGATTTTTTATTAGAGTTTGTCGATAAAGTCAGAAGCCCGCCGGAAAAGCCGAACGGCGTCTCAATTTCCAAGATTTGATAAGGATAGTGAAGAATCGGAAAGTTACAGAGTGCAGAAATCCTCGGCATAAATCCAAGTTCATAAGCAGAAGGAAGGCAACAAGGATCAGAAAGATAGATTCAGACTTCGAAGGAAAATAGTTCGAAGATCACAATGAAGGGACCAACGGTCCGAGTTCGGCAATCAAGATAGGCCGAGATAACAATTGTCAGAAGAAAAGAAGCATGTGAAGAAACATCAAAGCCAGCAAGATGGCAAGGAACATGACAAGATCAAGTTGAAAAGATAGATAAGAATTTGCAATATTGTAACTTAGTCTAGCTTCTTACTTTTTGTTTAGCATGGTGTAATAAGGAGATCGGTTAAGCAATGGCAACAGCAGCAACAGCAACAATAGCAGCAACAGCAAGATCACAGCAGTCATGGTAGTCCCAGCTACCAAAACTTCCCGAACTACATTGACCTGATTCCTTTTTAGCCAGGGATATGTAGGAGACCTTTTGAAGCAAGGTTCGGTCAAACTTTTCCAAAAAAATACTTCATACGGAGTGCTTGAACGGGCAAAAATCGCTCGTATCCGCTCACTTATCTTTGCACGAAAACTCTTCATGTTTCCGCGCAAAGAGGGGCAGCTGTGAGCACGTGATTTTTTCCCTACGTAAGATTTAATCCCAAAAAAAAAATGTTTTTGTATCGTTGTAATATCTGTGGATTTTTGTGTTAATTTTTTTATTATTTGTATTCTTTGTGTATGCATGTTTGATTGTTTAAATTAAGAAAAATACAAAAATATATTGCGTTTGCATTATTAGGTTTTAATTTACAATTGAAAGTAATCAAGTTTATTTGACAAAAATAGAAAAATCACAAAAAAATATGTATTTTTGTATTTTTAGCATTTAATGTCCCAATTGTGTGATTTTAGTTTAATTTAACTATAATAAGAACTTAATTAGTATTCTTACAAACTAATTTGATTTTTGTAATGTATTTTAGAGTTTTTGTTTTTAATAAATTAAGAATTAATAAATAGGAAATAAAGAGAAAGAAAATAGGAGAGGGAAATTAGATTGGGCCAAATCCAATTTAAATATAACAAGGCCCAAACAAATAACCCAATACCCGTTACCCATCCAACTGACCCGATCTGCCCAATCCCAAACGACCCCGTTGATCTGGACAGTTGGATTTTATTATCCAACAGCCCCGATTAATCAATTAATTCCCCAAATATACCCAGGCCCCAACTTGATCAAACGACGGCGTTTGATACCTAAGAGAATAATCTAGGCCGTTGATCAAGTTTTATCCAACGGCCGAGATTAAAACTTGTATTTTAACTATACCAAAGAACGCCAATACCCCCATACCCGCTTTCATTCTCCCAGACCCCTTCTTCGTCTCCCTCGGAGACGATGAGATACCACCGTCGAACCACCGCCCACCGCCTACAGAAATTGCCTCACGGCGGTTCTGGTAGGCCAATGACCACCAAATTAACACCATAGCTCCCCCTAAACCCCTTCTACACGAATCCGTGGTCCGTTAACCTCGAATAATCCCCGAATGTCTCGAATCTTCAATCGAAGATTCGAGTTAAAACCAAAACCACGCCAAACCACTCCAAACTAACACCCCTGAACCACCAAACCACCCTGAGCATGAATCCGTTACCCATCTGGCTCGAATCATTCTGTAGCCTCTCGAATCTTCAATTGAAGATTTGAGCCAAACTAGAACCCACCCCAATCAAGTCCAAACTCACCCCAAACACTCCCATGACCTTCCTAATCTCCACACCTCCATTGGTCCGGCTCGAATCCGGCCGGAATTGGTCAATACCCAAATTGAGCCTTCAAGAACACTAGAATTCGAAAAGTAGGGATTCTGTCTGAATTAAAGGTAATTAAAGTCAATGGACTTTAATTGGATTGTTTTTTGTATGGAAAAACACTTAAATTAAAGTCCGTTTACTTCAAAAATGCAAGCTCAAATCCATTGGGACCGGGTCTATTCGATTTCGATTTCTCTTTGAGGTAATTTTCTTTTTTTTTTTACTTCAATTCGTTTTTGTATTTGTTTAGTTTTAGATTGATTGAACTCTTCTCAATTTTGTTTGGCCGTCTCTGTTTCGTTTTTCTTTCTTCTCAAAGACCTTTTGTTTGGTCAATTACTTTTCTGTGTTGCTTATTTAAGTGTGAATGTTGTCGAATACGTGTTCGCGTCGATTAGCGTCGTCGAACAATTAGTTTTGTATTCCCCGGCATTGGCCGAGAATTGCTTGAATCATTGTTGTTGCGATTGATTGTTATCGATACGTGTTGTAATCGACTAATCGAACGTTGTCGCGTAGTTTCGCATAAGTCTGTTGATTAGAACAATGTGGCAGTGAACTTAAATTTGTTTGACTGAGAATCTGTTTTGGTTTGATAGCTTCAATCTCAGCGATCCTATGTGAGTTTATGTGTTAGTAGAATTTTGATTTAAACATAATCGAATTGGTTATAGCTGATTTTGAAAGAGAGTGAAAGGGGACTAGTGTTAGGACAGTGTGTGGCACTGAATTTGAATTGGCTTGATTGGAAATTTGCCTAGGTTTGATAGTTTTAATTAAACTTGAATCTAAACTTTTCAAACCAAATGGAGGCTATGTGATAATCAGGCATGCTTGATCCAACCTTTTACTTTGATATAGTTTAAGGAAAAGGGGGCTGTCAGGGATTATTTTGGTCAGAAAATTAATTTCTTAATTAGCAACAATGCTCCTAAGAGCTGGAAAAAGAAACCAGAAACAGAAAGGGGTTAAGGGGTGCACATGGGAAGGAAAAACAGGCTGGAAAAGAGCCTAGTTTTTGGCTATAAAAGGGAAAGAAAAACAGAGAGAAAGGACTCACGGGGATACACACTGGAGAGACTTGAGAGTTTCTTTAAAACTTGAGGGAGATTGAAAAACAAAGATACTGAAATTGAGTATTGAGAGGAGAAGAGAGTTTGAGAGAATCACAGAAAAAGAAACAACTGAAATTGGAAAGAAGCTCACTGTTCTACTGTTAATCTTTGTAGTTTTTTTTAGTTCTTGCTCCCTAAAGAGTTTTATATTAAAGAAAACGATTTGAATCTGGGTTTGGAGGTTTAGCTCAGAAGTTTTGTTTTGTTATTTGTTCGAGTGATTTGGCCTCCTGTTATTTTGAACTCGATTTGGCTGGGCTGCTTCCTTGTTGATGTTAGTTGTTGCTGTTCTGCTGCTATTTGCTTTGCGCCACTGACTTCCTCTTTTTCTTCTTCTTCTTGTATTACCATTTCCAGGTATTATTTCTCAATTACCCATGATCTGTGAAAGAACTTGTATATGGCATGCTGAAGGATTACAATGAAGAAATATAGTAGAGTTGGTTTAAAGTTTTGGTAGTCTATTTTTTGGTAAACGAACTGTATAAATTACATTACAGTCAATTATCTTTGCTAACAGGACTATTATTAAATATTATCATCAGGTGATTTGCATGTTTGGTGTAGAATAAGAATAAAGTAATACATACTTATTAGTTGTTTAGTACTTGATTAGTTATATTACTGTCTAATCTCGGTATTGGAATATTGATGTTAATAAAATGTTGTATATGAGTTTTACTAAAAAGAAAACAAAATCATGTTAATTAAAATAAAAGGATGCTCAAACTTGATGTCTGATTTGTTATGTTCTACCATAGAATTTAATATTCGAACAGTTTGTTTAGAGTATTTTTCATAGATTCTATGTATTAAATTGATTAGAGGTATAAGTGGACTGTATAAGCCATTACCGTTACTCGATGAACACTCAATCTTATTTGCTTCAAAACGATTTGTATGTTGCAGTAGTTGTTCTTAAATAAAAAATTAAAAGTTAGTTGTTAATAAGGAGGACTGGGATTTATATCTGACTGGCCAATATAAGGTTGAGTTTAAAGCATCATTTGGAAGGCATAAGTTGTTAAATATTAGTAAATAGTTTAAATTAATTCATTTGCATTTTTTGGCTATCGTTAGCAACACAATAGTGCAGTATAAACGGGTCAAACAATAAATGGAACGAGGTTTTCCAAATAACACATAAAATTGCAGGGCCCTCAATAGATGATTATTACAAATTTTTAGATTTCGGGACATGTCGTTTAGCGAATTTCACGGTCTTTTTTCCAAAAAACGAAAAACGCGTTAGTACCCTTAGGCGTATATTTAACAATATTATCTCCCTAAACTCGGGTACACATTTATGTAACCCAAATCTAAATCTCAACTTTGTCGAAATGTGCTGACAACCACGGGCGTACTGGTACGACGTGATTCGAAGTACATTTTTGTTACGTTGCAATTCTTATAAAAATATTGATAATTAAAAGCAATCGAAAGTTGAAATTTGCACATAAGTTAAAAGCATGATATGAATCAGATAAATAAGTCAAATATAACAGTTGAGCGACCGTGCTAGAACCACGGAATTCGGGAATGCCTAACACCTTCTCCCGGGTTAACAGAATTCCTTATCCGGATTTCTGGTTCGCGGACTGTTAAACAGAGTCATTCTTTTCCTCGATTCGGGATTCAACAGGTGACTTGGGACACCATAAATCTCCCAAGTGGCGACTCTGAATTAAATAAGTAAATCCCGTTTCGATTGTCCTTTAATTGGAAAAACTCCCTCGCGCTCTCGCGGGTGCGCGCCAAAAGGAGGTGTGACAGGAGATACCGGGTATTTTCCTTTTAACGGGACCTCAGTCTTCCCGATATAGAAGGCAATCTCCTCTAAAGTAGGGGTGAGTTCAAAATCTGGAAAATGCAATACATTGTGTGCTGGATCCCAAAACGTGACCAACGCTATAATCACATCACCTCGGGGAACCATGTCTAATAACCCCGTAAGGCCTTTTAAGTAACCTTTGACCCAGTCTTGACCATCTGATCCCATGTCTTGCCACCATAATTTCAGATCCAAGGGGATTTTATTTAGGGAGAAATGTTCATTCATCATTGTGCTCGTCCTGCACATTTATTAAGGCGATTTTATTTAGAAAAATGAAAAATCTTTTTCAATGCAAGTTTTCATTTTTTGCAGAAAGAAAAGAAAATGACTTTCGAAGTGGCCATTTTTGCCAAAACAGCCTTCCGGCGTCCTTTCGGAACATTCGGCCATTTCCAAAAATAGCGATCACCTCGATTATTTGAAAGGAAAAATCTTTTTGGTCTTTTTCTAAAAGTGTGGTTGGACCCGTTTAAGGGTTGCCTACGTATCCCACCTAATGGCGAGAATCAAACCTGCGTAGTTCGGTCAGATTATTTGACCAATTATTTCAAAAAATTGTTCCACCTTTTTTTCAACTTTTCAAATTTCCGGATACCTATCTTATTTTTCTCTCTCTTTTTTTCTTTTCAACAATTTTTCTACCCTCGGGATTTCCGCCGGTCCGCATAACGATCAAGGACAATAAAATGCAACACATAACATGCTGTCACGACCCTAGTTCACCAATCGTGAACATGTCGTGATGGCACCCAGTCCCTACGACTAGGTAAGCCTAACACGTTGCGGAATATACAAGCTATGAACACTTAAATAAGAAACCAGGGAAAGATGACATAAAAATATATGTAATCTGTGCCGCTTGGCACATACATCCATCAACACAATGAATAAAACGCTACCAAGATCCGGAATCCCACGGTAACACAGACTAAAAGAGAATATACAACTGTGGCTCTATGTGTAAAGAGTATCTAACAACGAAATGAAGGAAAAATGTCAACTAGTACTATTAGAATAGAAGGAAAGCCTCCGGATCTGCGGACGTAGCATATCATACCTCGAGTCTCTTGAAGTGTTGCTAGATCACCTGTAGGGCGCCTGATCGGATGTACCTGGATCCGCACAACAAAAGTGTGCAAAAGAGTAGCATGAGTACACCACGGCGGTAATTAGTAAGTGCCAAGCCTAACCTCGAAGGAGTAGTGACAAGGTAGGTCAGGGCCCTACTGAGAAAACAATAATATAATGATGATAACAATAATAAGCAGTTTAAAGGATAATAATTCTGAAATAACAACAATAAAGAGATTGCTACAACCGTCTACAATTAAGCTAACAACAATTAACGAAAACTCAATTAATAAGTCCAGGACCCGTGGGAATTGAACCCATAGTCCCATTAACAGTACCCCTGGGTCTCCGGGAATCGAACCCGCAGCCCATGTCTCAATAAATCTCAGGATCTCCGGGAATCGAACCCGCAGTCGAACCCGCAGTCCATATCTCAATAACTCGGGATCTCCGGGAATCGAACCCGCAGTCCATATCTCAATAACTCGGGATCTCCGGGAATCGAACCCGCAGTCCACAAACAATATCACTCCGGGTCTCTGGGAATCGAACCCACAGCCCTGGGATCTCCGGAAATTGAACCCGCAGTCCACCAACACATCAAATAAAGAAAACACACAGAGAGAATATAATATGTT
Source organism: Nicotiana noctiflora (assembly GCA_032618575.1). NCBI lineage: Eukaryota > Viridiplantae > Streptophyta > Magnoliopsida > Solanales > Solanaceae > Nicotiana > Nicotiana noctiflora. The sequence goes on from JASVEL010005569.1 coordinate 222,686, forward strand.
AAATTACAACTTCACCGAAACTAGTGCCAACAATTTATCAAGAAGTTCAAGTAAATCAACTAGGCAATTAAACATGTTGAATCCTAGCTAATCATGCTTTTCTAACTAATACCGGGTAATGGTAACGCTTTTATCGGCTAAGAGCAGGAATATCACTAATCGGACAATTCAAGTAAAGTGTGTGTTACAACAACCAGCACATGTAAACGCCCGTCACCTCGCGTACAAGGCATTTAAACTATCACATAATATCCTAGGGGTGAAAGTTCCCCCACACGAGGTTAGACAAGCCACTTACCTCGACTCCGGTACAAAACCGCTATGAGACAACTCTCTTGCCGCGAATGTCGGCCTCCACAGGTGTAGAATCTGATAACAATCAATAAAAATACATCAAAATAGGCCAATTAGGTATTACCCAGTCGAAACAATTCGAAATACACCCAAAACCACAAGTTGCCAAAACCCGACTTTCGGTACGCTTCTCGAAAAATTACGAAAGATATATATTTGGGTTCCTTATCTCAACACGAGTCCATGCATATGAAATTTACTGAAATCGGACTCCGTTTGCCCATTCAAATCGATGATTTACCATAATTTAGGCCTAGGGCTAAAACCCCCCATTAATCTTCCATTAACAGTAAAATACTCAAGGATTTCATGATAAAATAACGAAGTTAGGCCAAGAAACTTACCCCCTATGATTCTCCAACAATTCCCCGAAACGCTAGAACCAACAATATGGATGGAGCCTTAAGATCGAAAACCCGAACAACAACCTCGACTGGATCAACTCGAAATTGATGAACCAAAACTTCACTCCAGTCAGCAAAGAAATCTGACAAAGGAAGCTAAAAAGAGAAGAAGTTATTTTTTTTTGTTGAATGGAATTTGTCTTTATTTTGTAGAAGAATATAAGATTTCAAAGGCAACAAAATGAGAAGTGATTGAACTCGATCAATCTCTTTATATTTATGTCCTTTTATGTTTTCTCCCATTTTCCAATCTCTTTCTCGTTGTTTCTTTTCTTATTTTCCTAGGTCTGTTTGAGTATTACGAATGGGATGGATTACGTATAAAGGTAGTACTTTTTTTTTTCATCTTAACTCACTAGGGTTTTCAAGAGATTTGTTTTCTAATTAGGATTCAGACACTTCTTTTACAAATATACTTTCTTGAAGAGAAGGACTTCACAAATCCAGCAGGTAGTATAGTTAACGTAGGTTACTACTTCTTACTTAATACCATAAATTGTAAGGAGGTTTTATGTAAAATAGGAATTAGATTTTAAGAGATTGGTGGAATTAAGCAGGCCATTCACCTATATCAATCGGATTTCCTTTCCGAGGTCGTCTTAGCACTGCTCCGAATACGGGCCACTTTTCAACTACAAACCTCTCATTTAGGGACTACGTGTCCCAAAACACTCCAAATTCTAGAACCGAACCTCCCGGCAAACCACAATAGCAGAAATGAACTTAGGGGAACAATTAAATTGGGGATTGGGGCGTAATTTTCTAAAACGAACGGCCGGGTCGTTACATCTTCCCACACTTAAAAGATTCGTTCGTTCTCGAACGAGCATAGAAAACATACCCTGGAGTAGTGAAAAGATGAGGGTACTGGCTGCGCATATCCTGCTCGGTTTCCCAAGTCGCCTCCTCGACCGGCTGGCCCCGCCACTGAACCTTTACCGAAGCGATGTTCTTTGACCTTAGCTTTCTGACCTGCCTATCTAGGATGGCTACTGGCTCCTCAACATAAGACAGATCCTTGTCTAGCTGAACATAAGTGAAATCCAACACATGCGACGGGTCACCATGGTATCTCCGGAGCATGGAGACATGAAATACGGGATGAACTCCGGCTAGACTGGGAGGTAAGGCCAACTCATAAGCAACGTCCCCAACACGCCTCAAAATCTCAAAAGGGCCAATAAACCTAGGACTCAGCTTTCCCTTCTTCCCAAACCTCATAACACCCTTCATGGGCGAGACTCGAAGTAGAACCCGCTCGCCAACCATAAAAGCCACATCGCGAACCTTCTTGTCCGCATAACTCTTCTGTCTAGACTGGGCTGCACGAAGTCTGTCCTGAATCACCTTGACCTTGTCCATAGCCTCCTGAACCATATCAGTACCTAGCAACCTGGCCTCGCCGGGCTCAAACCAACCTACGGGAGACCTGCACCTCCTACCATATAGGGCCTCATACGGTGCCATCTGAATACTAGACTGGTAGCTGTTGTTATAAGCAAACTCCGCCGGTGGCAAGAAGTGATCCCATGAACCTCCAAACTCAATCACGCACGCACGGAGCATATCCTCCAAAATCTGAATAGTGCGCTCGGACTGCCCATCAGTCTGGGGATGAAATGATGTGCTCAGCTCCACCCGAGTACCTAACTCCTGCTGTACAGCTCTCCAGAACCGTGAAGTGAACTGAGTGCCTCTATCTGAAATGATGGAAACTGGAATACCATGCAGCCGAACTATCTCCTTGATATAGATCTCCGCCGGTCGCTCCGATGAATAAGTAGTGCTCACCGGTATAAAATGGGCGGACTTGGTCAGCCGATCCACAATAACCCAAATGGAATCAAACTTCCTAACAGTCCGTGGAAGCCCGGATACAAAGTCCATGGTGATGCGCTCCCATTTCCACTCTGGAATCTCAATTCGCTGCATCAATCCACCCGGACGCTGATGCTCATACTTCACCTGCTGGCAGTTGAGGCATCTAGAAACATAATCAACTATATCCCTCTTCATCCGCCTCCACCAGTAATGCTGTTTCAAGTCCTGATACATCTTCGCGGCACCCGGATGGATGGAATACCGCGAACTATGGGCCTCTGCTAGAATCGGCTCTCGAAGATCATCTACATTGGGCACACAGATACGCCCCTGCATCCTCATGACTCCATCGTCCCCGATGGTAACATCTCGAGCATCACCACGCCGAACTCTATCCTGAAGGACAAGCAAATGAGGGTCGTCGAACTGACGCTCCCTTATGCGGTCAAATAGAGAAGACCGAGAAACCACACAAGCCAGAACCCGGCTGGGCTCCGAAAGATCCAGTCTAACAAACTGCCTGGCTAAAGCCTGAACATCCATCGCCATAGGTCTCTCCGAAGCTGGTAGATATGCCAAACTCCCCAAACTCTCTGCCCGACGACTCAAAGCATCAGCAACCACATTAGCCTTTCCCGGATGATAGAGAATAGTAATATCATAGTCATTCAGTAGCTCCAACCATCTCCTCTGACGCATATTCAGGTCCTTCTGCTTAAGCAAGTGCTGCAAGCTCCGGTGATCAGTGTAGATTTCACAAGGAACCCCATATAAGTAATGACTCCAAATCTTTAAGGCGTGAACAATGGCAGCTAGCTCCAAATCATGAACAGGTAATTCTTCTCATGCACCTTCAGCTGTCTCGACGCGTAGGCAATCACCCTACCGTCTTGCATCAATACCGCACCGAGTCCAACTCGTGAGGCATCACAATATACAGTATAGGACCCTGAACCTGTAGGCAACATCAATATAGGGGCCGAAGTCAAAGCTGTCTTGAGCTTCTGAAAGCTCGCCTCACACTCGTCTGTCCACTGGAAAGGGGCACCCTTTTGGGTCAATCTGGTCATAGGTGTTGCAATCGAAGAGAACCCCTCTACGAAACGACGGTAATAGCCCGCCAAACCAAGGAAGCTGCGAATCTCAGTAGCGGAGGAGGGTCTGGGCCAACTCTGCACGGCCTCCACCTTCCTCGGATCTACTCGAATACCATCACTCGACACCACGTGGCCCAAAAATGCCACTGAACTCAACCAGAATTCACATTTAGAGAACTTGGCATATAGTTGTTTCTCCCTCAGAATCCGAAGCACTATCCTCAAATGATGCTCGTGCTCTTCCTGTCTTTGGGAATATACTAGAATATCATCAATGAAAACAATCATGAACGAGTTCAGGTATGGCCTGAACACACTGTGCATCAAATGTATAAAGGCTGCTGGGGCATTAGTCAGCCCAAAAGACATCACGAGGAACTCATAGTGACCATACCGAGTCCTGAAGGCAGTCTTCGGGATATCTGGCTCCCGAATCTTCAGCTGGTGATACCTAGAGCGCAAATCAATCTTGGAAAACACCTGTGCGCCCTGAAGCTGGTCAAATAAATCATCAATACGGGGCAAAGGATACCGGTTCTTCACTGTAACCTTGTTCAGCTGACGATAGTCAATACACATACGCATAGAACCGTCCTTTTTCTTCACAAACAACACAGGAGCACCCCAAGGCGAAACATTGGGTCGAATGAAACCCTTGCCCAATAACTCCTGTAACTGATCCTTCAACTCCTTCAACTATGGAGGAACCATACGGTACGGTGGAATAGAAATGGGCTGAGTGCCCGGCAACAAATCAATGGCAAAATCAATATCTCTGTCGGGCGGCATGCCCGGGAGATCAGCTGGAAATACATCAGCAAAGTCACGTACCACAGGAACAGAATCAATAGAGGGAGTGTCAATACTGACATCCCGCACATAGGCTAGATAAGCTGCACACCCCTTCTCAACCATACGTTGAGCTCTGAGAAAGGAAATAACACGGCTAGGGGTGTGATCTAGGGTACCACTCCACTCAATACGTGGAATGCCTAGCATAGCCAGCGTCACGATCTTGGCGTGACAATCAAGAATAGCATAATGGGGCGACAACCAATCCATGCCCAGAATAATATCAAAATCGACCATCCCGAGCAACAATAGATCCGCTTTGGTCTCAAAATCACCAATGGTAACCAAACACGACCGATATACACGGTCCACTACTAAAGAATCACCCACCGGAGTGGTAACATAAATGGGGGCACTCAAAGAATCCCGAGGCACACCCAGATGAGAAGCAAAGTAAGAAGACACATATGAAAAAGTGGAACCAGGGTCGAATAGAACCGATGCCTCCCTGTGCCTAACCAGAATAATACCTGTGATAACAAAATCAGATGCAACAGCCGCAGCGCGATCAGGAATAGCATAGAATCTGGCCTCTCCCCCCTCTCGAGGGCGGCCTCTGGCACCCTGACCCCCGCCCCTGGCTGGCTGGGCAGGTGGAGTGGCAGCTGGAGTTGGAATGATAGCTTGCTGGCCCCTAAAAACCACGATGAGGCTGCGAAGACTGATGAGGTGCTCCCCTCCTATGCCTGGGGCACTCCCTAACCAGATGGCGAGTATCCCCGCACTCAAAGCAAGCTTTGGGAGGATGCGGTGGCTGCTGGCCGGTCTCACCCCCACTAGTCTGACCCCTGGAAGGACCCCGCGCAGGAGGTGCACTGGAAACTGGGGGAGCAAAATAAGGCTCCTGAGGTGCTGGAAGAGTTGGAGTACTATCGGCTGCTGGCAAAGCTGAGTGAACTGGTCGACCGGAATAATCCCTGCCAAAACGACCGGCTGCTAAAGTGCGGGCACCAGGGAAATGGCACGAGTCACGAGACCTCTTGGCCTCTCTCTCTCCCCGCTCTCTAGGGAGCATACTCTCGATCCTCCTGGCAATTCTCACTTCCTGCTGATAAGATATATCTGTCTCCAACTCTCTGGCCATGCTGGATCGGATCGGCGGAATCGGGCCCTCAATAAATCTCCGCACCCTCTCCCAGACCGTGGCTACCAAAGCCGGTGCATGCCTGGCTAGACGAGTGAAACTGATAGCATACTCCGATACTAACATGGAGCCTTGTCGCAGCCGCTAAAACTCCGAGCGCCAAGAATACCTAAGGCTCTGGGGAATAAACTCCCTAAAAAATAGATCTGAAAACTGTGACCAGGTCAATGAAGCAGACTCCTCTGGACTATCCAACTTATACGTGCGCCACCAATCATAAGCGGCCCCACGAAGGTGCCTGCGTTCCGACCTGGTCTACCTGTGGCACCTCAGCGGCAGCGCGCGCAGGTGCTGTGGCTGCACCTCGAGCGCGTCCTCGTCCTCTACCTCGGCCCGGGCCTCTAACGGCGGCAACAGGGGGCGCGGGTACCTGATCGTCACGAGTAGCTCGTGTCCTCAGCATCTGTGAGAGAATAGAAAGCAATAGTTTAGATTTGATGCCAAAAATGTCACACGACAAGGAATCCAAAAGAAATGAAGAGTTTCCTAAACAGTTACATAGCCCCTCGTAGATAAATACAGACGTCTCTGTATCGATCAGCGAGACTCTAAGTAACCGGTCTGTGTCCCGTGATTCCTATGAACCAAGAGCTTTGATACCAACTTGTCACGACCCTAGTTCACCAATCGTGAACATGTCGTGATGGCACCCAGTCCCTACGACTAGGTAAGTCTAACACGTTGCGGAATATACAAGCTATGAACACTTAAATAAGAAACCACGGAAAGATGACATAAAAATATATGTAATCCGTGCCGCTTGGCACATACATCCGTCAACACAATGAATAAAACGCTACCAAGATCCGGAATCCCACGGTAACACAGACTAAAAGAGAATATACAACTGTGGCTCTATGTGTAAAGAGTATCTAACAACGAAATGAAGGAAAAATGTCAACTAGTACTATTAGAATAGAAGGAAAGCCTCCGGATCCGCGGACGTAGCGGATCATACCTCGAGGTCTCCCAAATGCGGCGGAAAAATCACCTAGCTCGAGCCTGCTCTGATGTACCTGGATCTGCACAACAAAAGTGTGCAGAAGAGTAGCATGAGTACACCACGGCGGTACTCAGTAAGTGCCAAGCCTAACCTCGATGGAGTAGTGACGAGGAAGGTCAGGGCCCTACTGAGAGGAAGCAATAATAAAATGATAGTAACAATAATAAGAAGTTTAAAGGATAATAATTCTGAAATAACAACAATAAAGAGATTGCTACAACCGTCTACAATTAAGCTAACAACAATTAACGAAAACTCAATTAATAAGTCCAGGACCTGTGGGAATTGAACCCATAGTCCCATTGACAGTACCCACGGGTCTCCGGGAATCGAACCCGCAACCCATGTCTCAGCAAATCTCAGGATCTCCGGGAATCGAACCCGCAGTCCACATCTCAATAATATATCAATAGCGCAGGATCTCCGGGAATCGAACCCGCAGTCCATATCTCGATAACTCGGGATCTCCGGGAATCGAACCCGCAGCCCTAGGATCTCCGGGAATTGAACCCGCAGTCCACCAACACATCAAATAAAGAAAACACACAGAGAGGGGATCTCCGGGAATTGAACCCGCAGTCCATTAACACATCAAATAAAGAAAACACACAGAGAGAATATAATCATGCTTTTCTAACTAATACCGGGTAAAGTAACGCTTTTATCAGCTAAGAGGAGGAATATCACTAATCGGACAATTCAAGTAAAGTGTGTGTTACAACAACCAGCGCATGTACATGCCCGTCACCTCGCGTACAAGGCATTTAAACTATCACATAATATCCTAGGGGTGAAAGTTCCCCCACACGAGGTTAGACAAGCCACTTACCTCGACTCCGGTACAAAACCGCTATGAGACAACTCTCTTGCCGCGAATGTCGGCCTCCACAGGTGTAGAATCTGATAACAATCAATAAAAATACATCAAAATAGGCCAATTAGGTATTACCCAGTCGAAACAATTCGAAATACACCCAAAACCACAAGTTGCCAAAACCCGACTTTCGGTACGCTTCTCGAAAAATTACGAAAGATATATATTCGGGTTCCTTATCTCAACACGAGTCCATGCATATAAAATTTACCGAAATCGGACTCCGTTTGCCCATTCAAATCGATGATTTACCATAATTTAGGCCTAGGGCTAAAACCCCCCATTAATCTTCCATTAACAGTAAAATACTCAAGGATTTCATGATAAAATAACGAATTTAGGCCAAAAACTTACCCCCGATGATTCTCCAACAATTCCCCGAAACGCTAGAACCAACAATCTGGATGGAGCCTTAAGATCGAAAACCCGAACAACAACCTCGACTGGATCAACTCGAAATTGATGAACCAAAACTTCACACCAGTCAGCAAAGAAATCTGACAAAGGAAGCTAAAAAGAGAAGAAGTTATTTTTTTTTGTTGAATGGAATTTGTCTTTATTTTGTAGAAGAATATAAGATTTCAAAGGCAACAAAATGAGAAGTGATTGAACTCGATCAATCTCTTTATATTTATGTCCTTTTCCGTTTTCTCCCGTTTTCCAATCTCTTTCTCGTTGTTTCTTTTCTTATTTTCCTAGGTCTGTTTGAGTATTACGAATGGGATGGATTACGTATAAAGGTAGTACTTTTTTTTTTCATCTTAACTCACTAGGGTTTTCAAGAGATTTGTTTTCTAATTAGGATTCGGACACTTCTTTTACAAATATACTTTCTTGAAGAGAAGGACTTCACAAATCCCGCGGGTAGTATAGTTAACGTAGGTTACTACTTCTTACTTAATACCATAAATTGTAAGGAGGTTTTATGTAAAATAGGAATTAGATTTTAAGAGATTGGTGGAATTAAACAGGCCATTCACCTATATCAATCGGATTTCCTTTCCGAGGTCGTCTTAGCACTGCTCCGAATACGGGCCACTTTTCAACTACAAACCTCTCATTTAGGGACTAAGTGTCCCAAAACACTCCAAATTCTAGAACCGAACCTCCCGGCAAACCACAATAGCAGAAATGAACTTAGGGGAACAGTTAAATTGGGGATTGGGGCGTAATTTTCTAAAACGACCGGCCGGGTCGTTACACATGCTCGGTCTTTCCAATACCGGGTCACCTGTCCTAGACGGACCCAACCCCTGTGTTGAGTCCTCTAAGTCAAATATGATGCAAATAATCGTCCTAGACCTATGTTCAAAAATCTTACGGTTTCATAGAGTGCTAGACCGTGTACCCGAGCGGACAACTCGAATCGAGGAGGGGGCTACGTACCGGTGACCCGCGGAGTCAATCGGCTTTGTAACTTATCCGGCCTCTGTTTTCTTAATTTAAGGTGACTTTAACAGAAAGGGGAGTCTCAACCAGTAAGCACATCCCCGGGGGTGAAGAGAGAAAGGTTTTCGGCACAATTTTATATACAATCCACATAATATCAAAGCGATAAAGCACATAGCATGTTGTTCAAATCATATAATGAAGTCAAATAATAATGCGAATGGCAATTCTAAGGAGCTCGAGTTCTTAAACCCTGAAACCGAGGTTCGGGGTTGGACTCCCCAGCAGAGTCGCCAGAGCTGTCACACCTCCCTTTTTACTACCCCACTTTAGGGAAAATATAAGCATATAAATACGCTCGTAGGGTATACCCCGACGCTCAAATATACAAAACGGATAAAATAACGTAAGGGAAGGAGTTTTTCCAATTAAAGGACAATCGGTTCGGGATTTTATTGAGATTAATCGAAGTCGCCACTTGGGAAAAATAATGGTGTCCCAAATCACCGGTTAATCCCGAATCCGAGGAATTTGACTCTTAAAAATGTCTGCGAAGCAAAGATCCGGATAAGGAACTCTGTTAACCCGGGAGAAGGTGTTAGGCATTCCCGGGTTCCGTGGTTTTAGCACGGTCGCTCAATTGTCGTTCCCGACTCTTGCTTGACTTAATCACAGATTTTTAACAACATATAGTGTTTTTTTACATAAATATTATTTTAAAGAATTTGCGGCATCGCGAAAACACGCCTCGAGTCATACCGCAACCAGTACGCCTATGACTTTCGGTGTATTTCAGCTTTGCCGAGATTTGGATTTGAGTCGCACCAAGTGCACACTCATTCATAGGAAAGTACGTTAAATCGTGCCCTAAATAACGTCTATCGGCTTTTAAAAATCTTTTGGGAGAGGCTATGGAATTCGCTATTAGCCTTCTCGAATCTATTATATACATTATTTCATTACTAAAGAGGGGCCCCGGTGTTTGTTATTCGGGCGAGGCTCGTCCCAATTTTCATTAAAGGATTCAATACTGGTACTTGGCTATATTTTCTGATCTGTTTTTTCCTTAATCGTTTCCTAATACTAAGCATTCCAGGCCCGTCGATTTTATTGCTTGTTTGGGCCTGGACCATTTACACTTAATCAAACATTAATTCGATTCGCCCAGGCCCTCAAGGCCCAGGCTGCAATTGTACTTTGGCTCATCATCCCATCGGGTATACACCACAGTTCGGGCTCACGCCAAGTATCGAGCCCAAACCAAGATGGAATGACATTGTAATTAACCAAATAAAAATACACATTATGGAACAATAAGAAATCAATAAGCATCTTTATTTATAACCAGAGAAATCGATACATGAGATAGTAATTCTAACTAATTGCCTTTAATACAGACTTAACAAACTACCGCCACTATTAGTTTACAGCTAAGAATCCATACTAGTACATCTAATTACTGGTTAAGGGTTTAATAACAATTCTAAGAAGACTGTCTGATTATATAGGAAAATTGAAGAGCAATTAAACTAATTAACTACAGATTATTTAAGACTAAGTGATTAGCTACACATGTATACTTATATTGCCTGTTTTACTATGATTTAGACTTAAGCAGTGTCATAAACCCAGTTGCAAATAAGCTATCAGATTCTCTAATTATTATTCCCCTTTTGGACTCATTTGTGTCTACATACTAATTTTCAGTTGTGATTAACTACTGATATTAATATTAACCAGACTTATTTGACAATTTTAAAACCAATTTCACCTTGCATGTTGCTTCATCAGATTATTTCCTCTTCTAACTTATTTGAATCCAGATATCAACTTCTAAATCTTATTATCTACATGAGTTGGCTGATTTGCTATTATCGATTCATATCAGGGTTATTTAGCCTTGTTTTATGATTCTTACCTATTTAACTAAGTGGTTTATGACTATGACTATGCTACTGCTATATTATTGCTATTACATTGTTGTTGTTTCTGTTTATACTACTATATTCTATACTACCACTAAACTGTAGATCTAAGCTATTAGAACAGTAATACAAAATGAATTACAAATTCGATACAACATATAAACTAAACAGGATCTTCATATCATTCAATCAACTCGGGATTACAGCTTCAAGTAGAGAGTAGTGTACCTGAATAACAAATGAAAATCCAATGAGTCTAGGGGATTAAGCAAGCAAGTAACAGCAGTAAATCCAAAGAGCAATGCAACAGTGACTGAAGATCCAAGTGACTCGAACAACACAGCAATCAGCAAGCAAAGAAACCCAGAGACTAACGAGCAAAAACCCTCAGCAAAGCAATGCAAAATCAGAAGAAACCAGCAAGTTTTTATTCAAAAAATCCCAGAAATCCCACTGTTATATTACTATTTTTATCTCTCAAGCTTTGTATTCAGTAAAAACCAGCCTAGATGTATTTCAGAATTGCTCAATTTTCGAACCCCTTTCAGCCCCTTTTTAGGGTGTATTTATAGCTAAACTAAGGGCTGAAACTTGGGGAGAAAGTTATGGGATTAATCCCAACTTTCCCCCTCTTAAAATTACCCAATGTACACTAAGGTACCCAAATTAGTTAACAGAAACCCTTCCAGCATGTGCTGGAAGGTTCCAAAGATTCCTTTTTGGGGCTTTTTACGAATGTAGCCCTAAGGGTTTGGGATTTTTACAGATTTCCCTTTTTAGGGAGACCATTATACCCTTAAATCTCCTGCAAAATTGCAGAAATCAGGGGTACAAATGACTCCCTTACCCTCTTATGTTTCACCCTATTCACTGTTTTACCAAATTAATTCCCAATTGTGCCCCTAAGGGCACTGCTGATTTACCCAGCCTACCTAGGTCAGATTCCAGCTTTTGGGATTTATTTAACTAGTAGCCAGCCCCTGCATTGGTATTTAAGGGCCGGCCAATCCTACTATTAAGAACTATTTTAATTCTAGCCTCTTTTAATTAGTCCCAGTTAGCTAAGACCAATTTATTTCAATTTTAAACTAATTGCGGGACTAGCCTGCTTTATTGTTGAAATTAAACTATTTAAAAGCTAGCCAGTCTCAAGTTGAGACTTAGCTTGGGTATTAAACCCAATTACTGAACAGTTGGGCCCAAAACCTTTGTAGGTTTGGCCACTTTAATGTTCAGGGCTCAAAAGAGAGTCTGGGCCAGTCTGCATTTGCAGACTTAGCCATTTTGCACAACTAGCCCCTTTTAAGGTAGACTGTGTGTTAGGGCCTTATAGAATTGATCAACCTTTTGCAAGGTTGACCACTCTTAGGCCAATTATTGCTCAATAGCCTACTTTTGTGATTTTTAGGTCAATTAAACTAAAGTGCAGGACTAGCCTGCTTAAGTGACCTATTAAACTAATGGCCAGTCTCAAGTTGAGACTTAGCCTGGGTAATTAAACCCATTTGCTGAACTGTTGGGCCCAGAACCTTTGCAGGTTTGGCCACTTAATGTCCAGGGCTCAAAAGAGAGCCTGGGCAAGTCTGCATTTGCAGGCTTGACCATTTTTGCACAACCAGCCCCCCTTGAGAGTGGGCTGGTGTGTTTGGACCTTATAGAGTTGGTCAACCTTTTGCAAAGTTGACCACTCTTAGGTCAATTATTGCCTAACAACCTATTTTTATTCATTTTCAGTTTTAAGCCTATTTAAAAACTAGCCATTTTGGGGAACTTAGCACTAGCAGCTATAACCAATTCACCTAAGCATGATAAGTATTTAACAGTGTTCACACTAACATAGAACTATTGCAAGCTTAGCCATTTCAATATACAATTGCACACATAACATTGATCAATTAAAACTCAGGAGAGGGGTTTGATAATGTTGAATCTCAACTAATCAACTCGCATAACTTAAATTCATGTAGCAACATGTCAATTAACATCAGTCAGGCTTAGTCACAATCATTTCATGCCAGATGACATACTGAAAAACTCTAAAACACTTACCATTCATGGACATAGATACATAGACACTAAATTCTCACAAAACAGTCAACAGGAAATGAAACATGACTTATTTTAATAAGGAGAGCAATGGACCTTGGCAGAACAATATAAGAATGATAGTCAGAGTCCACTTTCAAGTACTAAACCTAGAATCATGCTAAACAAATAGGACAGGGAAAGCATAGGACTAACAGCTAATCCTAGCCTTGAAACTAAACATGAGATTAAGCAGAGAAGAAGAATCATTTAGACTAAAGAAGTTATCTAATATCAATCAAGAAGAAGAGGCCTAATACTAACAGAGGACAAAGACAGAGACATAAGAAAGATATCAGAACAAGAGTCTAAACAGAGAAGCAGACAAACGAGATAGATACAGCAAACGACTAAACAACTAAACATGTGAAGAATCAAAGTCATGCTTTTGAACCTCAAAAACTACCAACCAAGAAGATAAAGAAGAAAAGATATATCTTTTAAAACACATAATCGAAACAAAACAGAAAGAGATGGAGAAGTTCAAAAACCTTAATACTAACAGATATAGTCATATGATTTCGAAACTTAGAGAAAACAGAGAGATAGACTAGAACATGCGGGATATAAGATTTGAAACGGGAGAAAGAGAACAGGAAGGAAAAGAAACATAAAATTAGCAAGAAAATCCTAAACTAACATGCAAAAATAAGAATCAGAAAAATCAACAGAGAAACATGCAAAATAGAATCAAACAGAGAGAGCAGATAAAGGACAGGGCACTTAGCTTGCAGGGCATGTCCCCTGAGCTTCCTAATCCCTTTCTTTTCTTATTCTTTCCCGGACCCTTTCAGACCCTTTTCCTTGTTTCTTTTTCTTTATTCCTTTTTTTTCATTTTTCTTTTCTGGTTTTTCTTTTTAGGCTCAAAGATGAAGCCTTTTGGGGTTTTCTGGTTAGGGGTAGGTATTTAGAAAGGTAAAGGTAAGATCTTGTGAAGAAACTAGGTTTGAGTCGCCGGAGTTAGGTTTCCGGCGACACCTTTTTGGATATTCGAAGAGCTCCGACAAGATTCGAAGGAGGCGAGTGGTGTGGTTGTGTAGATCAGACCAAGACGGTCTTTTTGGCATTGGTTTGGAGGTGAGATTCATTCTTTGGTGGTCACCGGTGGTGAGTTCCGGTGACCGGGACTTGAAGAACAGGAAGGGTTTCAGGGTTTTCTTGGTGTTTGATGGAGTAAAGAAGAAGGACAAGAAGGGAAAGAGAAAGGAGAGGGGTTTGGGAGCCGGAGACCACCGTGGAGGGTGGTGGCCGCCATGGCTAACTAGGGTTTCATAAGGGTTGAAGACGAAGAGGACGAGAGAAGAGAAGGGGCTTGGGGGCGGCTAGGTTTAGGTGATATGTATAATGGCCCAATTCGTTCAGACAAAAGCCTTATATAGGCCATGCGTCTGATGTAATCCAGGCCGTCCATCTGACGGAGATCAACGGTTCTGGGGCGCGTTACTAAAACGACGCCATTTCATCGCCTGGGAGACCAAAAGTCTCTTCCGTTAGATCATTTCAAACGGATGGCTCAGATCAACTCTCTCAATTAATTAAAAAAATAGAAAATCAATAATATCTAGACCGTCGGATGATGCAAATGAACGGCTGAGATCAGCTAATTCAAAGGTTTACTGACCGGTTCTCTCTGGGCCAAAGCACTGGGCCTTTAATTTTAATTCTTTTGGCCCAAATCAATTAAACCCAACTATTTTTTTGTATTTTACCCGATTTTAATCATTTTTATGTATTTTCTTTTATACTTTCTTTTCTTTTTCTTTTATGGAAAATTATAAAATCTAATTTCCTGTTTACTCTAATTATTTAGTATTTTTTTTGGCAATTTTCTACTATTTTTCCTTAATTTTAACTACTTAAAACTATTTTTCTTCTCAAAACTAAATTAATCACCTAGCCTAAATTTTTTTTTATTTTTCTAATTTCTACTTATTCAAACACATAAAGTATAGCTAATTTCAAACAAAGCAAGTAATTGCATTCAAAAATATATTTATTTTAATTTTGGAATTATTTGCCCGGTGCAAAAAATCACGTGCTCACAATGATTTATAGAGGTAATTCTTCTAATTCATCTGCAAAAGGTGATGAAAAGAAACCTCAAGGGGATATGACTAGGAGAAGATGTTTTAAGTGCCAAGGTTTTGATCATGTGCAAGCTGATTTTCCCAACCGAAAGGCTGTTATGTTAGTTGATAAAGAAGATGATTCCAATTATGAAGACAACCAGCTAATCGAGGAAGTTAATGAGGAAGATGGGGATGCCTATGTAGAACCTCATGAAGGTTATATGCTTGTTATTCAAAGGATATTACATGTTGAACATAAAGATGAAGAATTATCGCAACAAGAGGCCCTTTTCCATACGAGGTGTACATCACATGGCAAGGAATGTTTATAGATTATCGATGGTGGAAGCTGCACTAATGCTGTCTCAGAAGAGATGGTGACTAAATTGGGTTTGGAAACTGAGGTACACCCTAAACCTTGCAAAGTCGGGTGGCTACAATATGGTGAAGGTATGAAAGTCACTAAAAGATGCTTGGTCTCTTTCTCTATTCGTAAGATCTATAAAGACCAAATTTGGTGTGATGTGGTAAAGATGAATGCTTGCCATTTATTACTTGGAAGACCATGGCAATATGATAAGCGTGCTTTTCATGATGGATACGGTAACACATTTCATTCATAATTGATGGACGTAAGATCATTTTGACACCATTACACCCAAAAGAACATTCAAATAAGGCAAAGACAGTGTCCGATACGCTAATGACCAGATCATAGATTATTGGCCACATCAATAAAGGAGAGCCATTGTACATAGAAATAGTCATGGAAGACTCACAAGATGAGGAGCATGAGTTCAATAAATGAGCCAAGAAGTTACTTGCTAAGTTTGAGGATGTGATCTCGAAAGATATTCCACTAGAAGTTCTACCCATGCGCGATATTCAACATCAAGTTAACCTTATACTCGGAGCATCGTTGCCAAACAAAGCAGCTTATAGGATGAATCCTACACAACAAGCTGAATTCCAAAGGCAAGTCGAAGAGCTATTGGAGAGGGGTTTAATAAAGGAGAGCCTTAGTCCCTGTGTCGTGCCTCCTTTGCTTGTTCCTAAGAAAAATGGCACTTGGAGGATGTGTGTTGATAGTCGAGCAATCAACAAGATCACTATAAGATATCACTTCCCAATCCCAAGGTTAGATGATCTATTTGACCAATTACATGGTTCTAAGATCTTTTTAAAGATTAATTTGAAGAGTGGGTACCACCAGATTCATATGAGAGAAGGTGATGAATGGAAACCTGCCTTCAAGACTAGCCAAGGCTTGTATAAATGGTTGGTAATACCTTTTGGTTTGTCGAATGCTCCTAGCACATTCATGAGGCTTATGACTCTTATGTTTAGACTATTCATTGGGAAGTTTGTTGTTGTCTACTTTGATGATATCCTAAATTATAGCAAAATGGGAAGTTGAACATGGAAAGCATTTGGAGAAGGTTTTGGAAACCTTAAGGAGAGAGAAGCTATATGCACAACTCAAGAAGTGGATCTTTTATACTAACAATGTTTGCTCTCTTGGTTACATTGTAGCTAGTGCTGGTATTCAAGGACCAAAGCAAGATTGAAGCAATCACAGATTGGCCAATTCCTAGGTCAATTTATATATAAGGAGCTTTCATGGAATGGTATCCTTCTATCGAAAATTTATCAAAAATTTTAGCACTTTGGTTGCCCCTATAACTGAGCATTTGAAAGGAGGAATGTTCAAGTGCAATGAAGATGCTCAAAAGAGTTTTGTATTGATAAAGAAGATGATGATACAAGATCCTATCCTTTAGTTACCTAACTTTGATATTTTATTTGAAGTAGAATGTGATGCTTCAGGTGTTGGTGTCGGAGGAGTTCTTAGCCAGGAAGGTAAACACGTGGCTTATTTTAGCGAGAAGCTAAGTGGATCTAAATTGAAGTACTCCACCTATAAAAAAGAGTTCTATGTTATTGTTCGTGTGTTGTAGCATTGGAGTCATTATTTATTACCAAGAGACTTTGTGCTATATTCTGACCATGACGTACTAAAGTATGTTAGTCACCAACAAAAGCTCAACGCAAGGCATGCAAAATGGGTATAGTTCCTTCAAAATGTTCAGTTCGTAATTAAGCACAAAGCTGGAAACATCAATCAAGTGGTTGATGATCTTAGCAGAAGACCATGTTTACTTTCTATTATGCAAACTAATGTCTTTGTATTTGACCATATCAAGGAGCTTTATGAAGCTGATCCAGATATTGGAGATATTTGGAAGAAATTCTTGGAGGGTCCACAAAGAATGTTTGTAATTCGTGATGGGTTTCTTTACTATAGAAAGCAATTTGGCATACCACAAAGCTCTTTAAGGGAGTCCATTATGAGGGAAGCACATGAAGGTGGATTAGCTTCTCATTTTGGCCATTCTAAAACATTGAAGATGATTCAAGAAAACTTCTACTGGCCTAAATTGAACAAAGATGTGTTGAGACTGATTGAGTGTTGTGAAAAATGTAGAAAAGCAAAAATGCATAGGAGCAATAAGGGATTATATGACCCTTTGCCAATTCCTACAGCACCGTGGGAACATATTAACATGGATTCTGGGCTTGGATTGCCAAGGACTCAAGGAGGCAAGGATGTTATTTTCGTTGTTATTGACAGATTCTCTAAGATTGCACATTTTATCCTATGTAACAAGACAAGTGATGCAACTCATGTGGTTGTTTTGTTCTATAACAATATTGTCAAGTTACACGTCATTCTAAAAAGCATTATTTTTTATCGCGACACTAAGTTTCTCAGTCATTTTTGGCGTACTTTATGGGCTAAGCTTGGTACGGAGTTGAAATATAGCTCATCTTATCACCCTCAAACAGAGGTAGTCAATCGAAGTTTAGGTGCACTGCTAAGAACTTTGATAAAGAAGAACATAAGAGAGTGGGAATCATTGCTACCACATGCTAAGTTTGCTTTCAACAAGTGTGTGAATCGAACAACTGGAAAAAGTCCTTTTGAAGTGGTTTATGGTAAGAATCCTCTTAGTCCATTAGACTTGTCTCGTCTTCTTAAAACCCATTATTTTTAGTGGACATGCCGATGAAATGGTTAAGCAATTAAAAATATTGCATGAGAAAGTAGTACAGGATATTAAGAGACAAACAAAAGCATATAAGAAACAAGTTGATAAGAAGAGAAAACAACAATTCTTTAACGTGGGAGACTTAGTTTGGGAATATTTGTGGAAAGAAAAATTTCCTAACCAAAATTTTTCAAAGCTTCAACCAAGAGATGTTAGTCCATTTCAAGTGGTTCAAAAGTTAGGTGACAATGCTTATAAATTGGATCTACTATACGATTATGGGATTTTACCAATATTTAATGTTGTTGACCTTGCCCCATTTATAGAGCCTTTAGACTCGAGGACGAGTCCTTTTCAACCAGGGGAGAATGATGCAAATCAAGAAGCGATATTAGCCTTTTGTTATTTAGCTTGCCAAAAACAAGTTCTTATATGCTCGCGGATAGGTGTGTGGACATGTCTTCAAGTACAAAAGGCCCAAGAATGATTTCAAAAAGCCAAGACCCATTCCATATTAAAATAGGATTTAGTTTATTCCTTTTAGAATAAGGATTTTTCTTTAGTAAGATTCTAGTTTCTTTTCCTTTTAAAATAGGGATTTTACTTTTATTGTCTAGTTATTTTATTTCCTTATTAGAATAGGAATTGTAGTCATCAAAGAGGAGACTCTAGGCCTATATAAAGGGTTCTCTTGTCTTGTAGAGTGCAATTCACGTTTTTAAGGTTTGCCTAGTTTTACAATAGAGTGGTTTCCTTTATTTTGTCTTCTTTATCCTTATTTTTGGTTCCAAGCAAGGTGGTGATAGTCTTTATCTTATTTTCAATTGCGTGTGGTGTTTCTTTATCACATTAATTGATTCCAAGTGGTGACTTTGGAAACTTGTTTAGTTATTGATCTTTTAAGAACACGTTTCTTGATCTAAATTCGTTCTTTTGATATCATAGATTCATAACTTTCATTGAACTAGTGTTGCATCGTTATTTACTTATTTTGAATGAGTAAATAGTTTTTCTTATAGTTCAGATCGTCGTCTTTCACCTCATTTTTGAATCATTGGATTCCGGGTCCTAAAAATTGAGATACGTTATTTCCAAAAATCTGCTCACAAACCACATTTTTGTTTTAAAATCTTGATCCTGGTCGGTTGATTCTTTGTTAACTCGAAGAATTACATCATATGTGCAGAAAAACGAAAAATAGAAATTTAAAATTATAAAAAAAAAATGTAAAAAAAAATATTTGCGAGGTGGAAGGGGGCAGTGGGGGGTGAGGGGGTGGGTGGTACAAAAAAACAAAAAAATAAAAATTTGAAATTACTTTTAAAAAAAAGTGAAAAAATAATTTTTTTTTTTTTTTTGCGGGGATAGTAGGGTGGGTGGTGAATGAAAAAAATTTAAAATTTGAAAAAAAAAGCCTTTTTGGGGAGAGGAGGTGGGTGAGTAGGCGTGGGGTATAGGAGTGGGTTGGTAGGGGGGAATAGGTGGGGAAATTTGAGAATGAGTCTTGAAAAATGTTTTTCTTTCTCTTGATATAGAAAATATTTTCCTCCAATTAAAGGAAAATGAGTTCATAAGGACAAGGTTAAGCCAACCAAACATAAAAAATTAAAAAACATTTTACTTCGTGAGTGCAAAAGTACTTTACACTTATTAGTAATTATAAGTTAATCCTTGCTTTAATTGCAAACTCAAAACCATTACATTGTCCACTTTTGAAAAGCTTTTTCTTCATTGCTTCCAAGTATCCCTTTCACATATTTCAAAAAATTTGCAAAGTGGAAAAAACCGAAAACACTACTAAGCCATCACACCATTCTCATGTTTGTTATTAATATATATATATATATATATATATATATATATATATATATATATATATATATATATATATATATATATATATATATATACCTTTCGCTTGAGAACAAATCAGAAGTGTGTAATTGTGGATCAACAGGAATTGTTACCTCTGACTTTGTAATAATTATTGAGAAGGAAAAAAATGAAATTTCAAGGAAAGGAAAGTAAAGACTATGCTTATAACCACATATGCTTTAACTATTTCAATAGACCCTTCAATTCTTCACAATAATCTAATAAATTACATTAACGAAACAGTGGAATATAAGGGAAATGAAGATTCTTTTGGGTATATCCACGTATAAATGAAGAGCAAGTCTTTTTTTTTTTGGGAGAAATTAAAAAATAGCCAGATTTACCACTGGTCGTTGAAAAATAGCCAAGTTTTAAAAGTCATCGAAATTTAACCACTTTAAATCTGAGCGAACACACTGTTCAAAATCTGAAAAAATACGCCCGCAAATTTTACGGGAATTTCAACCTACGTATGCTTGAACTCCCGTAAATTTTATGGGAGTTCCAGGATAACTATGCTGGAACTCCCGCAAATTTTACGGGAGTTCAAGCATAATTATGGTGGAACTCCCGCAAATTTTACGGGAGTTCCAGCAAGTATAATTGTCCAATATAATATACTGGAGTTTGGAGCACTGGTGCTCCAATCTCCCACAAATTTTACAGGAGTTAGCAAAGTATACCGGTTCAGCATAATATGCTGGAATTCGTACACAAATGCACCAGAATTCCCATATATTATACTGGGCCGGTCCCTGTTGCAACAAAATAGTGGCTATTTTTCATTGACTTGATAAACGGTGGCTATTTTTTATTGACCAGTGTGAAAACTGACTATACCATGATATTTTAACCTCTTTTTTTTTTTTAGTTATAGCCCACACGGTTGATTTTTGTGGAGGTTGCATTATTTTTGCAAAACAGAACCACTCATTGATTACCACCACAAATATGGCTGAGAATTTAGACAGAAATTTCACTTTCGCCCATTATTCTTTTGGCGTGTGTTACATTGCTTAATACCTTATTGCTCAGTCCAAGAAGGTATATAAGTAACAAAAACTTGAGAAATATCTTGAAATTTAACATCTTAGAAATATCTAAATTTTCGTGGCAGCCCTTCTTTTGCAAATAATATCTTACAATTGCATAACAGTAATAACCTGAGGCCATTAAAATTTGAACTCGCACATGACGATTCAAATTGAGACCTCTTAGCCAATGGACGTACCTCCTGAGGACTGGAGAGGAATTCATACGTCTTTTCATATTCACTTTAACTTATAACAAGAGGACAGCTTTTCATGTTTTTTGGCCAGTAACGTAATTTTCTAATGTTTCTTTAAGTATTCTGTAATCAGATCTGGAATAACAGCTACAAAAACCTAGCAAATACCTCAAAATATTAGACATGCAACATGGGTTACTACTATATTTTCGAGAAAGTAACTTATATAAAAGGACAATGTAAATGATTTTTACACAATTAGTACAGGGTAACATTTACCATATGTCTGCCTTCTTTTACAAGTTATTAGTTTCACTTATTACGGACAATTAATTTTAGACTGCTAATATCTGGGCAGCAGCATATACGATATAAACTCTGACTATCTGTATAATTTGACAATATTTATTTCACATTTAAATGAAAATCATTTTTTGCCATCATTCCTCATCGACGTCCACAACGTTATGTATATATTTTTGCGGACATAAAGGTTTATCAAATGGAGTTATATCATGTATGTGTCACCACGTCAAGTAGAATACAGACCTTCAAAAAGTATGCCGACTTGTTTTAAAACTTTGCACCTTTTTCTAAATATCTAAATAGAGCCCATCAAATTTGTCTCCTTTATGAATCATGCACCTGAAACCTTCAGATCTTGCTTTATAAATATATACAAGTATACAACCACGACTTCATCAATTCTATTATCAAAAACAGCAAGTCCTACATTTTCTATTTTAAAAAATAAAACACGACAAATGACTTTAGCAGTTCATTCTTCAACTTCTTTTATCAATATAACAGAAACCAAAGGTATTAAAACACCTGATGATTTCTTAGGCACGGTTTCGTTTCCACAAACGAAGCCAGCTTGTCGTCTCATAACAAAGAGTTCCATGCAAGAAGCTCACCACTCTCATGAGAGAGTTATCGGTAATCCCATAGAAGGTAGGAAAAATGAGAAAAGAGAAAAACTTCATGTGCTAACAACTACTCACAGCAATAACAGTACAGCAGTACCTGTTTTTGTGATGTTGCCACTTGATACCGTAACCATGGGAGGGAAATTGAACAAGCCACGACTGATGAACGCGAGTTTGATGGCCTTGAGAAGTGCTGGAGTTGAAGGCGTAATGGTGGATGCTTGGTGGGGTTTGGTGGAGAAAGATGGACCCTTTAAGTATAACTGGGAAGGTTATGCTGAGCTTGTCAACATGTGTAAAGAACATGGCTTGAAACTTCAAGTTGTCATGTCTTTTCATCAGTGTGGTGGAAATGTTGGAGACTCTTGCAGGTACAGTTAAAATGCAGTTCATGTTTCCATTAGGCTTTATCACAATCTATATTCTGCTCTATTTCCATTACGCTCTAATAAGCTACTACTCCCTCTGTTTCAATTTATGTGAACCTATTTCCTTTTTTGTTCGTTCCAAAAAGAATGATCCCTTTTTTGAATTTGGTAACGATTTAGCTTAAACTTACAATTCTACCTTAATGAAAAACTTTTATAACAACACAAATACTCTGAGCCCTGAGCCTCTTTTTGACTGGTTAGTACCACAAATTCCAAAAGTTTTGATTTTTTCTTAAATTCTATGACCAGTCAAACAGGTTCACATAAATTGAAACGGAGGGAGTAGTATTATAGAGATAGTAACTCTTAAGCCCAATAATCTAGCAATCTGTACTGATACACCATTATTTGCTCAGATGCATGAAATATCTAGTTAGGTTCTGATAAACTAGGAAGTTTACCTTTTCTGTTCTCGTATTCCCAAATCATATCACCAGAAAGGCAATTCCTATAGAATCTCAGCTTTCGTCAAGCTTTAAGTCATATTAGTATTTTGTTTTGAAATGGTTAGCAGAATTATAATCATTGAAAAAAGACATTCGGCTGCAATCTAAAGTAATAGTAGTTCATAGAGAAGGCATTTTTTCAAGTGTAACTGGAATTTCACTATTCAGACTTGCAGTTCTAGAAGAAATCGAACTGACACTATAACTTGTAATGGATTTTGCAGTATTCCTCTACCTCCGTGGGTACTTGAAGCTATCGCAAAGAATCCAGATCTTGTCTACACAGATAGATCAGGCAGGAGAAATCCTGAGTACATATCCTTAGGTTGTGATATTTTACCAGTACTCAAAGGAAGGACACCCATTCAGGTATACACAGACTATATGAGGAGCTTCAGACAAAGATTCAACGATTACTTGGGAGATGTCATAGTGGTAAGACTACTGCTATACAATCACAAAACCAATATTATTACTTCAATAAGATACTTCCTCCAAACCTACCAAACTCTAAAAGCAACAGTCACCGAAAAGAACAAGCACAATCTTTAGAAAAATAAACACGCACAGCACACACAAAATAATCTCTCCGTCTTTAGAGGAGTAATATGAGCTAAGTTGGAAAGTAAAGCTGTTAATTGTCAAAAAAAAAGTATTTAAACATAAAATCACTGCAGGTCATATTGTCGTACTCGTAGTTTCATTAGGATAGGATTAAATAATTTATCCTAATCCGGAAGAAATATAGGCTGAAGGCGAATTTGAAGTAAATTTAAAAAAAAAACAAATTAGGCTATTTATCCAAAAGAGAGAACGGCGGCTAAGAAAATAAGTGAATAAGCAAAATCGAATCAGTTACTTTATGTAATCTCATGTGGTCGACTAATTTGTTGGTTAGCCATCTAAAAGGTGGACCGGTATAGTATATAGTATCATCCAAATGAAACAGGGTAACTCTTAATATACTCCTATTATATTTTTTTTATAACCGTGGAGTCCAGCTAGCTTATGCGCACCTTGACTAATTTCACGGGATACCCACTACCTCCACCGGCAAAAGGTACCAGGCAGCTTCGTCCTCCAAGATGGGAAGAGATCACCTAGTGTTTTTATCTCTGCTAGGATTTGAATCTGAACCTCATTACTCAAAACAGTTCATCGGCCACTAGGCCACACCCCTTGGGTGTTATACTCCTATTATATTTTCCAAGCTAAAATGGTAGGAAAACTTGAAATTAACATTCTATTTTCTTCTACAGGAGATTCAAGTGGGATTGGGTCCGTGTGGGGAGCTAAGATATCCATCCTATCCAGAAAGCAATGGTACATGGAGATTTCCTGGAATTGGAGAATTCCAGAACTATGACAAGGTAACTTTTTGCATCTATTGTTAGAGATATTAATGAAATCGTTTTTCCTTACATTATTAAATCTCAGATAAAATAGAAAGACTTTCAGAAGGTGGAGAAAATAAACTAACATCTTTTTTGTCAACACAGTACATGAGAGCTTCACTGGCAGCATCTGCCAAGGCGGCAGGAAAGGATGACTGGGGCCAGGGAGGGCCTCATGACTCAGGAAAGTACAACCAATTTCCTGAGGATACTGGATTTTTCCAGAATGATGGAACATGGAACAGTGAATATGGAAAATTCTTCCTAGAGTGGTATTCAGGAAAGCTACTGGAGCATGGCGACAGGATCCTAGGAGCAGCAGAAGGTATATACCAAGGAACTGGGGCTAAACTATCTGGAAAGGTAGCTGGAATTCATTGGCATTACAATACTAGATCACATGCTGCAGAGTTAACAGCAGGATACTACAATACGAGAGAGACAAATGGCTATCTACCTATAGCACGTATGTTCGGGAAACATCGTGTTGTATTTAACTTTACATGTATGGAAATGAGGGATGGTGAACAGCCCCAGAGTGCAAATTGCTCACCAGAAGGCTTAGTTCGACAAGTAAAAAATGCAACTAGAACTTCTGAAGTAGAACTTGCTGGAGAAAATGCTCTAGAGAGGTATGATGGAGCAGCATATTCTCAAGTTTTGGCAACAAGCAGGTCAGATTCTGGAAATGCATTGAGCGCGTTTACATTCCTGAGAATGAACAAACGGTTGTTTGAGCCAGAAAATTGGCAGAATTTAGGGCAATTCGTGAAAAGCATGTCAGAAGGAGGCCGAAATGCTAGACGTCCAGAGTGTGACTCAAACAGGGCAGACATCTATGTAGGATTTATCAAAAAGACTCATTCTATGAAAGCTAAAGAGATAGCACTAGTGTAAAGATATGCATATGTATAGAGGTAATATGGTCATCCCATTGTAGGTTAGCAGAGAACAGTGGCAAAAAGTATTAAAGTGCCATTACTCATAGCACCTAAAAGAGTCCACAAAAATTGTAGCCTGTGTCTGAAACTAAACTATAGACGAAAAGAAAAAGAAGCTTTGTATGTCAATCTTTCCCATTCTGATTCAGAGGTTGTGAAGCTCCGGGGCATCGGGATGATGAGACAGTATCATACAAGGATTTGAATGAGCATATTCATTTCGTTGTACAAATCAATATTTTTCTGCCTTCCACGTTCATTATTGTATAAAGGAGCTAATAATATCGCTTCCTATACATGCATTCTCTTTAATATTTCTGCTTTCTTCCTTCGAGGTATCAATTATCAATGAGCAAATTACTTGAGTGTCTGAAAAACATATCACTAGTCCAATGAACATTTTAAGTAGAGAAGATCACCACTAACCCAATCCATTGCAGATAATCATTTAACAGAACAATCCACGCTGGCATATGTCTGCCTACTTTTTCAAGTGATTAGTTTCACTTATTATGGACAATTATTTTAGACTACTAGTATGTAGAAGTTAGATTCTATTTTCAATCAGAATAAAACTGTTATTGCTCATAACTGTCTCTTTTCTTTTATCAGGTAAAATGTATTTCACTTATCTCTTTTAACAGCTGAAAACAGAAGAATGAAAAGTAATTTCACAAAAAGTCCCCTCCTATATTAAATGCTAGTAATATTTAGAGGACAGCATATAATATAAACTCTGAGTATCTCTATAAGTTGGCAATATTTCATTTCACATTTAAAGGAAAATCAATTTTTACCATCATTCCTCAATGACGTCGGCAACGTTACATGTATATTATTGAGGACGTAAAGGTTTATAAAATGGAGTTATATCATATATGTGTCACAACGTCAAGTAGAAGACAGACCTTAAAAAAGTATGTCGACTTGTTTTAATCCTTTGTACATTACATTTTTTCTGAATATAGAGCCCACCAACTTTGTCTCCTTCATGAATCATGCACCTGAAACCTTCAGGATCTTGCTTTATAAATATACAACCACAACTTCATCAATTCCTACATCTTCTATCATCAAAAAAAGCAATTCCTACATTTTCTATTTTTTTTAGAAGACAACAAGTGACTTTAACAGTCCATTCTTCAACTTCTTTTATCATTACCATTACTAGTTTCTTTTATCATAAAATGGGCGGACATGGTCAGCCGATCCACAATAACCCAAATGGAATCAAACTTCCTAACGGTCCGTGGAAGCCCGGATACAAAGACCATGGTGATGCGCTCCCATTTCCACTCTGGAATCTCAATCTGCTACATCAATCCACCCGGACGCTGATGTTCATACTTCACCTGCTGGCAGTTGAGGCATCTGGAAACATAGTCAACTATATCCCACTTCATCCGCCTCTACCAGTAATGCTGTTTCAAGTCTAAATACATTTTGGCGGCACCCGGATGGATAGAATACCGCGAACTATGGGCCTCTGCTAGAATCAGCTCTCGAAGATCATCTACATTGGGCACACAGATACGCCCCTGCATCCTCCATGACTCCATCATCCCCGATGGTAACATCTCGAGCATCACCACGCCGAACTCTATCCTGAAGGACAAGCAAATGAGGGTCGTCGAACTGACGCTCCCTGATGCGGTCGGACCTATTATTCCGGTTACGGACCATTTTCTAACCTTAAAGCTCTCACTTAGGGACTAAGTGTCCCAAAATACTCCAAGTTTCAGAACCGACTCTCCCAGCAAACCACAATAGTAGAAATGAACTTAGGGAAACAGTTAAATTGGGGATTGGGGCGTAATTTTCCAAAACGACCGGTCGGGTCGTTACATCGCATGTGCATGTCGAGTCATGTCGTAAATTTAATAATTAAACATGAAAAATAAAGTATAAGTTTCTGTAAATGCTCACATGATGACTTGTTAATGTCAAGATGAGTGGATATCCTTTGAAGTACCAAGATGAACAATCAAATTTTAATTTGATAATTGTATTTTTTGCTATTTCAACTTTATGACGTACAACCACGCAATAAAGTGAAGATTTTTTAATTTTAAAATTAGGGACAAAAACACTCTAAAATTATTTTCCAGATGTGGTATCCTGTATAGTTTTGTTCTTAATTTCAGATAACGTAATTAGGAGTACATGGAGCTACACTCTCACCAACATGTACAGTAGGACCTTATGGATAAGATTTTTGTGAAGACTCTTATAGCCTGCTTATTTGGCCAACCCTATGGCTCTATTTCCATTAGGCTCTAACAAGCTGCTAGTATTATAGAGAAAGTAAATATTAAACCCCAATAATCTAGCAACCTGTACAAATACACCATTATTACAAAGATTCAGGAAATGCCTAATTAGGTTCTGATGAACTAGGAAGTTTACCTTTTCTGTTCTCTTATTCCCAAATCACAGCACCAGAAAGGCAATTCCTATCATCTTAATAGTGTTTTCCAAAGCTTTTTAAAGGAAATAGACAACTATTATTTTTTTCTCAAAAAATCCAATACTCCTATAGAATTTCAGCTTTTGTCAAGTATTAAGCCATCTTTTTGTTTTCAAATGGTTAACAGAATTATAATCTTTGAAAACAGACATATTCTGCTGCAATCTAGAGTAATAGTTCATAGAAAAGGGAGTATTTCAAGTGTAACAGGAATTTCTTGTCACTATTCAGACTCGCAGTTCTAGAAGAAATCAACTGCCGCTAAAACTTGTAATGGGTTTTGCAGTATTCCTCTACCTCCATGGATACTTGAGGATATCGGGAAGAACCCAGATCTTGTATACACAGATGGATCAGGCAGGAGAAATCCTGAGTATATTTCCATAGGTTGTGATATGTCACCAGAACTCAAAGGAAGGACACCCATTCAGGTATACACTGACTATATGAGGAGCTTCAGACAAAGATTCAGCGATTACTTGGGAGATGTCATAGTGGTAAGCCTTCTGCTATACATAACCAATATTATTACTTCAATAGGAACCAATATTATTACTTCAATAGGATACTTCCTACTAACCTACCAAACTCTAAAGCAACAGTAACTCAAAAGAACAAGCACAAGCTTTAGAAAAATAAACACACATAGCATGCACAGAATCATCTCTCCTTCCTTAGAGGAGGAATATGAGCTTAGTTGAAACGTGAAGCTGCTAATTGTTAAAAAAATGTTTTAAACATAAAACCACTGCAGATCATATTGTCACAATTTCATTAGGATAGGATAAAATAACTTATCCTAATCCGGAAGAAATATAGGCTGAAGGCTAATTTGAAGTAACCTAAACAAAAACAAATCAGGCTATTTATCCAAAAGAGAAAAGGACGGCTAAGAAAATAAGTGAATAAGCACAACCGAATAAGTTACTTTACGTAATCTCATGTGGTCGAGTAATTTGTTGGATAGCCATCTAAAAGATGGACCAGTAAAGTAAGTATCATCCAAATGAAACAGGTTACCTCTCATATACTTCTATTATTTATTTTTTTTATAACCGTGGTGTTCGGGCCAGCTTATGCGCACCTGGATTGATTCCACGGGATACCTGCTACTTCCACAAGCAAAAGGTACCAAGTAATTACGGCCACCAGGCTGGGCACCAAGGCTTGAACAAATTGGAAGCAATCACCAAGTGTTTTTATCTAAGCTAGTATTTGAACCTGAGACCTCATGGTTCTCAACCCACTTCATTGACCACTAGGCCACACCCTTGGGTGCTATACTCTAATATTTTCCAAGCTAAAATGGCAAGATAACTTGAAATTGATATTCCTTTTTCTTCTACAGGAGATTCAAGTGGGATAGGGTCCCGTGTGGAGAGCTAAGATATCAATCCTATCCAGAAAGCAATGGTACTTGGAGATTTCCTGGAATTGGAGAATTCCAGAACTATGACAAGGTAACTTTTTGCATCTATTCTCAGAGATATTAGTAAAATCGTTTTTCCTTACATAGGTAAATCTCAGGAAAAAAAAAAGACCTTCATAAGCTGGAAAAAAATAAACTAACTTCTTTTTTGTCAACACAGTACATGAGAGCTTCACTGTCAGCATCTGCCAAGGCGGCGGGAAAGGATGACTGGGGCCAGGGAGGGCCTCATGACTCGGGACAGTACAACCAATTTCATGAGGATACTGGATTTTTCCAGAATGATGTAACATGGAACAGTGAATATGGAAAATTCTTCCTAGATAGGTATTCAGGAAAGCTACTGGAGCATGGCGACAGGATCCTAAGCAGCAGAAAGTATATACCAAGGAACTGGGCTAAACTATCGGGAAAGATAGCTGCGATTCATTGGCATCACAATACTAGATCACATGCTGCAGAGTTAACAGCAGGATACTACAATACGAGAGACAAAAATGGCTATCTACCTATCGCACATATGTTTGGGAAACATCGTGTTGTTTAACTTTACATGTATGGAAATGAGGGGTGGTGAACAGCACCAGAGTGCAAATTTCTCAAGAAGGCTTAGTTCGACAAGTAAAAAATGCAACTAGAACTTCTGAAGTAGAACTTGCTGGAGAAAATGCTCTAGAGAGGTATGATGGAGCAGCATATTCTCAAGGTTTGGCAACAAGCAGGTCAGATTCTGGAAATACATTGAGCGCATTTACATTCCTGAGAATGAACAAACGGTTGTTTGAGCCACAAAATAGGCAGAATTTAGGGCAATTCGTGAAAAGCATGCAGAAGGAGGCCGAAATGCTAGACGTTCAGTGTGTGACTCAAGCAGAGCAGACCTCTATGTAGGATTTATCAAAAAGACTTATTCTATGAAAGCTACAGAGATAGCACTAGGGTAAAGATATGCATATGTATAGAGGTAATATGGTCATCCCATTGTAGGTTAGCAGAGAACAGTGGCAAAAAGTATTAAAGTGCCATTACTCATAACACCTAAAAGAGTCCACAAGAATTTGGAGCCTGTGTCTGAAACTAAACTATAGACGACAAGAAAAAGAAGCTTTGTATGTCAATTTTTCCCATTCTGATTCAGAGGTTGTGAAGCTCCGGGGCATTGGGATGATAAGACAGTATCATACAAGGATTTGAATGAGCATATTCATTTCTTTGTACAAATTAATATTTTTCTGCCTTCCACATTTATTATTGTAATAAAGAATCTAATAATATTGCTTCCTATAGATGCATTTTCTCTTTAATATTCCTGCTTTCTTCCATCAAGGTACAATTATCAATGAGCAAATTACTTGAGTGCCTGATAAACATATCACTAGTTCAATGAACATTTCAAGTAGATTAGATCACCACTACCCGAATCCTTTGCAGGTAACCATTTAACAGAACAATCCATTCTGAAAGATTACAAACATATCAGCAATATGGTGATAAGTCAGGCTTTAGAGCCTCCGCAGAATTACTTTTGACATCTTAGCAACATCTGTTTAGCCATGTTTAAGAATACTAGTCTTAGGGTACGCGCTTTGCGCGTGTACTCTATAGTCATGAATATATAACTTTTAAATGTTACATATCCGTATTTACCAATGTGTATGAGTTATTAAAAAAATATAGGAAAAAAATGCAAGGTACTAAGAATGATGAATGTTAATCCAATTTAGCTTAACTTATAAGAAAAAATCATGTCCTACATAAATTCTTAGATGCTTTATTATGAATTCTTGCTTTGTCCCCACTTATCGAAGTTATTTAATTATCTTCTTGATTTTTAAATTAATTAGCGTATGCTTAATATAAATAAGTGAAATGATAAGATCGTATTTATATATCTCGTTATCTCCTCCTAAATTAGATTATTTGAACCCGAAGAACAATTGTCAAGTTTCCCTTTCAAAAATTATTTGCAAATTTGAAAATGAAGCTGAAAAATAATTATATTAAACTTTTTATTCAGCTAATTAAGAGCTTAATTATATAGCTATTTTAATATCAATTTTTTTTTGCCTTCGTTAGTTTTCAAATTATGGTTGGACTATTGTTCTATTATTAGTTTGGCCATTTTCTTCCATTAATTGTATTCACATCCTCTTAGGAAATATAACACGTAACCGTTTATATTATTAGTATTGTAATATTACAATATTATATATGGTAAATGTAATGTATGTTGATATCCTAAATATTAGTTTTTTTGTGTAGTCGTTCAAATAAGGAAACTTTAATAAGTAAAGTTCTAGACTTCAAAATACAAAATATTAGGGAAATAATTAAATGACTATTTTGTCTATTGTGAACTTTATTTTAAAAGGGTAAAAAAGACGAACGACATTTCGCTAAGGGCCTTCGTGCTTTTAATATAGTATAGATTTGACAAGATTATTGAATAAAGTTCACCCATTAAAGATATTTGTCAACACATATATTGTCTTCTCAGCCATTAAGAAAATTAAAGATCTTCAGAATTTTATAACAAAGGAAAAGAAAATTTATAACAAAGGGAAAGGAAAAGAAACAGTTACTGTACAAAAAAATTCACAACTGACAGCAATATCGACTTTTTATACATGGTCTACAGCCTATGGTACTTCATAGATATATTCCGTGGTTTCTATGGCAATTACTAAGACATTAACCTAAAGCATAATAATACAGGAAAATTATGGCAGATGCTCTTAGATCTTCTGATTGTTTGCCTATCATGACTTTTCCTCCCACAGAGGACATTTATGGACTGCAGACTGCCATTTGCCATACTTCTTTACTAAAGCTAGATTAAAAAGCCCCCCCCCCCCCCCCCAAAAAAAAAAAACACAATTACCTTCCCCAAAATCTACAGAACTAGAATGTGACTTGATACTACTTTTAACATGGAACTTCTCACATAAAGAGCTGCCACTGCAGAATTTTCCGTAGTTGCATGGAGTGGCCAAAATAAGCTAGTAGTCAACAATTGACATCTGATATCCAGCACAACTTCAGTACTTCCTTCTCAATGAATAACATCATTATACAGACTTCTATCTCGATAGTAAAGGCAATTTAGTTATCATGAACAAAGAAGTAAAATTTCCAGCAGAAGAACGAAAAATACATGATATAGTTGTTGTCACGATCTCAAAGGGCTTTCTACCAAGGTCCAGGTACCTTCAGTTGTCTCAGCTTCAAGAAGAAATGAGGCACTCGTTTTCATCCATCATCCAAACTCGTGTCATCTTACTTTTCTTTAGCACCTGCAAATTGAAGACTAAGATTAGAAAAGGATTGCTTTAATGAAGATAGCAAGATTAGTTCGGGCGGTGAAATTTGAATTATTTTAGTCAGTTGCAACTATAACTTTGAGGGTTCTTCATAGTTCATACCACTCTTAAACCCTTGACCAAATGTGTGGCAATAGACAATCTGCATATCAGTTTTCCTCTTAAAACATTTCATGTCTACAGGTGTTATTAAGCAACGTGATCTAAACGGAACTAATCTTAAGCCTACCTCAACAAATATTACATGAAGGTCAATGACAACAGCTTCAAGCCAGAAAGCCTTGCAGTGAGACCTAAAATTGGCTAATTACCTAATGTGAATATCTAGAACTAACTCTACAGCTCTATTTTTGCGACTCCTCAGCCACTTCCACTAAAATTTCTAGGAAGCAATACTTTTTCTAACTTGTCTGGTTAATAACTAACAAAATAGTTTTTTCTCTTCAGTAACTAAAGATATCACAATCAATATCTTTCCTTTTTCTTAAATGAATGTCTTAGGTATTCCATGCTAAAAATGAAGATAATACTTTTTAAGTTAAGACCTATGTCAAAAACCTGATCATAAATAGAGATAATAAACCTAAGACAAGAACATGAAATAGAAAAAAGATTGCCCATCTCGCAATCTTTTGTTGGAAGTAAGACCATGTCCTATGTCAAAAAGCTGATCGTAAATAGAGCTAATAAACCTAAGACAAGAAAATAAAATAGAAAAAAGATTGCCCATCTCGCAAATTCTTCAAGAATTTGTATAAACTAATAGAATCACGAGCTTCTCTAAATTAATAATAATAAAATATAAAAAATAAATAAAAGTAACTTCACTAACTTTCGCCAAAATTTTACTTGTATTTATCTCAAAACTCACCTACCTTCCTAAAGTTATAAAGTCTCTTACTTAAACTGTAAAAGTTCAGAAGCTTAAACGACCAAAATGGGGAATGTTCTCGTAGCATCTTCCATCATAAACAAGTATCCCTAAAGCACAATGTCATCTTCAAATTAGCAAATTTCAGTTACAGTTTTTCCATAGCCCATACAAGCATCGGAAACTAATAATGACTATGTTGAGACCAGAAACACATCACACACCAAATTAGAATCATGTCTATTTATTGCAAGTCAACATGCTACTACTGATGGTAAATGAAATGATTGCATTCATATCGTAACCTTTTTCCAAGATTCATAATAGAACAGCTAAGCCTTCCAGCACATTGCAGTCAAATCCAATTAACATAATTCATCTAAGTAAGAGAGGAGAAGGGTAGAGAAGTGGCTCATTATACACCGAGTTTCGAACCATGTGCCACCAGCCTTAGGGATTTGTCGGTTATCAATAGAAAAAGATACATCTAAGTAGCCTAAAGTTATATTACATCCATACCAATTAGTTAGGCGCTATTACTATTCTGCAGTTAACATTCTTTTCTTATAGCAACTTATCCAAACACTTCTTAGATATTACTCCATCCGTCGCAATTTCTGTGGCACACATTTTTTTACTCTTTCACAAAAAGAATGACACATTTCTATATTTAGAAACATTTTAACTTAAAAATTCTCATTTTACCCTTTAATAGGATGACTTATAGCAATACAAATGTTTATGGCATGCGTTAGGCCACAAGTTTCTAAAGTATTTTTTTCTTTAACTCCTTGCCCAGTCAAATAATACCACATATCAAGAGTTATAGAGAAGAAAAGTGTAGAATACCTGCTAGAATTAGGAGTGAGAGGGGGGAGGTGAAACGGAGTCAGAATTGGGATTGCGGAGACTTTCAATCAAACCTCCTAGCTCCTTCCGAGCTGACTCTCTCCCGAACATGAACCCATACCTAATTAATAACAATAATAATAAATTTATAAATTCAAACAAAATTCACTTTTCTGATATTCTATTAATGAAATTAAACCCCTTATCTAACTGAAAAAAGAGCATAAAAGAGCCTTATTTTTGCATACATGCGTGTATGGGAGAAAGAGAGATACATAGAAAGGTAATTACCAGCCAGAAACGGCAGAGAATACACCTGAAATTGCAATTGTTTGTAGGAGAGTGAAGCTCTTCTTCTGCATTTTTATCAACTTGCTTTTCTCTGTACGAGAGGTTCTGGGGTTTTAGGAACTGGGTTTAATGCAGCTTTCGAGATTCAGAAAAGTGTAAAACTAAGGCCAGAACTAAAATATTCTGTTTTATTTTGGTTAATTAATATTCCTTTTTTTTCTTTCTTTTTCTTTTTTATACGTCTAATTAAAAGTATAGAAATACTCACTATTCATAATCTTTGACGAAAGTATCCTTATTTTAACGATAGTATCCTTCTTTTTCCTTTTGGGAACAATTGATGAAATTTTTGTTAATCAAGGAAGATCTCTAACGATTTATTTGTTCTTATAGTTTAAGGAATTGTGTAATTATTAAAATTTTATCGAATTTAACTCCACAAAATAATATGAATTATATTTTAAATATGATAGTCTAAATTAATATTATGGGCTAATATAATTGATTAATTATGTAAATCCACAATGTATAGGTTAAATAAGGGGCATTTGCATTTATACCCGTCTTTTGAGACACTTTTTAATTAGTGCCCGTTTTGCAAAGAAATTGCTAAGTGTACCCGCTTTTTCGCATAACTTCTGAAATAGCAAGCACAATCACGCAAAACTTTAGCATTTTAGTAGCCGGGCCTGAAGTCCAATTGTGGAAGTGAAGTTTTTGTTTTGTAACTTGGGAACTTCAGCTCTGAAGTTCTATTTTGTAACTCGTCAAAGTTTTTGTTTTTATAACTGGCGAACTTCAGAGCTGGAGTTTTTATTTTGAAACTGGCGTTATTTGTAAATGGCGAGAGCTTAAGTTTTTGTAGTTGTAAGACGGTAATTAAGTGCATGATTGTAACTCTCTTTTTATTCCGCGAACTAAGGTGTACCAGAAAACAGAAGAACTGATACAACTCGACAGTGTTTATCCATGAGTGCGTGGAAGATAAGAAATGACTGGACAAGAAAATATACAGCACATTGACGAAGAAAGTAAGTTACACTAACAGAATTTTTCTTGGCAAAAGTTGAGGCACTGACTTTCAGATGAAAATTTATGAAACTGCACAACCACTATAATAGTCAACGTCTTAGGAACACAAAAGCAACACTTAGCTAGAAGCCTAGATTTCTGATTCTTTTGTTCAGAGATGTATAAGTGGTTTTAACTATAGCCAAATTTATACATAGTCGTAACAAATTTCTTGCACAAAAAGGAAAAGGAGAAGTTTGAGAAAGAAGAGGCGAATATAACTTTGAGGAGGTGGAGGAGAAAGGGAGCTGAAGTTATTTAAACAATTGATGCAAGTTAAAAAAAAAAATTAAAATGGGTATAGCTTAAATGGGGGCGACCAAATAGGGCGCCCCGTGCAATTTTTACGTTAAATAAAGAAGTTCAAATCTATTGGGCTACAAGTAATGAGCTCACTTTATTAGGCTCAAATCTTCCTAGAAACACAGTTTGGTACCACGCGTGAAATGATGTGGCACACCAAGTCAAGAGCCAATAGGACCGCGCTACGTGTTAAAATGACAAGGCATGCCTAGTCAAATTAAATGGCCAATGAAATTGCATCACATGTGCAAATGACATGTTCTAGCCAATAAAATGCGGTCATGTCACACTTTAATTTGATTGGTCGGAAAGACTTTGTTCTTATTACAACTCTTGCTTTCCACAACTATAAATAGAGGTCTTCATAACTCAAGACACCAGAAGTTATAACAACAAGTAAGAGAGAGCTCGTGGATCAAACTCCGCTAATTTTTCTACATGTTTCAAGCTCCAAGCAATCAAGTTCAAGTTCAAGCAATCAAGTTTAAGCTCAAGAACGAAGAATAAATTAATTCCAAGGTCAAGAACGAATCGAGTTCAAGTCAATGCAATCAAGCTCAATCTTAAGAATAATATCATCGTTCGTGACAATAACTACATATTCAAGATCAAGCTCAAAAGCCCTTGAATTTATTTATTGTTGGAAAGAAGAATTGGAGAGCTTTATAGAGATTGTAACACTCAAATATTTGAAATAAAATACTATGATTGTTTTGCAATATTTTATTGTCTTGATTTTATTTTCTCGACACAAATTTATTGTCTACAAATTTTGGCATGCCCAGTGGACAATCACCACCTCTCATCTCAACTTTTCAATCACCAGAGTTCAAGAACATTGAAATGGCTTCAAAGAAAATCAACTCCAATTCAACTTCCACCAGGATGCTAATTCCAGGTTCTTGTTGATGTGGAAACATACTCAAAGTTACCTTTGGAAGCTTTAGACCAGTTACGAGGAGCAAAGCAAGCTCGTAGGTTAATAAGCACCCCAATTGTCGTCCGCATCTACCCCTATTTTCGGATCTTCATCCTCAAAAGGAGCAAGTTCTTCCACAAATGCACCTGAAGGAGGAAGCGATATTGCTCAAAAGATCAAGAAACTCTCATTGTGCTTGACCTCTCCAGATCCAAGAACTTTGCTGTGAAGGAAGATGATGATGCTTCAAGTGATGGATCCTTCCTACTTACACCACATAGCATGCGAATCAAGGATCAATCTGTGTGAAATTCCATGTTACTCTCCATGGTTCTGGTTCCGGGCATGCAACCCATTTATATTCCGTCGTATCGCATGGACCCGCCAGAGTTAAATGAGTTAAAGGGCTAGTTTCAGGATTTACTAGAGAAGGGCTTTATTAGGCCTAGTATTTCTCCTTGGGGAGCGCCGTTGTTATTTGTGAAGAAGATGGATAGTTTGATGCGGATGTGTATTGATTACCGATAATTGAACAAAGTAACGATAAAGAATAAGTATCCAGTGTCGAGGATTGATGATTTGTTTGACCAGCTTCAGGGCGCAAGAGTGTTCTCAAAGATATACTTTAGATTTGTCTACCATCAGCTGAAGATTAGGGTGACTGATGTCCCTAAAATAGCATTCCGCACTCGGTATAGGCACTATGAGTTTTTATTCATGTCATTTGGGTTGACCAATGCCCCAGCAACATTTATGGAGTTGATAAACTGAGTGTTCAGGCGTTATCTAGACTTGTTCGTGATAGTCTTTATAGATGATATTCTGGTGTACTCCCGCAGCCAGTAAGAGCTTGAGAATCACCTTAGAGTGGTTCTTCGGACTCTAAAGGATAGTCAGCTATATGCTAAGTTCTCAAAGTGCAAGTTCTGGTTGAGTTCGGTCATATTTATGGGTCATATTGTATCAGTAGAGGGTATTCAGGTGGACCCGAAGAAGATTGAGGCAATCAAGAATTGGCCTCGACCAGCTTCAGTGACCGAGATCCGGAGTTTCTTCGGGCTAGCAGGTTACTACCGTCAGTTCGTAGAGGGGTTTTCTTTTATTGCAGCCCCGATGACCAGGTTGACCCAGAAGGGTGCATAGTTTAGGTGGTCAGACGAGTGTGAGGTGAGCTTTCAGAAGCTCAAGACAACTCTGACTATGACACCGATGTTGGTTTTGCCCACGGGTTTAGGGCCTTACATAGTATATTGTGATGCTTCCCGTACTGGCTTGGAGCATTATTGATGCAGGATGGAAAAGTTATTGCCTATGCCTCGATACAATTGAAGATCCATGAGAAGAATTATTCGGTTCATGACCTAGAGTTGGCAATGGTTGTCCATGCTTTAAAAATTTAGAGGCATTATCTATATGGTGTGGCGTGTGAGGTATACACGGATCACAAGAGCCTTCAGTACTTATTCAAGCAGAAGGAGTTGAATGTGCGGCAGAAGAGATGGCTAGAGTTGTTGAAAGATTATGATGTTATTATCTTATATCACCCGGGTAAGGCCAATGTGGTGGCCGATGCATTGAGTAGAAAGTCTGCCAGCATGGGTAGTCTTGCTTACATTCCGGTCAGCTAGAGACCGCTTGCTTTAGATGTTCAGGCCTTGGCCAACCGATTTGTGAGATTAGATATTTTTGAGCCTAGCAGAGTGTTGACTTGCACGGTCGCTCGTTCTTCTTTATTGGAGCGTATATGTGATCGACAGTTCGATGATCCCCATTTGTGTGTCCTGAGAGACACGGTGCAGCATGGAGGTGCCACGAAGGTGACCTTAGGTGATGACAGGGTGTTGGGATTGCATGGGCGAGTTTGTGTGCCCAATGTTGATGGGATTCAAGAGTTGATCTTAGAGGAGGCCCACAGTTCTCGGTATTCTATTCACCCGGGTGCCACAAAGATGTATCAGGACTTGCATGATAAAAAGGATATTGTTGCGTATGTCATTCGGTTTTTGAACTGTCAACAGGTCAAGTATGAGCACCATAGACCTGGTGGCTTGTTTTATAGGATTGAGCTTCCCGAGTGGAAGTGGGAGAGGATTACCATGGATTGTATTACTAGACTCCCGTTTACACGAAAGACGTTTGATACTATTTGGGTCATTGTTGATAGGCTGATGAAGTTAGCGCATTTCATTCCAATAGAAGTCTCCTCTTCATCCGAGAGGTTAGTTGAGATTTATATCCGGGAGATTGTTCACCTACATGGGGTGCCAGTATCTATCATCTCAGATCGGGGTACGCAGTTTACCTCGCGCCTCTGGAGAGCGGTTCAGCAAGAGTTAGGCACCCAGGTTCAGTTGTGCACAACATTCCATCCTCAAACGGACAGTCAATCCGAGTGGACTATTCAAATTTTGGAGGATATGCTCTGGGATTGTGTCATTGATTTTGGGGGCTTGATGGGACCAGTTTCTACCACTAACAGAGTTTTCACATAACGATAATTATCAGTCGCGTATTCGGATGGCTCCATATGAGGCGTTGTATGGGAGAAGGTGTAGATCTCCATTACGTTGGTTTGAGTCGGGAGAGGCTCGGTTGTTGGGTACATACTTAGTTCAGGAGGCCTTAGATAAGGTCAAGATTATTCAAGAGAGGCTGCGTTCAGCTTAGTCTAGGCAGAAAAGTTATGTAGACCGTAAGGTTCGAGATGTAGATTTTATGGTTGGTGAGCGGGTATTGCTCCGGGTGTCGCCTATGAAAGGCGTGATGAGGTTCGAAAAGAAGGTCAAGCTTACCCCTAGGTACATTGGTCCATTTGAGATTCTTGATTGAGTGGGAGAAGTGGCTTATAGACTTGTATTTCCACCGAGCATAACAATCGTACGACTAGTTTTCCATGTGTCTATGCTTCGGAGGTATCACAGCGATCCTACGCATGTGTTAGACTTCAGCACTGTCCACTTGGACAAGGATTTATCTTACGAGGAGGACCCGGTAGCTATTCTAGACCAGCAAGTTCGTCAGCTGAGATCTAGGAGTTTTCCCTCTATTCGTGTTCAGTGGAGAAGTCATCCCCCTGATGCCTCAATCTGGGAGTCTGAGTCTAATATACGGAGCTGTTCCCCGACTCAGGTACTTCTTTCTTTTGTCCGTTCGAGGACGAACGATTGTTTTAGAGGTGGAGGATGTGACGACCCAAATGGGTCATCACATGTTTCCTCATCAGCTATCGTACTTCCGAGGTCTTGAAAACCTCATTTATACTTGTTTCGATTTACGTGCGCAATCCAGGCGCATAGCTAGAAAACTTTTATGTTGAAATATGTGAATCCTATGGTAAAATTTGAAAATTTTTGATATTAATATGATTAAAGTTGACTTTGGTTAATATTTTTGGTAAACGAACCCAGACCCAATATTGGACGGTCCCACAAGGTCCGTAGAAAAATATGGGACTCGGGCATGTGCCCAGAGTCGAATTTCGAGGTCTAGTGCCCGATGAAAGAATTTTTCTGTGAAATTGTTTTTCTGAAATTGTTAAGGAAATGGAAATGAAAAATTTATTAAAAGACTGTGGTATCAGGCCTGTATTTCGGTTCCGACACCCGGTACATGTCTTATATATGATTTAAGTAATTGCTGTAAAGTTTGGTTAAATTTGGACGTCATTTGACGTGTTTTGAGCTAAAAACTATAAAATTGATATTTCATGGAAATTGGAAGGGAATTGTGGGTCTTGAGACCCAATTTGATGAATTATGATACGTTTAAGCAATTTGATCGCACGAAGGAGTCTGTAGGATATTTTTGGAGTTAAGTGTATGTTTGGTTTGGAGCCCCGAGGGCTTAGACTTAAAATAACAAAAATTGCTGGTTCAGGAGTAGCAGGCCCCCAGCATGGCTACGGTCAAATCAGCGCGGTCCGCGCTGGAAGTCGCGTGGCCGCGGTGTATTTATGCGCGATTCGCGTGGCTAGATTCAAATAGGCCCAGGTGCAGGTCCACCAGCGCGGCCGCACCAAATCAGTGCGGTCCGCGCTAAGTAGGTTCAGAGAGTCAATTTTTCTTCCCTTTTTCGGTGCGGCCGCATGGAATTTTTGTGCGGTCCGCGCCTGCCTTTAGTAAAGTATATAAATATTAGATTTTCAGCTATTTTACACTTTTCAAAACCCAAAACATAAGGGGCGATTTTTAAAACAATTCTTCTTCTTCAAAACAGCGGGTAAGTGATTTCTAATTTATTTTCTTTACTCCTTAACATTTTTAAACATAATTTCAACTTCAAAACAAGGATTTTAATGGGGAAATTTGGGAATTTAGTAAATTTGGGGGTTTTGGACCTCAATTTGGGACCCGATTCCAAAACAAATCACATATATGAGTTCATGGGGGAATGGGTAATCAAGTTTTAATTCGAACCTCGGGCTTCGACCACTTGGACCCGAGGGCATTTTGGGAATTTTTGAGTAAAACTTTGGGAAATCCATTTTCATGCATTCAAGTTAATTCCATTAGTGATTGTTGATACATTCAAGCAATTTGTGATTAGATTCGAGCTAATCGGATGTGGAACTGCGAGGTAAAGCAATAGTTGAGGATTAAGTGGATTTTAAGGCTGTGAGGTAAGTGTTTGGTCTAACCCTAGCTTGAGGGAATAAGAGTTAAATCTTGTTGCTAATTGCTATGTGATCGAGTATGATGTATAGGCATGGTGACACGTATCTATATATTGGTGTCTAGCATGACCGTGAGTCCTTATAATGTGATTATCATGAGCTGGTTGTAAATTCCATATTTATTGGAGGATTTTTATATGTTGTGAATAACATGTGAACAGTAAATGATTATTCAATTCCTTGGAGCGTTAGTAAAGTGAATTATAAGATAAGAAAGTAAAGAAAAGAAAGCAATGTTGATTATTCTCTTGCGGTGATGTTTGGTTGGACTTGTTGGATTCTTTCCCTTGTCGGGATGTTTGCCATGTATTTGCTTATTTTGTGTCCCTTAATTGTGACTGTTGTTTGAGGTTTCAGACTGTTAAATAATATTGAGGAGCGGGTTGCGCGCCGCAATAATGATACCTGATAAATGGTATGGGTTGGGTTGCACGCCGCAACAGTGGTATTTGTGGGTCGGGTTGCATGCCACAATAATGGTATTTATGGATCGGGTTGCACGCCATAACAAAAGGCAAAGTATGGAGTGAGTTGCACGCCACAACAGTTGTTGATGCCATGTGTTTATGTTTGAATATTGAATCCTTGTTTCATTGTGGATTTAAATTGTTTTAGTTGTTACTCTGGATTTACTGTTAATATTGTATCTCCCCATATCATGTTTCCCCTCCCCCCCATGTTGTTAATTGCTTGGTTTTCGATTTCCGCTGTATAGTTATAACTGCACAGGTTTGTGTGGTGTCCAGTCTAGCCTCGTCACTACTTCGCCGGGGTTAGGCTAGACACATACCAGCACATGGGATCGGTTGTGCTCATACTACACTTCTGTGCATTTTTGCACAGGTCTAGGTTTTGAGGAGCAGCAACAACAGTAGTTCGGGAGCAGATTTTTTGATTTACAAGACTAAGGTAGCCTTGCAGGCGTCCGCAGGCCCGGTGTCTCTTCTTATGCTTTTAATTTTTACTGTTGCCTCATTGTTTCGAGACATGCAGCTGTTATATTTCTTTCAGACCTTTGTATTTAGTTTATTCGTAGTGGTTCGTGAGTATATGACACCAAATCTTGGGTAGAGGATATTGTTGATTATTCCGCACTTATTTCAGTCTTATAAATCATACTTCCGCAGTTATGTTGTTATTACTACTGATGCTATAAATTGTCAACAAAATGGTTTTACTAATGAAAAAGGTAGGTAAGTTGGCTTGCCTTGCTACCACGAGTAGGCGCCATCACGATCCCGATGGTGGGATATCCAGGCCGTGATAAGTTCAATACTCTTTTAAATATTCCCAAAAGTACCACATTCAAATACTTACCCTGAAGAGACTTCCTGCGAATCTAAGGCCATTACCTTCACTTCCCTAATACTCATATGTAAAATCCCATAATTTATATAGAAATGCCATAGGTCGAGACACTCTCCAATGTAAACCTCTCTTTCTGGCCAAATATCCCTCCTGAAGATCTCAAATTACTACATGTAAATCTTGAATCCTTCAAACCATTCTCGGGAGTCATCCACTCTACATAGGTTTCAATTAAATTGATAAACCGAACCAAACGAACTGTACCCTATTAGAACAACAACACTTATAGAAGTAACCACACCTTAGTGAAACCAAATAAATTCCTCCTCTATGCACCATACACCCTTCACCAATGAGAACCAAAGTCATTATGTGATCCTTATTCACCTATAAAGCATGACATAACATTTATCAAAATTTTCTTTACTTGAGCCATCCTCGATCTCAACCCCTGCAAGCCACAACTGATTCACTAGTATACCTCAAACTGAAATCAATACAACACATAATCGTGCAATCAACTAATTTATAGCAGAGTCCCCCACTTGGTTCAAAGCCATAGGTCAAGACACACTGAACTCATAATGCCCATACTCTACTACGACCATAATACCGTGGTAAGATTGAACTAAATCCTTCATAAGCCCGTGCAACACAAACTCTTTAGTGATTCGAATCATTTGCTAATCACACATTAGCCCTCGTAACAGCCAAGACAACTCTCATATGCAATCCAAACTCAAACTGCATCACATACAATTCATTGGTAAAAGAGGATTTTCAACAAACACCGTAGAGTCCACACCACTTCAGAACACTCTATAGGAGATAACCCACATGCTCCACCTCAAACTAACTTCTCTTTATACCATTTCACCGTCATAAATATCACGCAATCACCAAATCTTCATAAGTTTGAACTCATATCGCAATATGAGATCTACTCCATTCCCCAACTAGACCACCTGGAAAGATTCTTCACACCCCCATAACACGGGGCTATACCTCAAATAAAGATGGAAATCAAGCACCCAAAAGTTCTTTTTACCCTTACACGGAACCTTCTTCTTACATTCCAATCATATGAATACATCTCGCAGTCAAATCATACTCACCGCATAGCCATCCTGCCATCACTTACACTAATAGGGACACTACCGAACATATAAATCCACAAAACATGTGCCCACACTATCAATGCCTCAACGCTCAAGCTATAGGCAAAACACCGACCTCAAGTCCTCCATACTGGCCCAATATCAATACACGAAAATTACATCTCTCCCCTCATTTGGGGAATCACAATCCGTCAATGCACAACTGATATCGAGCGCTCATGCGCGTTCCCCCTTTTTTTTACGCACACAACTTGTTTAAATTCTCGTCTTTCATAATGCCCAACGTGCTCTACTTGCAACTATTTGCTTCATTTGTTTATTTATTAATGGACTAATTCGTAAGTATAAGTTTGACCAGGACCCACATTTGTGGACCAAGAGGGCTGCCCAACACCTTTCCCTCGAGGTTATTTCGAGTCCTTACCCTAATCTCTGATAATGCAAACTAATCTAAGAGTTA
Organism: Nicotiana noctiflora; assembly: GCA_032618575.1. Lineage (NCBI taxonomy): Eukaryota > Viridiplantae > Streptophyta > Magnoliopsida > Solanales > Solanaceae > Nicotiana > Nicotiana noctiflora. The sequence goes on from JASVEL010005569.1 coordinate 267,076, forward strand.
ATCGCTCTAGGTGCCCTAATGCACCATAATTTGTTAGGTGATGACTCTTCAAATACCCAATTCCCAAAAGAAAATGGGTTATTATCCCCATGAATGTTAAAACCCGGACTTCTTCCCGCGAGGAGGGAAAAAAGGGCGATAGTGATTTATGTGGAATGGGTGCTTGAAGTAAATTTTCAGCCGTTTCTGGGTTCATGGAATTGTTTTTAGCTTCATAACAAACAAGTTAACGAGATATTAGTCATGTTAATACAATAGACAACATTGATACCGATATAAAAACGTCATTTACTAATATAATAGTTGAATAACTTAATTAAAGTCTCAAAATAATAACATAATTATACTAAAATAAAAAGTTGAAAAAAAAAATTAGAAACTTGGAGAGGATACCATATGAGAAATAATAAAGTTTATTTTATTTAATTAGGTCAATACAACGGGAAAATGAAGTTGAAAATATTTATTATTATTTTTTGATATTGATGATAATTTTCATGCGGTTAAAAAGATATTAGCTATAAATAAAAAATAGTGCAACTATGAAAATAAAACAAAAATTAAACTTGAAAACTCTCTAATAAAATTTAATGCATTCATATTCCACTATACACTAAATTAAGAAAAAATTTCTATTCATTAATATATATATATATATATATATATATATGCCCTCTACCAACAAAACTAAAAATTGAGAAATTGAAGTAAAATTTGAAAGAATATTTAAAGAGTAAAATCATGCCAACCGTATAGACTTTCATGAATAATTTAACAGGTAGGTAAAGCAGATACGACATAAACTCTATTAATCCAATATAAAAAATTTTGAAGCGAAAGCATACTATTCGTGTAGACTTTAATGAATAATTCACTGAATAGGTAGAGTAAATACAACATAATATTTATCAATTCGGTAGATGAAATTACATGAGCAATAATTATGTGCTTGTCTGGAAACTACTTTTTGGAATACTGCTAATTTGAAGATATTCGACTAAAATTTACCCTTAGAGAGAAATTCATGTCAATCTCCCTAAAAATAAGGTCACAAGCAATCGTATCACTTTGTAGGAACTGATTTTTATGAATAGAAAAACTTAACAAGATAATATTTAATAAAAATAGCATGAGAAGGAAAGAGCATTTTTATTTATGTCATTCCATAGGGCGAGAGTGAATAAATACATAACTTGTTACAAGATTTGCTGTTAAATTAATAAAATAACGCGAGTATGAAAAATTTAATGACTTACAAATGAGAAGAGGAAATATTTATAGTGAAGAATAGTGTAATTATTCCCTAAAATCATGCACGTATGTTTTGAGTCTTATCTACCTGGTTTGTAATTGCTCAACAATTTCATGTAGAATCGCAAATATTTAAGAACTTGCTTGTTTGATTATCATCTTATCCGCACTAGAGACTTTTTGAATGATCATTTCCGCGATGACATTGTAGTCCCAATATATACAATCCCCAATATAATTCTTCTACTGACCTTCGGGCCTATTGAGTTGGTTTTATATGATTTGGAGCTGATTGAGTATCGTTTGGCATGTATCACCTATTATGTTGTCCACGTGGTCGGTTTGTATTTTACTAATACATTACTAAATTCTGAATTAATAGCTTGTATATATTAAATAGCTTTTTAAATTTAAATACAAAATTTTAATTTAATTACTGGATTATATTGTAATCATTTCATGTACACTTAACTCCGTCGTGAAGAAATTCTAGTCATTTGCAAATATAGAAACATAACTCCCACCCTAAACGCGTTACGTCAAGAAATGGTCACTATTCACAATGGGCCATGCGCCATGTCCATAACGGGACCCCTAACACTTAATTCGATGTCTCGAACCATAAACGTCTAAAACACGAGCACCTGAACATGCGAAACAAAGTAAACGCATAGGTGGACCCCACCAATCATTTCCATTACAACCCAATTCGAACTGCCCAAATATCGGTTAATATTTACTATTACTATTAATAAATTACACTAATTACTAATCTTTGACTAATTAATAATTCCCTTTTCCATTTTCCTTTGTTTCCTTTTTTAAACCTTCTTCAAAAACCCCTCCAAAACGCTCAAGCATTTAAAATCCTCAAAATATTCAGCCGAAAAATATAAAATATTGAAAATGCCTGCAAAATCACGAGAACAGCTCATCTCTTCTATGTAATAATCAAAATCCAAAATTTTCAAACCCTACACCTCAACTTTCATCAGATCCACAGTCAGATCCGCTCATTTTCCTTTTCTTTTTCATTCCGATTTGGATCCGCATTGTGCAATAAATCGAATTTGGAATTACGAAAAATTTCAAATTCGTGAACTTTCCTATCTGATCGTTGAATTTTCGAGGAGTTTGATTGTTTTTGCAAATGTTTTGATTTGTTTTGAGAATCGACATTGTTTGTATTTATTGGTATATTGTTTCCAATTTTGAGGAATGGCTTCGTTGACTGGTGTTAGCGAGGATCTCGGCGAAATCGAGGGACAAATTTCGGATATTTTCCGAGCTCTTTCGTAAGCAATGTTTTTTTCTGCTTATCCAATTTAAGTAAAAATATAATGCATGAGTGTGAGGTAAATGCTGTTTTTTGTTTTGTTGTTCTAGAAATGGATTTCAGAAATTGGAGAAGATTAAGGATTCAAATAGGCAGAGCAGGCAGTTGGAGGAGCTAACAGGAAAGATGAAGGAATGTAAGAGGTACTCATTGCAGATCCTCTTGGCGATTTATCAATTTGTTTAACATCTGCATTTGCATTTACTATAAGTATATTAGTAAATGATGAACTTTTATTTTGGATATGGAAGAAATATTGATAGTTTTGCGGTGTGACCTACTGGTCAATGAAGTGAGGGAACAACCTCAAATTCCTGCAAAGTCAAAAATATACTACGTGATTCCTTCCCATGTGCCTAAGCCATGGCAAGTAGAGTTACCCGACACATGTGTTGCTAAGAGGTAGCAGGTATCCGGTGGAATAGTGGAGGTGCACACAAGCTAGCCCGGATACCACCGTTATCAAAAAGAGGAAAAAAGAGTATAGGAACGGGTGAACTTTATTTTGGAATGGTGAAGAAATTTTTTATCTTTTTACTTCTATGAATAGGATTTCAGACAGAGAAACTGTCAATAAAAGGTGCTTACTTCCCAACGATACTAATAATCACAACTACTAAGCCCTAGCGTTGGTGGAAAGAGTTCCCCGGTACCTCTGCTGGTGGGAGGTGGCAGGTACCCGGTAAAATAGTCAAGAGGCGTGCAAGCTTGTCCGGGTGACCACTGTAATTAAAAAAAAAAAACTATTACTAGTACCTCTCCATTCTAAAGTAGTTGGGTGGCTGTACGGGTCCTCCATATCCATTCCATTTCAATATTATGAGGATTTGTCATAAATTGACTAGTTTTTGTCTGCCAGTCAACCTCAGTCAACCTCCGCAACCGGTCCTTTATCAGAGCTGGCTTTGGATTGGTACTGTAAGCTCATATAGGATGCGAAGCTCAAGAGGGTGGAGTTTATTACAGTTCAAATTGTGTTCAAACGATACAACACTATACCCAGTGAAATCCCATAGTTGGGTCTAGGAGGATAGAGTATACGCAGACACTACCCCTACCTTGTGGAGGTAGAGAGGCTGCTTAAACGATACATGTTTTGAATTTAAAAGAAACAAAATTTACCTGTCAGAAATTGTCACGTTCCAGTAAATGGCAAAATAGTGTAATTTAATGTCATAAGCCACTAACTGAAGAGCCACGAGGTTTTTAGCTGATGTAGGAACATCTCCTTGTAAATCTCTTGGATAAAGATGAAAGAGAATTGACTTTTCCATCTCAGTTTTTGCAAATTCTGATAAGCCCTTTTAAGAAATCTGATTAGTGAGATCAATATAAAGCTGTTTCACGTTGATGAACTGTCGCGGTTGATCATTCAATGAGGTACCAAATCACTACGATTACTTTGTCAGTCTTAGAGGAAATAAACACAGTATTTTGCAGAAACTCCTTTCTTTTATAAGATTGCATAAAATTCCTGCCTAACAGCTTAGTATTTTAAGATGTACATGCCAAAATGTATTGCTTGTTCCTGTTTGATGCCACCAGATGGTTAGTGTTATGTTCTTGAGCCATCTAAACAGGATGAAGAACCATAAATATTTGGATTTTATTTCGTGTAAAAAGAAAATATTGCATTTATTTACTTTACATTGTCTTGTTTTTTTTTCTCAAAAAGTTTTGGTCGAAATGAAACGGCAAAGCGTTAAAAGTATTTCTAGTGTGTAATTGCCAACTGGAGTACTTGTAGTCAATTTGGGATTCTGACAAGCATGCAAGGTTGATTTGGAGAATTGCTAGTTGCTTTCTCCCTTTATTTTCCATGAAATTCTGGTAACCGAACTATATTGATTTGCAACCATGCACTGATAATTTCGTGCAATCATAAACTAATTACTTCGACAGGCTTATCAAGGAGTTTGACAGAGAGGTAAAGGATTTGGAATACAAAAATGATGCTGACACAACCAAGATGCTGAATGAGAAAAAGCAATCAATGGTCTGGTTCATTGGAAAGCTTTTCTGTAATATTTATGCCATAACGAATGGATCTGTTTTTTCTGAACTGATGTTGTCTTTTCTATCTTCCTTTACAGATCAAAGAGTTGAACTCTTATGTTGCTCTGAAAAAGCAGTAAGTGCTTTTTGGGTAGCTTTACTCATTATCTAAAACTTCATTTTAATAGTCTGCGGATTCTTGAACTGCTTTGCTTTTCCTTAACTTAAGATTTATCGCCAAAATATATGCTTTCTTCAAATATCTTTGCACAGAGCGACTATACTTGTTCTGTTCCAGAGCGAGTTAACACCTTTACAATTATACGAGTCTTTTCTTACCCACCATCAATGTTGTATTGGGATTTATATTCTTAGCTTTGTCTTGTTGAAATTGAATGATCCTTTCCACTTTCCCAAAAAAGTTCTATTGTATATTTGTAATTCCCTAAATCGGGGATGCCTCGATTGAAGTTTGACTGTAACGCTGGTGAAAGAAAGTGGCTGCAACACTTCAAACAGTATTTCCATGAATGTGCCTGCAAGATTACAAATAGGAAAAAAAGTATTTTCTACCCTCGAGACTTGAGGCCCACAAATGAACCTAGGAGTAGCAGCAGAGTTAGAATCATTGTATTTATCAACTGATAAAAACATAGTAAGTCACCTGTATATTTGCATGAGGTTCTTGACTTGGACATAGTACAAGGTATCCAGCTTATTTATGAGTTAATCAATTCAATATACTCCTTAGATATGTGACACTAGTTCAGGAAATCAACAATAAACTCTGTTTCAGGACTTGGATTATACATGTTAATAGTTAGTCTTCACTCAAGGATCGTTAAAGATTAGGACACTGTTTTCCCGTTGGTGAACATGCAGAAGTAGCACTTACGTCTTTTATGAAGTAAACTATCACTTATGTTTTGTATCGGACAAACAAGGAAGTCCCAACTTCTTTGTTTATTGTATATGTTATTTCTCTTTGGTTTCTGAATCTTAGACTTAATTTTTGTGTCTGTGGTTCTCTAGATATGCAAGCAATATTGAGAACAAGCGAGTAGATCTTTTTGAGGGTCCTGGTGAAGGGTTTGCTGAAGAAAATGGCTTGCTAGCTTCAAGTAAGCATATCTTTCACTTCTGTACTTTTAATTTTATACATCCTTCATTTATCTTAGCGTTCTGGCTTTTATGCTGCAATTTGAGTTTTGACATAAATTATGCTTTCATTTGGACTGAAGTATGCTGTATTTCTTCTTGGCTCTCATCTGGTGATTAGTGGTTCTGTCTTTTTTTTATTTGTTCTCACTTGTTTCTCAGCTGAAGAGCTGGTTTCAAGGTATCTCTTCTATTCCTTTGTTGGGTGAGCGGGGCACTTGAAGCTGCCATTGAAAGAATACTGCTTCTTGCTGATAGGATCTGGTTGAGATTGATACACAATTTCGAAGGCTACCTTGCATAATTCTAAATTATAATAGGCGTCTTTCCACAATTACTGGTTGAAAATGTCTCATAACTGTATCTATGGTTATTAGAAAGAAAATTTTTCCATGTTCAGTATAGATACTTATGGTTGGTATCAGAATTGAGGTTACACTAGGCAACTCTTGTCACCTTCGAGAATACAAAATGAAAGTTATTGATGCCTCATCTTCATCAACATTAACCAATGTACACTTTAACCTTTTATTTAATGAATTGTGACTAGTCAAATTGCATAGTCTTGATCGGAAGACTGTAATTTATTGAAAGAGGCCTCCTCTATATGTGTGATATTTGTCTTGGAAGCGCAATTAAATGCCAAAGCTAATGGAATGAAAAATATGGTCAAGAGGGGTGTGATCCGCACTGACAGTTTTTTTGTCTGGTTCAGATATCCGGAACTGTTTAAGCTGAATCTGAAAGTAGAGACTAGGTTGCCTTGTGTAGGTCATCATGATTCAATCTGACATATTAATGAATTATATTTATCTTTGTGCGCACACGCACACATACAAATACATACACACATATGTGCGTGTGTGTATTTGTATATGTATATATGGAAAGGAGTAAGTTCTAATTCGATTCTCTTGAATCTTTTGACACAAGTAATTCAAGCTAATCATCCTATATAACGAGAGTTCATTTGTCCCTCTCATATGAATGAATCTCTTTTGCTGCATATTGTCATTGACTTTTGCAAGACATGGCTGGTTTGGCAACTTGCAAAGGAACTTTGACCTCATTGATTTTTACTCCTTGCCTATAGGTTTTTTAATATTTTAAAAGCAATTGTCCCTATAGCTTTCTGATTGCTGATGTAACATTGCAGATATGAGCAATCAACAACTGATGGATCAAGGAAATAGGATGATGGATGAGACAGATCAGGTCATTGAGAGGTCAAAAAAGGTTGGTATTTCATGGATGAATGTTTTTGTATTGCCAAGTTGAATCTCAAAATTCGCCCGTTAGTTAATGATGATTTGAGTTGCTCTTCGTGCCGTTTCCCGACTTACAAATTATATGATAAAGGAATGACACTCTGTTGTGGTCGTTGTTTAACATTCTTCAGTACCTTTAAGATGAGAAACATTTTGCTTCTTTGCATTTTATTTCCATCTTTCAGTTTTGGAGATTCTTGTTTCTTTTGAGATATTTAATTTTATGGAAGTCTTCTGATCAGGATTTAGTGGGACCTAGCTTGTTTTGAAGTCAGTAAAGTGTAAATCCCTATATTTTGGGATCAAAGTTGTCAAAAGTAGGACAATATTGATTCATTTCACTCCAAATGGGGAGCTTATTGTCGAAGATAACTGGATTTGGTTTGATACCGAAAAGAGGACATTGCTATCTAACATAAGCTTTTACTCATTGCGACATCATACCATATGAAATGCTATCATCTACTTTTTCTGTGAGTGTTTTGGACTACAAGATTCCCAAACTAAGGTTGACTATAATATTGATTAGGTATAATTGTAGCTAGAGAAGGATTAAATGAAATCTGGTTCAAGCAAAAATGGTTTTTCTTCTTTTCCTTTAAAAAATTTGGGTTAAAAACAATACACTATTTCATTTGCTCCACTTCTAAATGATTCCGAGACAAAGCCCTAATATGTCATCAAACTCATACTCAGGATGTGAAACCACTGAAAAGAGTAATGACTTTTGGTATCTTAGCCAGTAGATTAAACAGAGACATTTCTTTTCCTGCACATTGCTCATTGGTACTAGGAGCTAGTAAAGCAGGGAATATGATGCCATTTGAGAAGTGAGTCCTGTGAGCTAGTTTTTTGGATTCTTTTGCTCCCTGTTATGTAGACTACATGCTCTTCTTTTTTCCACAGGTGGTTCATGAAACTGTAAATGTTGGAACAGAGACTGCTGCAGCACTGAAGGCACAGGTATGCTTATTTTACAATATGGACATGTTTAAGATGCAAGGCCGTGATCTTATATTGTTTTCTTGTGGCCCTGCTGCTTGTCCAGACTGAACAAATGAGCCGGATAGTCAACGAGCTAGACTCGATCCATTTCTCGATCAAGAAGGCTACACAGTTGGTCAAGGAACTCGGTAGGCAGGTCAATTTCTAAATTGTACAATCCCCCTTTCATTACCTTTTCTTTTTATGTCATCTTGTGACTCTAAATAAAATTCTTCTTTAGGTTGCAACTGATCGTTGTATTATGGGCTTGCTCTTTCTGATTGTGGTTGGGGTCATAGCAATCATTATTGTGAAGGTCAGATACCTTCCCCCCTCTTCTGTAGCAGTTCCAAATGATTTGTGTTTCAATGCCCTTAAACAATAGTAGGATTACTTATCAAATAATTTCTTCTGATATTAAGCTATATCCAAGTACCGTTTTGGATTTCAACAGTTGTTCTTAATTTGCCACTTTCATCCAGATTAAAATGTTAATATCAATACCAGAAACAACAACTTTCTTGCTTTATTTGGCTATGTGCCCATCTAGCACTTCATAATACAGTTTCTTGACCCTTTTAACCATAAAACTGTTACAGGGCCTAATGGCCTACTTCAAATTGTCATCATAGGTACTTTGGCACATAAACTGTAGCATATGAAGTATCTAGCATAGCGCATTTAAACTTCTAGTCTTCCTGAAAAAGTTCTATTGCTAGTTATCCTAATAAGGCTTTTGTTATTGCATCTAATTTTTCCAATGTTTGTGTTGCATTTTATCAAATGTTTTTTGGTGACACTGTAAACATTACCATTGACAACCAAAGAACAATTTACAAACTAAAGAGCACCTAATCTTAGGCCTCCAAAATCAAAGAGAGCAGCTAACTACATTTGTAATCTTTGCATGAGTCCTCTACATCTATATTACTTGTACAGGTAAGATAAAGTTAGTCTATCAACTAGTTCTTTCTTGATCTGAGTCACCACTATCTCTGTATGTACATTTAATCCTCTGAATAACTTCCAATTTCGAGCTCTCCATGTATGGTAAACTAAAGCACTCCAAATGGCTGCAACAATCTCTTTTTTATGAAGGTTTACTAGCTAGTCCAGTTATGAAGTACTGATATAGTAAAGAAGTCCCAGTAACACTTACGAAACTGCAGTGCAAGGTGGGTTAGCTGATCTTCGAATAGAAGATATCTGATAATAATGGAAATATTGATGTTAGTTTTTAAGAAGAACAACTTGCATTTCCATTATTTTATTATAAGTGCAGCATTACTGTTCGATTATTAGTAGTATGTGCCTTAAGGGTTTTGGTTAGAGATATGGCTTTGAACCATAGTCCTAGTTGGTAGCAGCAGTCATAGAAATTTAAAGGCGTCAGCTTATGAGGGGCTTCACAATTGGAGAAGTACCATTGATGGAACCCACTGTTCACTTCTTCACAAGGCTTGATCACACTTTGCCCCTCAAAAACAAATTTCTGTTTGATTTATGCTATCATTGGTATTTGGTGGAATAATAACATATATTGAGGCTAAAATTACTTTAACTTCTGGATTTGCAGATCGTAAACCCACATAACAAAGATATCCGGGACATCCCCGGATTAGCCCCTCCAGCACCCAGTCGAAGATTACTTGCTTATCCTTACTGAAATCTCAAAGCAAACCATTTTCACAAGGATAGTGCATTATTCACTTCTCAGTGTATTTAGTTGGTTTTTGACTTAAGAACAGAGAGTGGCCGAGCACACAACAAGGCAGGGGTTGTAAGAGAAGTACCTAGGAAGTACCTGGTTCAGTAAAAGAGTCCCACCTTCTCCTTTTTAATGATATTTTTCCATTCTTTGTGATGTTGTAATGTGATAGATTCATATGGTATTGTTTGTATGATTATTATCTGTATTCTAGATAACTGGAACTTTCCCATGGAGGAAGGGTCTTTTGAACTACACAAAGCTTTGGCACTGATTGACTTGTGCATACACCTGTTGTATAATATCATTATTAATCTTTATTATATTTGTGGAACCTATGTTAGTCCACTCTCTTTATCTCTTTCCATTCCTTCTTGTTGTTTGATTTGGCATTTACCGGACAAGGACTCGATGTTACTGTTGTCTGTTGGTAACTTGTCATCTGTAATCCGAATATTTCAAGTTTTATCATTTACTTTATTTCCTTTTTATTTCTTTCAAATTTAATACCCCTACACAGGGAATGGTAGAATTGCCTGCTAGTTGGCAGGGTTATGATTTTATAATACGCCAATTAATATTGAATTATCTTCTAGTCACGTAATTGTTGTTGTAATTGGTGTCAGTTCCTATGATATGGTCATTTGCATATCTATTTTTCGAGTGTTTATGGCATCAACTATTAGCAAAAGTAGCATGCTTTTTATTCCTCACAGAAGCACAAAATCAAATTTATCAGCAAGCAGTAAACAAGTGAAGTCTCCAAGATCTTTTTTTGGGCTTTTTTCAGTTTTAACCTGTCCTAGAAATTATTTACAATCAGTAGCTGAAAGTGTATAAAAAATTGTATAATTTTTGTATATATATACATTTAATTTTGCATATAACATACAGAATGTATATATATACAAAAATTATATTCCCCCGTTTTAATTTATGTGAACCTATTTTTTTTTGGTACGTGTAAAAAAGAATGACCTATTTCTTTATTTGGAAACAATTTACCTTTATGCAATAATTTATAGCCACACAAAATATATGTACCTCATTTTAAACCACAAGTTTAAAAGTCTTTTCTCTTTTTTTAAACTCTATGTCCAGTCAAATGAGTTAACATAAATTAAAACGAAGGGAATATATCTTTTCAGCTATAATTTTAAGAATGGTTATAAAATAACATTTTCTCATCTTTTTATTCCATTTGACAAAAGCCTCGGTGGTGAAGAATTAAAACGTGTTAGACCATGTTGAATTTAATCTAATTTAGTGCGTTTTTGTCGAGCTAGATTTTCAGATCCGCGTTGCCTGTGCCAACACTAGCTTTTCCTATTGTTTTGTATCAATCACAGAAATATTATCTTCCTCAAGTGGGAAATTCGACCATATATAATCGCCAAAATCGCGTGGCATAGCCATTTTTACGATTGGTTATCAAAAAATAATTATTGTTTGCGAAGTCAATAAAAAACAGTCACTATTTGCTGCAACAGGTATCGGTCCGAATAAATTATGAGAGTTTTGGTGCATTTGTGTTCGAACTGCAGCATATTATGCTGGACCGGTATACTTTGCTAACTCCTGTAAAATTTGCGGGAGACTGGAGCACTAATGCTCCAAACTCCAGTATATTATACTGGATATTTACACTTGCTGGAATTCGCGTAAAATATGCGGGAGTTCCAGCATAATTATGCTTGAACAAAATTTTCGGGTGTTCAAGCATACTTATTCTGGAACTCCCATAAAATTTGCGGGCGTATTTTTCCGGATTTGAACAGTGTTTTCGCTCAGATTTAAAGTGGCTAAATTTCGTTGACTTTTGAAACTCGACTATTTTTCAACGACCAATGGTAAATCTGACTATTTTTAAATTTCTCGCATCTATGTTCTAGCCACAATTAATGAAAAGAAATGTACCGCCAGAGAAAAAAGAAAATAATTTCAAGCTTCTTCAATAGGAAGAGATTTTGACTACCTTTGTTAGGGGAAGCATGACCTTTTTGTATGCATGCCACTCATGTTTTACGATCAATTTCAATTATTTATTAAGAACAGTAAGAAACAGCCAAGACATGGTGGTGCTTCTTCAAATACAATAAAAGAGAGTGATTACATACTATGCTATAGTATTATCATATTAGTGCATTTTCACCCAAAATCTAACTCCATTTAAAGAAAGATTTAACCATAGTTCTACGAACTTGTACCCGGAGACATGATCAAAAGTCCCGGGGAAATAGTTCTTTGGCTAACAGTATTGAAAAATAACATTGTATGTAAAAAAAAAAAAAAAAAAAAAAAAAAAAAAAAAAAAAAAAAAAATATATATATATATATATATATATATATATATATATATATATATATATATATATATATATATATATATATATATATATATATATATATGTTACATTAAAAAATATATAAATTTTATATACATTTCAACACTACCGGATGTAAATAGTTTTGGCCGTGAATTAAAAGTTATCTTTGGCCGATCTTATTTTTCATTGTAATGTGTATAAATATACACATTTTATACAGTTTTACGACTATTAGATATAAATAATTTTGGGCGCGGACTAAAAATTATCTTTGGCTGATCTTATTTTTCATTGTAGTGGTGCGAGTTTAAACTCCACTGACTTTCTAATCATCGTTGTGCAGTTGAACCTTCTACTTTTCATATAAAACTATGTGAAAAATAAAGAAATAAATATAATGATTGATCAAATTCAACAATTTTTGTCTACTGTGGACTTAACAAGTCAATGAAAGTCCTAAAATTTCATACCTCATTATGATTGCATTTCCACCACTAAAAATATATGGTTCTATATAATATAATATAATATAATATAATATTTTGACCTTTCCTTGTACTAAACTAACGTGGGCATGCGAATTGTACTACAGAAAAACACAAAGTTTATGTAGACTAAACGGTTTTAAGCTAACATCATTATATTTAATATCAATATAACGTGTAAAAGCTTGACCAAAATTGATATGCAAAAAAAATCCATTTCACAAACACATGGGAACAGAGACTCGAGGACGAAACTTTATCTCATTTATTGTTGCCACAGATCCAACATTTAAAGGTAATAATGGGCTAGCTCTCATTTAGAAATTGCATGCATTAGTTGAACGGAATTAATGTTCAAATAATTAATACAACAATGACCTACACGACTTTATATTCAATTTGTACAATGAAATTTTCTGGTGTCACAAGTGATGTTTGCAGTGACGAACCCAAAATATTAATAAAAAAGAATCAAAATATAAAGAATTAAGCCACGAAGAAGCCAAAAGGTGTCAATATGTAATATGCATAATTTTTTTTACTAAGCTACATCGTGTAATTTTCTTCAGAAGGGTATGATGGTTGATATTCCTTAAATAAATGTCTCCACCACCGTGTGTATAGCTATACGCACACATAACTTTATGCAAATAATATCAAATCGTATTTGGTATATGTATATACCAAATCAATTAATGTAAAACATGTCACCTGTATACTTCTACCAGTTAATCAGGTGCGAGTATTTCTTAAACGTTAGAGCATAGAGTTATATTTTGTAATTTATGTTTACCAATTTGAGCCAAAGGGTGAAAACCATTGACCAAAATATGATTGGTCTTTAATGTTCAAATCTGCAAGAAAATGAAAGAACTAAAACAACAAGTCATTATTAGCTGTTGTTGCTACTACTTTTCAATATTGTATTGCATGTATCAAACTGAGTAAAAGAAAAAGAAATCCAATTTGAACACACGTTATGAAAGCAAATCATCTTGAACACATGATATAGGTTTCAATGTCTTAGTGTTATGTTTTGACGATCTAACAAACTTATTGTCAATGAACCAGAGGGAGAACCTGACACACTTGGTACACATTGATAATCAACGGACTCCAGCTAATGTGAACTGCTACAACTTTAAAAGATAGAGAACCAACACAGGGACCTCATCCCTTGTGTTTCCCTAACAACACTACGAAAGTCAATTGTGTACAACTGGAAAGTGACTGCCAGAGAAACAGTGCACACAATGCAGCACAGTTTTGCAGTCACTTGTCTTTTTGACCCATGAAGTGCTTACATCATTCAACTGATGTCATCAAAGGTGTATTAACAAGAGTTAATACATCACTTGAACACAGGAGAATTCACTTCAAGCCTTGAAGCCATATGATATTCGAGCATTCAATTCTCAAGTGCATCAAGAATAAAGTTCAACAATTTTACGGACTAGTTCCTAAATCTAGTATCTTATTGTCCTTAGTTGAGTTGTAGCTTTGTAATTGTTCGTCATTGTACTCCTAATTTGCTTAGCTAGAAGCATTGCTTGGGAACCCCTCTATAAAATCATAAACCCTTTGTGTTTGTATCGTGACTAGAGTTAGTCATGAGTTGAAGTCTTTGTAATAGGTGTATTGCAAACTGGCTTGTAATAAGTATATTACGAGTTAGTGAGGGATTAAGAGTTTAATTCCTAGATTGCATAGGTTGTAATCTTAAAGTTTCCCTTAGTGAAGTTAAAATCCTATCAATATAGGTCGTAATTTTTTATCCCCTTGAGCAGGGATTTTTTCATGTAAAACTCTGTGTCGTATTTAATTACTGCTTCATTAGCGTTGTCAGTAGAAACTTAGAGGACCTGGTACTCTATAGTTTTTTTTTGTATCAGAGCAGGTTCTTCCTATCTGTATGGCCGCTCCACCAAATTTTGAAGAAGGTTAGTCTACGTATACACCACCCAGGTTCAATGGGTAATACTATGGGTGGTGGAAGACAAGAATTCAAGACTTTATCATGGCTGAAGATTTTGAGTTGTGGGATGTTATATGTGATGGTCCTTATGTCCCAACGAATAAGGTCGGAGATCCTCTAGAGATGATTCCAAAGACCAGAAAGGAATACAACGATGCATAAAGGAAAGATGTGGAGAAAAATTTTCGTGCCAAGAAAATTTTGGTGTGTGGTATAGGACCTGATGAATATAACTAGATCTCAGCTTGTCAATCCGCCAAAGAAATATGGAAGCTTTACAGACAACACATGACATAACTACTCAAGTAAAGCAATCTAAGATTGATATGCTCACCACTGAGTATAAGCTCTTCAGGATGAAAAATGATGAATCTATTCAAGACATGCACACAAGATTCACCTCCATCATAAATGAGATACACTCACTTGGTGAAATTATTCCTAGGAACAACTTTGTGAGAAAAATTCTCAATGTTCTACCTAGTTCATGGGAGAGTAAAGTGAATGCCATTACTAAGGCAAAGGATCTGCAGGCCTTAACTATAGATGAGCTAGTTGGAAATCTCAAAACTTGTGAAATGAAGAAGAAGAAGAATAGTGAAATAAGAGAACCAACGAAGGAAAAGAACTTGGTACTCAAAGTTGAAGGCAATGAATCAAGTGAAGAGGACAATAACAAGGCTTAATTAACCAAAAGGTTTTAGAATATAGTCAGAAGAAATAGAGGAATACCAAAAAGGGGCATCACTAGCAGACCCAAGAATTATGATCTTTGTAGTAAGTGTGGAAAGCCAGGTCATTTCATCAAAGATTGTCCTCTCCTGAAGCAAGAACACTTCAAGTACAACCCTGAAAAAGCACCCAAAAGGAACTCGGTTCCTGACAAATGATTCAAAAGGAAAAATGCAACTAACAACATTGTGAAGCAAGCTCTTATAGCATAGGCAGATTCCTCAAGTGAGTCTGAAAGAGAAACTGATGCAGGTGACAGTTCCATGATAGCAGTTGAACGTGAAAGAAATAAATATGATTCAATATTGGCTTTGATGGAAACAATTAGATGATGATGAAGACGAGGTAAATTTTAGGGATGTTCAAAGAAATCTGAAATCCTACTCCCCTAAGAAACCCATGTCATTAGCAAATATACTAATTGATGCCTATCATAGTCTGGTAGAAGATAAAGATGCCCTGAACTTAGAACTAGAAGAAGCTGAATAAATCAGAGATGATTTGGTAGTATGTATAGTTGATCCGAAGGAAACCATAAGTAATTTAAAGAATGAAAAAATAGTTTTAACTGAAAAAATTACTAGTGTAAATAATGAAATAGATGATTTGGTAGTTGTAGCCGTTAACTTAAAAGAAATCATTGAGAATTTAAGTAAAAATAAGGATGTTGTAGTGAAAAGAGTGACTGCAATTGAGGATGAGAGAGATGATATCTTAATAGTAATTGCAAACTTGAGGAAAACTATAGAGGAAATAGGAACAAAATGTAGGTTTGGAAATTCTGAAAAAGGAAAAGAGGTAGCTAGTGAGACACACATTAATCTTGAAAATGAGTTGAAAGCTGTACGAACTAGATTGAGTGTTGAACTTAAGAAAAAAAACATCTCCAAACTGAACTGGAAAGAGTAAAAAATGATCTTGGAAAGTCCCTTAAATAGACTTGGACCTTAGAAGCTATTATTGATATGTATGTTAATAATGGTGGAAATAAGCTGGGAATATGATTTCAAACGGAGAGAACCCCTCACAACCCCCATAGAAAGTATGTTACTGTACGAGATAATTGGTTGTGTACCCAC
The DNA here is from genome assembly GCA_032618575.1 of Nicotiana noctiflora. NCBI lineage: Eukaryota > Viridiplantae > Streptophyta > Magnoliopsida > Solanales > Solanaceae > Nicotiana > Nicotiana noctiflora. The sequence continues at coordinate 283,374 of JASVEL010005569.1, forward strand.
TGTGGGAACAATGGGTATCTCAAGGAAAATTTCCAAGCCAGGGTTCAGTCTATTCAGAAAAATAAAGTGTTTGCTGAAAATGTAACTACTAAAAAGCGACCAGGTGCCACCCATAAAAAATACATATTACTTGCATGGACCAAGAGAGATTTTATTCATCCTCTTTCCTACTACAAGGTACCCAAACTTATTTGGGTTCCTAAAACTAATGCTTGATTTTCTTGTGCAGGGAACAATGAAAGGAAGTAGTCGACAATGGTTCATGAATAGTGGATGTTCAAAGCACATGACTGGGAACTCCATGGACTTTCTTTCACTAAAAGCCCTGCAAGGAGGTAGTGTATCCTTTGGCAATGGAAAAAAAGGGTACATTCTTGGAGTTGGAAAATTCGTCAAGTCACTCACTCACTCAATTGAGAATATGTATTATGTCAATGGTCTCAAGTACAGTCTCCTGAGTGTTTCTTAGATTTATGATAAAGGAAACAAAGTGTATTTCTTGTCTAAGATATGCATAGTTACAAATCTGGTAACTGGTGAAGTGGTACTTCTGGCCAAAAGATACAAGAACATCTATGTTGCTGATTTTAAGTCTCTACAAAGTGGTGATCTGACTTTCTTGAAAGCTGTTGATATTGATGCTGAACTGTGGCACAAAAGACTGGGGCACGCAAGCTTCTCTCTTTTGAATAAATGATTCAGATAGACATGGTCTGTGGTTTGCCCATGTCAAAGTTCAAAGAACAGAAACTCTGTGATGCCTGTTCTAGAGGGAGGCATGTGAAGTCCTCATTCAAGTCTAAGAAAGATGTCAGCACCTCAAAGCCGCTTGATCTTCTTCATATGGATCTGTGCGGCCCTATGAGAATGCAACGCAGGGAAGGAAAAATGTATATCTTTGTGATAGTGGATGACTACTCCAGGTTCACCTGGACTCTATTTCCGAGAACAAAAGATGAAACCTTTGAGGTATTTGTGGCCTTTGTGAATAAAATCCAAGTGAAGATGGAATCTAGGGTAGCATGTATTAAATCAGCTCATAGAACAAAATTTGACAACGCCAAAGTTGATGGGTTCTATAACGAAAATGGCATTACCCTCAACTTCCCGGCCCCAAGAATTCCATAGCAAAATGGAGTTGTGGAAAGGAAAAATAGAACTCTTGAGAAAAGGGAAAGAACAAGGCTGATCGACAATGGGATTGCAAAGAACTTCTGGGATGAAGTAGTCAACACTGCATGCTACTTGGTAAATAGGTGTATGATCAGGTCAGTCCTGGACAAAACCCCATATGAGTTGGTGAATGGACAAAACCCAAGCCGACTCACTTAAGAACATTTGGGTGCAAGTGTTATGTTCTTAGCAATGGAAAGGATCATCTTGGAAAATTTGATGCCAAAAGTGACGACGGAATCTTCTTGGGGTACTCCTCTTAAAGCAAAGCTTACAAGATATACAACAAGAGAACTCAGTATGTTGAGAAAAGTGTCACGTAATCTTTGACAAGTCTGATCCCTCCCGTAAGAAAATCATCAATGATGATCAAGATGGAGAGCCTCTGCTAGTTCCAGGAGAAGTAATTGACATGACAAATGGAAAGCAGACATGATGAGTCAAGTGAAGGAGTCAAGTGGAGATAATGCAACTTCTTCCTCAAGGGAAGCAAGTACTACAATTACAACCATTGAAGCTGAAGAGAGAGTGGTTGATGTAGTGCAAGGTACTCCACATGTGGCTGAGAGTAGAATACAAGGGCACTAGTCAGATCCACTCAACTCATCTACAATGAGCCTCAATGCCCAACTGGAAACAAAAAAGTTCTCATCCTCTTGACAACATAATGTCACGCCCCAAATCGAGGGACATGACCAGCGCCTGACCGGGTAGCCCCAGTCAAGCGGACCTGGGTGCCTTTCTAACCCACGCGTTACCCCTATGTTGTTTATTACTCATAAGCCAAAGATCTTACCAATTATAGCTGAATTACCATTGTACGAACATAACCATACGATTAATTTGCTAACAAGTTTACAATTTTTACAACGCCCGACATAATATATACATAAGGCCAAAATCCCACAATTTACATGTCTACGGAGCCTCTAGGATTACAAAGGAGGATACAATACTTGCCGGTAACAAGGCTCCGACTATACCTTACACAAAACCAAAATAAAGTCTAACAGAAGTGGCATGAGCCATGCGAGGCCCCGGGAAGGAAAGGGGCTCACCAAAACGAGCAGTGGAAGATGAAGGATGCTACTGCCGATGAGCTGAAGTACCTGCTACTGATCCACCTACAATCATAACACGAATGTAGCGTCCTCGGCAAAAGGGACTTCAGTACACTGAAATTGTACTAGTATGTATGGACAAACTTTGTCCCAAGTACACTCAAGCCATTAAACAAGTAAATTCACGATGATAAGACAAACAATGAATTACATCCAGAATTAATAAAGCCAGCCAACCATGTTTTCACATTTACCTCGTTTCAAGTAATTCTCAGCCCAAAGCCCAATTAAAGATCAACAAAGAAGGCAACAACCAAACAATCATGAAAAACACAATCAAGTCAAACAAAGGGGTAATCAGTGCCACACAGGTTGCAAACTCGCCTGCTGTCTCCTTTCACAATTTCACATTAATGATTTCATATCAATTTCAATGGCGATTTCGATCACTTTCCATCCTTATTACCTCGGCCACCCTTATCACCCCAACCCACACCTTATTTCTTCGTGTTGCGGTGTGCAACCCGATCCCACCGTACAGTTTCAATCACAACAATCACAAATAGCAAACAAGGCACTACACAAGATCATAACAAGTGCAAATAAGCGATTTACAAATTGGTTCATGTTTTCAAATACTTTTCAACCCAATATCATAATTCAAGTGTTTCATTTCTTTCCCACAAGAAGCCATATATTCCATCACAACAATTATTCTCAATTCTTTACCAATTTTAATTCCCTTTTTATCTTTCGATTCATATTCCATACCATACTATACATAGTTCAACATCAATTAGATACCCAACAACAAAAACAACGAATTACACACAATCTCTCAAATTAACACATGCCAAACGAATTGCACACATAAGGGCGATTTCACAAGAATCAAAGTTAGCCATACATACCTGGAGTCGAATTTTACTTCCTTCAATCTCTAACTTAAGCTCACCCAATTTACCCTAAGTTGCCAACTTTCGTTTTTGCAAACTCTTACTCCTACCCACTTCTTGTTACTAAAATTCAAGTTCAATAACATACATGAGTATCACATTCTATTTCCAAAAGCTATTGTATGTAATTCTTTCTTTACATTTGAAAACTGAAATATTAGAGGAAAAAGACTAGGGTTTTTACCTCTTAGAGATTTGGGGAAGATGAATTTTGCCTTAGGATCTTCCGGACCAAACGATTTGAACGATCTTTGAAGATAGTTAGAATTCTCTCTCTAGAACCCCTCTTTCCTCTCTCTAATTTTTCTAAGAAGATATAAGAAAAATGAAGGTTGAGGGTATTTTATTAAAGAAGGGGTCGGGTTAAATTTTATAAAAAATTTGGGCCGAGTCAAATCTGCGGTCACATCTGTGATCGTAAAATGAACATGCGGTCTGCAGAATGGACCACAGAATTGCCTCAAAAATTGCACATGTTCTGTTACGACATGCGACCAGAATGCAGTCCGCATTCGTGTTCTGCGGTCACAGAATTCACCACAGATTTGACACTCAAAAGTTCTCAAGAAATTATGTGATAGATCTGCTGTCCGCATTTCCATTCTGCGATCGCATATTTGACCGCATTTTCAACATCATTTTTGGAAAATATTCTGTTAAGCTCTGCGGTAGGAATGTGGTCTGCATAGCAGATCTACGATCGCATTCCTGACCGCAGAATTGACATTTTCTGGAAAATTGATTCTTTCAATTTTTTGAAACTTAAATCACCACCAAGGATCCGAACCGCGGCGAGCTTCTACACATTCCTAACATATTATTCGGACCATAACACCATAGCTACTAGGTTTTAAGTACAAAAACTTTACGGGGCCTTACACATAATTACCCCTCTAGATTCCGAAGTGCAAACTAGATCAAAAACCAAAAATTCACTTGCCTTTTCAACTTTTCTTTCCCAAATAGAACCCAAAAATATCAAGAGACAATGTATGGAACCTGGTACCTAGACCCTTAGATCGAACCATCATAAGAACCATGTGGGTATTCAGGAACAAGCTTGATGAACATGGAAACACTACAAGGAACAAGGCTAGGCTAGTGGTTCAAGGTTACAATCAGGAAGAAGGAATTGATTATGATGAGACATTTGCTTCGGCTGCTCGCATGGAAGCTATTAAAATTCTAATTGCCTTTGCATCACATATGGGATTCACTTTGTTCCAGATGTGTCACGACCCCAAATCCGGTCGTGATGGCGCCCAGCACATTGCTAAGCCAGCCCGACCAATCAATATCAACCATGGAGCTAGAAGCTCTCTTTAGCCCATTTAAGCATATTAATTGACGAAATAACAGCGATACATATAACGATAACAGGGAACCAAGTCCCATAATACATCAACTCCCATAGACCGAAGGGTCAAGAGTCATGAGCCTCTACTGAACATGAGTGTATAAAGGTTTACAAGATACCAAGTGCGGAAAGAAAAGTCAATACAAAATCAAGAGACGATAAGAAGGAATATCGGGTCCTGCGGACTCTGCAGCTACCTCGAATATCCACAAATGTCGCCTCGCACAGCTACTGGATCACTGCTGAGAGGTACTCGGATCTGCACACAAGGTGCAGGGAGTAAAATGAGTACTGCCAGACTCAGTGGTAATAAACAAGGGTAAGACAGCGCAGATAAGAAATCCGCAATAAAGCACTATGTAAAGCCGTAATCAAATACCCTGTCACAGAATCGATATCAACTGTACCTGTACCAATAAGTACCAGCAAAACAGTATAACAGCTAGCAGATGTAGCTAAATGCAATGCAATGCATGATATGACCGCTACGGCGCGTAACTCGATCCAATTTGGGTACCCGTGCTCACTGTAGGGGTTCAGACTCCGGAGGGGCTCCTACAGCCCAAGCACAATATCACTGCGGCGTGCGGTCCGATCCAACATATATACCGCTGCGGCGCGCAGCCCGATCCACTACCAGTCAGCTAATATGCAAATACAGCCTCGCGGGCTCAAAAGTAGTTTTGAAAACATCTTTTATCATTTTTTAGTTGGAAAATAGTAATACCAAGTTCCAGAGATTGGAAATAGCATGATAACAGAAATAGCTACGGACTGGTAGTAACTAGCATGTCAATATGATAAGACAATGATAACGATCCTCGCGGGATCCAATAACTGGCTCACGGCCCACAAGTATACTCAACCACCCAAGAAGGGGGTTTAACGGCTCAAGAGTAGCCAATATCAGAGTATAATATGCAACCATCCGAGAAGGAGGTTCGACGGCTCATGAATAGCCTAATATCATAACACAATATCAGTAAGTCGGACTAAGCCATAGTCCCCAATCACAATCGACCCCGCACTCACATGAGAGTACGTGTCTCGCTGCTATACAGCGTCACAAAGTGGTATACCGGGGTTTCGAACCCGCTGGTCATCACCCACATCTATTACTCACCTCAATATGGCGCAACGACTACTCCGCAATGCCCTTGCCACGAGAATCAAGCTCCGCACGCGTAGAATCCGATCAAATACAGTAGAAATACAACAAATTAGGCCAATGGGACGACACCCAATCAATACAACTCAATTTACATCAAAATTCCCAAAGTTGTCAAAACCCGACTTTCGGTACGCTTGTCGAAAAATCACGAAAGTCACATATTCGGAACCCTCATCTCAATACGAGTCTAAGCATATCAATTTTACCAAATTCGGACTCCATTTGCCCATTCAAAACCTTGATTTTCTAAAGTTCAAGCCTAGGGCTAAATTCTCCATAAATTACCCCAAATTCCTCCATTTTCATGATATAATTGCATAATATTACCAATACTAATCATAGTTTAAGTCCATAGTTGATTACCCTGATGATTTCCCTTGAGTTTCTCTTCAAAATCGCCCAAATCGCCTCCTTAAGCCGAGACCCAAATGTGTGAAATGTTTCTGAAATTTTCTAACTTCGATACAATTAACTCACTGCGATTTTCGCTTCTGCGGATAGAATTCCGCTCCTGCGAGTCCGTATCCGCGACCAGATGGTCGCTTCTGCGATTCCAGGCCTAGCCGGTCAATTCCGCTTCTGCGAACATAAGACCGCTTCCGCGCGTCCGCTTCCGCGATTGAACCCCCGCTTCTGCGAAAACTCCCGCTTCTGCGCACCAGAGTCCGCTCCTGCGGACTCGCCCGGGCGGTCAAGAATTCGCTTATGCGGACTTTCCCCTTTTTCATCAAGTCCGCTTCTGCGGTCACCCACTCGCACCAGCGACGCCGCTTCAGCGGAAAAGATTCCGCTTCTACGAAAATAAGCGCTTATGCGCTCCTCAGTCCGCTCCTGCGGACTCGCCTCCGCGCCCACATTTCCGCACGGGCGAAAATGACAGAACCAGAATACTTCAACCTGCAATTTCCATGATTTTCTTCCGTTTAACCATCCGAAAACACCCCGAGGCCCCCGGGACCTCATCCAAACACACCAACACACCCTAATACCTTATTCGAACTTGTTCCAATCCTCAAAACGCATCTAACAACATCAAAAATCCATAATTCACATCGAATTCAAGCCTAAATTCCTTAAAACTTTCCGAATTACACATTCAATCAAAAACCCGACCAAACGACGTCCGAATGACCTGAAATTTTGCAGGCACATCCAAAATCACCTAACGGAGCTACTGCAACTGTCGGAATTTCATTCCGACCCCGGATCAAAATCTCACCTACCGTTCGGATTTCGCCAAAATTCAACCTTAGCCAATTCAAGCCTATTTCTACACCGGGCCTCCAAATTCAATTCCGATCGCTCCCCTAAGTCAAAAATCACCTCCCGGAACTAAGCGAATCATCAGAATCCGATTCCGAGCCTTCTAACCAAATAGTCAACTCCGGGTTGACTTTTCTTATTCAAGTTTCCTTCACAAAGGCTATATGCCTCATTTTCAATCCAATTCACTCCTAACTCACCCGATAGACTTTAACACCGATATAAAAGCATAAAACATACAATTTCAACATAACGGGGTGGTAATTCCCGTGACGACGGGCCGGGTCGTCACATTCTCCCCCTCTTAAGCAAACGCTCGTCCTCGAGCGGGTCAAGAAACATACCTGAAGTCTCAAACAAGTGAGGATATCCGCTCCGCATCTCCCGCTCGATCTCCCAAGTGGCCTCCTCCACGGGTCGACCTCTCTACTGAACCTTAACTGATGCAATCTCCTTAGACCTCAACTTTCTCACCTGACGTCCCAAAATGGCAATAGGCTCCACATCATAGGATAGATCACCATCAAGCTGAATGGTGCTGAAATCTAATACATGAGACGGATCTCCAATGTACTTCGGAGCATAGACACATGGAATACTGGATGAACGCTGGATAAGCTGGGCGGCAAGGCCAACTCATATGCCACCTCTCCAACTCTCTTAAGTATCTCAAAAGGACCAATGTACCTAGGACTCAACTTTCCTTTCTTCCCAAACCTCATGACACCCTTCATAGGTGAAACCTTCAACAATACTCTGTCACCAACCATGAAAGACAACTCTCGAACTCTACGGTCCGCATAACTCTTCTGACGAGACTGTGCTGTACGAAGCCTCTCCTGGATCAACTTTGCTCTATCCAGAGCATCCTGGACTAACTCAGTCCCTATCAATCTAACCTCACGAGGCTCAAACCATCCCACGGGGGATCTACACCGCCTGCCATACAATGCCTCATACGGGGCCATCTGAATACTCGACTGATAACTGTTGTTGTAGGCAAACTCGGCAAGTGGTAGGAACTCATCCCACGAACCACCAAAGTCAATCACACATGCTCGCAACATATCCTCCAGAATCTGAATAGTACGCTCAGACTGCCCATCTATCTGGGGGTGAAATGCAGTACTCAACTCAACCCGCGTACCCATCTCTCGCTGAAATGCTCTCCAAAACTGAGAAGTGAACTGAGTACCCCTGTCGGATATGATAGACACCGGGACTCCATGCAACCGAACAATCTCTCGAATAAAGATCGCTTCCAACCACTCCGATGAGTAGGTAGTACTAACTGGAATGAAGTGAGCTGACTTGGTCAGTCTATCCACAATCACCCATACAGAATCAAACTTCCTCGCCGTCCGAGGGAGTCCAGTAACAAAGTCCATAGTGATCCTCTCCCATTTCCACTCAGGAATAACAATGCGCTGAAATACACCGCCGGGCCTTTGATGCTCGTACTTAACCTGCTGACAGTTGAGGCACCGTGCTACATGTCTGACAATGTCCATTTTCATCTTTCTCCACCAATAGTGTTGTTTCAAATCTTGATACATCTTCGCGGCTCCTGGATGGATAGAATACCGCGAGCTATGGGCCTCCTCCAAAATCAACTCACGAAGGCCATCAACATTGGGCACACATATCCGGCCCTGCATCCTCAATACGCCGTCACTATCAATGGTGACATCTCTAGCATCATCATGCTGAACTCTATCCATAAGGACAACCAAATGTGGATCATCATACTGGCGCTCACGAATACGATCATATAGAGATGACCGAGATACAACACAAGCCAATACCCGGCTGGGCTCCAAAATATCTAACCTCACTAGCCGATTGGCTAGCACCTGTACATCATGAGCAAATGGCCTCTCCTCAGCTGGAATATATGCCAAGCTCCCCATACCTGACCGCCTTCCGGCTCAAAGCATCGGCCACCACATTGGCCTTCCCCGAATGATATAATATAGTAATGTCATAATCCTTCAGCAACTCAAGCCATCTCCGCTGTCTCAAATTAAGTTCTTTCTGTTTGAACAAGTGCTGGAGACTACGATGGTCGGTATACACCTCACAAGACACACCATACAAATAGTGCCTCCAAATCTTCAATGCATGAACAATGGCGGCTAGCTCCAAGTCATGAACAGGATAGTTCTTCTCATGTGGCTTCAACTGCCGAGAAGCATAAGCAATTACCTTACCTTCCTGCATCAACACACAACCTATCCGCACTCTCGAGGCATCACAATATATGTTATATGGACCTGAAGATGATGGTAAGGCTAACACTGGAGCTATGGTCAAAGTTGTCTTGAGCTTTCGAAAGCTCTCCTCGCACTCATCCGACCACATGAATGGTGCACCCTTCTCTATCAATCTGGTCAAAGAAGAAGAAATGGATGAAAATCCCTGAACAAACCGGTGATAATATCCCGCTAAATCATGGAAACTCCGGGTCTCCGTAGCTGAGGACGGTCTAGGCCAACTCTGCACCGCCTCTATCTTCTTCGAGTCAACCTGAATACCATCACGAGACACCATATGTCCCAGAAATGCTACGGACTCGAGCCAAAACTCGCACTTGGAGAATTTAGCATATAGCTTCTCCTCTCTCAATATCTGCAACACAATACTCAAATGCTGAGCATGCTCCTCCCGACTACGGGAGTAGACTAGAATGTCATCAATGAACACAATCACAAATGAATCCAAATAAGGCTTGAACACACTGTTCATCAGATGCATAAATGCTGCTGGGGCGTTGGTCAGCCCAAACGACATCACAAGAAACTCATAATGACCATATCGGGTCCTGAATGCAGTCTTCATAATATCCGAGTCCCTGATCTTCAGCTGATGATAGCCTGAACGAAGATCGATCTTAGAAAACACCCTCGCACCCTGTAACCGATCAAACAAATCATCTATGCGCGGTAGAGGGTACTTGTTCTTCACTGTCACTTTGTTCAATTGCCTATAATCAATACACATTCGCATGGAACCATCTTTCTTTTTAACAAATAATATCGGTGCACCCCACGGGGACACACTAGGGCGGATGAAACCCTTATCCAGAAGCTCTTGAAGCTGCTCTTTCAGTTCTTTCAACTCAGCTGGTGCCATCCGGTAAGGAGGAATGGATATAGGCTGAGTGCCCGGCACCAAGTCAATGCCAAAATCAATATCCTTGTCCGGCGGCATGCCCGGCAGTTCTGAGGGGAATACATCTGGGAAGTCCCTCACAACAGGTACAGAATCAATGCTAGGAGACTCAGCTCTCACATCTCTCACAAAAGCTAAGTACGATAAACACCCTTTTTCAACCATCTTCTGAGCCTTTAAGAACGAAATAACACGGCTAGGGACGAAATCGGTCGAACCCCGCCACTCAATCCGAGAAATACCAGGAATGGCCAACGTAACTGTCTTAGCATGACAGTCCAATATAGCATGGTACGGAGACAACCAGTCCATACCCAATATAACATCAAAGTCCACCATACCCAACAATAACAAATCCGCCTGGGTCTCCAGACCCCCAATAGATATAACACAGGATCTATAGACATGATCCACAACGATCGTATCACCCACGGGGGTGGATACATGAACAGGTAAATCAAGACTACTACGAGTTGCACCCAAGTGATGTGCAAAGTAAGAGGACACGTAAGAATATGTGGACCCCGGATCAAATAGAACAGAGGCATCTCTGTGACAGACAGAAATGATACCTGTAATCACTGCATCGGAGGAAACTGCATCACGCCTATCAGGAAGTGCATAGAATTGCGCCTGTCCTCCACCAGATCTCTCTTCGCCCCTGGGGCGACCACGAGAAGACTGACCTCCACCTCTACTAGACTGAGATGGTGCTGAAGATGAGGGCTGATCCCTCTGCTGAGTCCTGTCCCGACGGAGTCGAGGGCACTGCCTCCTCATGTGGCCAAACTCACCACACTCATAACATGCACTTGGTGCTGGAGAAGGGGACTGAAGGGAACCCCTCGCCGCAGAAGAACCCTGGGCTGATGAAGTAGGTGCTGCACCCTGGGCTGGAAGGGCACTAAGCGATGACTGACCCTGCTGAAACCCCTGTCGACCACGACCATAAGAACCTCCGCTCTGCTCCGGGCGGCCTGAATGAGAAGGTCTAGATGAGCGACCTCTGCCCTGCTGGGAATGCCCTCTAGATGGAGCACCACTGAAACTGCCAGAACCACGAGGCCTCTTGGCCTCCCGCTCCTCTCTCTCTCGGCGACGATCCGCCTCAATGGAGCGTGCCATATCAACAACCTGCTCAAATGATGATGACAAAACTCTCTCTCCGGTCATAAGAATACGGATAGAGTAGTTGAGGCCATCAATGAACCTCCTGATCCTCTCCCTATCATTAGGGATCATCCATGTGGCATGCCTAGCCAACTGTGTGAATTTGAGCTCATACTGGGTCACAGACATGTCGCCCTGAACCAACCACTCGAACCGGCGACGTAGCTCCTCGCGACAAGACTGAAGTACATATTTCTCTAGAAAGAGAGTAGAGAACTGCTGCCATGTGAGAGGTGCTGCTCCTGCAGGCCTACGCCTCTCAAACTCTTCCCACCAATCAAATGCGGGACCGGTGAACTGAAAGGTAGTAAATGAAACTCCGCTGGACTCAAGAATACCAGCCGTCCGCAACATCCTCTGACACTTGTCCAAGAAACCCTGGGCATCCTCGCCCTCAACGCCACCGAAATGGGGTGGCTGAAGTCTACCAAATCTCTCAAGACGACGTTGCTCGTCGTCGGGCATAACCTGAACCATATGCTCTGGAGCTGGAGCTGGTTCAGCTGGAGGAATAACCGGTGCAACCACCCTGAGCGGGGACCGCCTCTGGCGTCTGAAGTCCCTGAACAACCGGGTCAGGTGTGCGAGCTGCAGGGGTCTGCTGACCACCCCCTGACTGAGATGTCGCTACAGTAGCGGTAGCTGAAACTACCCGAGCCAAACCGGAACACACTAATAATATCTGAGCAAGAGTCTCCTGAAGACCAGGGATAGCAATAGATATAGTCTGGCCCTGAACTGAGGCTGCTGGGGCATCAACCACTGGGGGCTGCTCTTGAACCGGTACAACGGGCGGGTCAGCTGGCACTGCCTCAGCCGCCCTACCTCTACCTCTAGCACTACCGCGCCTACGGCCTCTAACAGGTGGCAATGGAGGTCGTCCACCTCGTCCCGATGCTCGCGTTCTTGCCATCTGCGAGAGAATAGAATATAGAAGTTCAGTTCTCAGAACAACAAGATCGCACGACAGAGTTCAAGAAAGGTGAAGTTTTCCTAAAGGTTCGCAGCCTCTCGAGGATAAGTACAGGCGTCCCCATACCGATCCACAAGACTCTACTAACCGGCTCAAGACTCACGAGGCCTAGTAAACCTAGGCTCTGATACCAACTTGTCACGACCCCAAATCCGGTCGTGATGGCGCCCAGCACATTGCTAAGCCAGCCCGACCAATCAATATCAACCACGGAGCTAGAAGCTCTCTTTAGCCCATTTAAGCATATTAATTGACGAAATAACAACGATACATATAACGAAAACAGGGAACCAAATCCCATAATACATCAACTCCCATAGACCGAAGGGTCAAGAGTCATGAGCCTCTACTGAACATGAGTGTATAAAGGTTTCCAAGATACCAAGTGCGGAAAGAAAAGTCAATACAAAATCAAGAGAGACAGTAAGAAGGAATATCGGGTCCTGCGGACTCTGCAACTACCTCGAATATCCACAAATGTCGCCTCGCACAGCTACTGGATCACTGCTGAGAGGTACCTGGATCTGCACACAAGGTGCAGGGAGTAAAATGAGTACTGCCAGACTCGGTGGTAATAAACAAGGGTAAGACAGCGCAGATAAGAAATCCGCAATAAAGCACTATGTAAAGCTGTAGTCGAATACCCTGTCACAGAATCAATATCAACTGTACCTGTACCAATAAGTACCAGCAAAACAGTATAACAGCTAGCGGATGTAGCTAAATGCAATGCAATGCATGATATGACCGCTACGGCGCGTAGCCCGATCCAATTTGGGTACCCGTGCTCATTGTGGGGGTTCAGACTCCGGAGGGGCTCCTACAGCCCAAGCACAATATCACTGCGGCGTGCGGTCCGATCCAACATATATACCGCTGCGGCGCGCAGCCCGATCCACTACCAGTCAGCTAATGTGCAAATACAGCCTCGCAGGCTCAAAAGTAGTTTTGAAAACCTTTTTATCATTTTCAGTTGGAAAACAGTAATATCACGTTCCAGAGATTGGAAATAGCATGATAACAGAAATAGCTACGGACTGGTAGTAACTAACATGTCAATATGATAAGACAATGATAACGATCCTCGCGGGATCCAATAACTAGCTCACGGCCCCCAAGTATACTCAACCGCCCAAGAAGGGGGTTCAACGGCTCAAGAGTAGCCAATATCACAGTATAATATGCAACCATCCGAGAAGGAGGTTCGACGGCTCATGAATAGCCTAATATCATAACACAATATCAGTAAGTCGGACTAAGCCATAGTCCCCAATCACAATCGACCCCGCACTCACATGAGAGTACGTGTCTCGCCGCTATACAGCGTCACAAAGTGGTATACCGGGGTTTCGAACCCGCCGGTCATCACCCACATCTATTACTCACCTCAATACGGCGCGACGACTACTCCGCAATGCCCTTGCCACGAGAATCAAGCTCCGCACGCGTAGAATCTCATCAAATACAGTAGAAATACAACAAATTAGGCCAATGGGACGACACCTAATCAATACAACTCAATTTACATCAAAATTCCCAAAGTTGTCAAAACCCGACTTTCGGTACGCTTGTCGAAAAATCACGAAAGTCACATATTCGGAACCCTCATCTCAATACGAGTCTAAGCATATCAATTTTACCAATTCTGCTTCTGCGAGAAAAGGACCACTTACGCGCGTCCGCTTCCGCGATTGAACCCCCGTTTCTGCGAAAATTCCCGCTTCTGCGCACCAGAGTCCGCTCCTGCGGACTCGCCCAGGCGGTCAAGAATCCACTTCTGCGGACTTTCCCCTTTTTCATCAAGTCCGCTTCTGCGGTCACCCACTCGCACCAGCGACGCCGCTTCAGCGGAAAAGATTCCGCTTCTACGAAAATAAGCGCTTATGCGCTCCTCAGTCCGCTCCTGCGGACTCGCCTCCGCGCCCACATTTCCGCACGGGCGAAAATGACAGAACCAGAATACTTCAACCTGCAATTTCCATGATTTTCTTCCGTTTAACCATCCGAAAACACCCCGAGGCCCCCGGGACCTCATCCAAACACACCAACACACCCTAATACCTTATTCGAACTTGTTCCAATCCTCAAAACGCATCTAACAACATCAAAAATCCATAATTCACATCGAATTCAAGCCTAAATTCCTTAAAACTTTCCGAATTACACATTCAATCAAAAACCCGACCAAACGACGTCCGAATGACCTGAAATTTTGCAGGCACATATCAAAAATCACCTAATGGAGCTACTGCAACTGTCGGAATTCCATTTTGACCCCCGGATCAAAATCTCACCTACCGTTCGGATTTTGCCAAAATTCAACCTTAGCCAATTCAAGCCTATTTCTACACCGGGCCTCCAAATTCAATTCTGATCGCTCCCCTAAGTCACAAATCACCTCCCGGAACTAACCGAATCATCCGAATCCGATTCCGAGCCCTCTAACCAAATAGTCAACTCCGGGTTGACTTTCCTTATTCAAGTTTCCTTCACAAATGCTATATGCCTCATTTTCAATCTAATTCACTCCTAGCTCACCCGATAGACTTTAACACTGATATAAAAGCATAAAACATAAAATTTCAACATAACGGGGTGGTAATTCCCGTGACGACGGACTGGGTCGTCACAAAATGGATGTCAAAAGTGCATTTTTGAATGAATTTCTTGAGGAAGAAGTCTATGTAAAGAAACCTCTAAGGTTTGAATGCCATGAACACCCTAAATATGTGTTTAAGCTGGACAAGGAATTGTACGGGTTGAAGCAGGCTCCTCGAGCTTGGTATGAAAGGTTGTCCAAGTTCCTCTTAGAAAATAGTTTTACAATAGAAAAAATTGACAACACACTATTCCTAAAGAAACGGGAGAGGAACCTACTCATTGTTTATGTATATGTTATTGAGATCATTTTTGGGGCAACAACTAATTCACTGTGTGAAGAATCTGCAAAACTTATGGGAAGTGAGTTTGAAATAAGCATGATGGGTGAGTTCAATTTCTTCTTGGGTCTTCAAGGGAAGCAATCCATAAAGGGTACATTTATTTGCCAGCAGAAATACATCATGGAGCTCTTGGAGAGGTTTGATATAGAAGCATCAAAAGTGATAGACACTCTCATTGTAATTGCTACTCGACAGGTCATGGATGAATTGGGCTCTTCTGTGAATCAAACCATGTATAGAGGCATTATTAGGTATCTTCTCTACCTCACTGCCAGCAAACTGATAAGTTGGTAAAATACCAACTTGTCTTGCCTTTAAATGGCGATATTTGCTATGTGTTGAAGTGATAAAATCATGTATTTAATGTTATTTACTTCTATTCTACAGGATTGAATGTGATTTAGAAGTAATGGTGAAGAAACCAAGTGAAAACAAGGCAAAAGAAGCCAAAAAGAGAAGAAAATCTGGGCAGTGTATTTAAACCTCGCAAATGCGAACATTTCATGGTAAATGCGAAAACAGACTTAAAGAGGACACCTTCGCAATTGCGAAGAATTGTTCGCAATTGCGAACTTAGCCTTATTTGGAAGTCCTCGCAAATGCGACATAATGTTCGCAAATGCGAACTGTGCAGCAAATGCGGAAGCTTCGCAAATGCGAGACTATGTTCGCAAATGCGAATACTGTATAATTAAGGGCAACTTCGCAAATGCGAAGTTTTGTTGGGAATTGCGAACATAGGCTTATCTGGGCATATTTGGTAATTGCAAACTTTTGTTCGCAATTGCGAGGTACGTGCTTCAGGCATGAGCTATTATAAAATTTCGCACCTTTTGATCCCCAAATCATTTAATACCCGAGGAGGCTCATTTGTAAAGGGATCTTTTGGCTTATTTTTAGTAGAGAGAATATTTTTGGAAGCTAGGGTTTTGCACACACACTTGGGTCTTGAAGATTGAAGCTTTTGGTTAAGAATTCCTTACCCATTTATGTTTATTTCTTCATTTCCTTGCTTTGTATTGAATATTTAAGTGTGTAGTATTTATTTCTAACACTTGAATCTTGTTTATGAGAATATTCATGTTTAAAGTGTGGATTAAATAACTTGTTGTATTTATGTATTTGTTAGATGATTGTTATTTGAATCTTAGATTGAATATATTGAAATTATTGTTGTGGGTTGTTTATTTGATTTTGATCTTAATTATTTTACTGCTCGGCCAACAGTAAAATATTATTTACGAACCTTGAATTAAACTTGACAGAGGAAATTCTTGGTTGCATATAAAACCAAATAGAACAAGATTTGAATCCCGGGCATCGGGTGGAGAATTTGCAATTAAGATAGACATATACTTAGTTGCCTTGTTTGGTTGAAGCATAAGAGTGGTAAATGCATTCTTGTTAATATTAATACCATAGACATATAGGTATTGATTTAACTTGGATAGATTCATAAGAACTCGAAAGATTCTTATGAATATTATTAACCTTATAATCAACAATCCGAATAGTTCAATAAATCAATTATGAGTATGAAAAGAAGCATGATTACTAGCAATTTCATGACTACTTCAGTGTAATTCCCGAAGTAATCATACATGTAGCCATTGATCAATTTACTTGCTTTCTAGTTTAGTTTATATTTTTGCATTTAAGTTTAAATATTTTTTCAATCACCATTCTTAGTGTTTGGCATTGCATAATTAGCAATAATTTTCTTATATACCTAATCGCCTACACATTGTTCTCTGTGGGATTCGACCCCGACTCTTAGTTGGGTAAATTATATTACTGCGACCGTATCTATTGCTTTTTAGTAGTCGATTTGGACGTCACCAAAAATGGCGCCGTTGCCGGGGAACAATTTGGCGTAATTTAGGTTGTTTGAAAAGTAAGCGAAAATGCTTTGATCCAAACTTGTAAATATTTGTGTAATTAATTTTTCTTGCTTATTTTCTTAATTTTGAATAATGGCATCATCTAATAACAATTGGTCAGATGGTAGTTGTTCATACTTTGATGATCCTTGTCCTTATTGTGGAGGACCACATTCGTGGCAAAATTGTTTAAATTCTCCCGGGGATGGATTGTGCACACAATTTCAAACCCATGATTGGAGTATTTGTGATAAGTGTGGTGGCCAAAATGGTCATTGGGATTATTGTGCTTATTTGTTTTTCCCTTCCCCAAGCCCCTACTATGATGAATCTACTTGTTTTGATGAAAATTATAGGGCCAAGGAAGTAGATGATATGGAAAGTAAAGCTCTTATTATGGATATGATAAGGCAAACAGTTGAGCAACAAGATGAAATTCGGCAGGCTATACAAAGAATTAGTGCAACAATAATGATAATGAAAGCCGAAGCGGAGGGGGTGACTAAAGAGAGCGAGTTCTCATCAGAAGTTAATTTGGAAGAAGCAGAAATAGTGAGCCTATCTTGGCTAGAGGAACAAGCTCAATTGATAAAATTTCATGACTTTTTACGTGATGGTCTTTCAAATATGATAGAGCAACTAATAGAGGCAAAAACTGAGCTCCAGCAAGAGATAAACCAATTTGTCTCAGATATCCATGACTTGTATTCTCAAATGAATAAAAAGGTTGAGGCATTTGATGCCCTACAACCAATTTATGTGGATACTAGCCAGCTTGTGGAGCAGAAAGAGGAGTTTCAGCTATTTCACCAAAATATTGTTAACGATGCTGACAAAAATATGGAATTAGAGTCAATCGGTGTAAATGTAAATGTGGTTGAGATTGACTCTAGTTCGGGGGAAAATGAGGATGTCAAGGTCAAAGGACAATTGCAAAGTGAAGGATTGAAATCACATTCCTGGCAATTTTCAACCTTGGAATTGTGTGGTGATACGGGAGTTGAACTACACGAGTCAATGGAGGATTGCGAGGAAGAAACATTCATGCCTTACATTGTACAATTTTAATAGAAAAGAAATCAAAATGACATTCCTTACTTGAAAGCCAAGAAGTGCAAAATGAAGATTTTAAGCATTGGCTCGAGCATCAAATTACTACCCCTCGTTGCTCATGGTCACAAGCTTGATTCTAAGCTAGGTGCCCAATTTATATCATCCAAGTGGCGAGAAAAGTGGTAATGTTGTTTGTGTCGTGCCACGACATTAAATGCGGCGCTTGGTGGGAGGCAACCCATCGTTTTTAAAATTTTTAGTCGTTTTTCAAAAAAATTCATCATTTTTGAAATTTTCTTTTTTTTTTGTAATATCTTAGAATAATATTTTTAACTAATCTGCCAAGTTTCAGATTTTTTGGAGTTGATTTGAGCAGGTAGGGGCAGCCGGGCAGTCACAAACCAGTAGCTGTTTGGAAAATACAGAGCAGAGTTCGCATTTGCGACTCAAAGGCAAAATAACTTTCTTCGCAATTGCGAAGGAAAAGTCGCAATTGCGACCTATGCAGTGTAAAAGTCGACTGGGGCTCATTTTTTTTAAAACAAAATTTCATAAAACACTCCAAAGGTCTTAAATCTATTTTCTCTCTCTCTGACTACTGAAAATCCATCAAATTTCACTCCCCTTTGAAGAGAATCATGTATGAAAGTATAATCTTTACGCTTACTTCTTCTTCATCTTCAATTTCTTGTGGATTTTGTTGGTATTATGGAACCCTAAAAATCAAAATAGCTAAAAAAAAAATTTGTTCTTAACCCCAATTTGTAAAAAACTGAAATTCATTTTGATTTCTGGGTGAGGTTTGGTTGAGAGTGAATGTGTTCATTCATGGTAAAGTTTGGGGAAGTCTAAGTACCCAATTATTTGTGAAATAGTTGCAAACATTATGCGCTTTTAATGTGTTCGATGTAAGACACGAATGAAATTCGTGGCCAAAACCATCGAAATTCTTGATTTGTAGTTGTATATCAAGTAAAATACATGAAATATGATATTGTTTATGGTTGGGTTCAGTTAAAATGGTTTTAATTGAAAAAAAAATTTCTGCCAAAAAAACTGTTCTGTGAAAAAAACACTGTGTTGACGATGGTTCGCATTTGCGAAGTAAAATTCGCAATTGCGAAAACTGGGTGTTGCTGATGACTTCGCATTTGCGAAGAAATTTCGCAATTGCGATACATGCCCATTCATGTTTTGTTCACATTTGCGACAAATCATTCGCAATTCCCAGACCTGTATTCTTCGCAATTGCGAAGAAATGATGGGAATTGCAACATCTGCAGCCAGCACTTCAAAATTTTAGGCGATGGTGGAACTTTTTCTAAGGCTGAGTTTTGACTGTCCGATCATTCTTTTGGCATGTTTGATTCATTTTGCACCATTCTTCATCGCCACGGCATGTTTTCACTTTTGCCACTTGTGACAGGTACTATAATTGAACAATGAGCGAAAATCCCGAAGGATCCTCAAGTGACAGCCCTGTGGATGAGGAGCAGGCATTTGATCAACATCGGTTTCTATTAGTAGAATGCCAAGAAAGATACTATGTCGAGCTGATTTCGAAGAAGTTACTCCCGGAGAGTGGCATAGAGATGGAAAATGTCCAGGAACGCCTTCCAGAATTCCATCGAAGGCTGGTAGCAATGGGATGGAATTGTTTTGCCCCCGAACCTTGCCGAGCAAATGAACAATGGGTGAGGGAATTTTACGTAAATCTCCTGGCTATCAGGTTGAAGAAGCCACAGATGAGAATTCGAGGCAAGGTAGTGCGATTCGGAGCTGAAGATATCAATGCTTTCTATCACTTGCAAAACCATGACATGGGTCCATTCAGAGAGAAAGATTGTGCTTCAGGAGAATGGCTAGTGTCAAAACTTTGTCCGGGTGCAGATGTTCCATGGGCCACTGAAAAAGAGGGATCACCTCAAAAGAATTTACCGCGAAGGCGAAGATATGGCTGGCCATTATATGCAGTCGCATCTCCCCAGTGTCAAACATTTGGAACATCCCTGTTATTCGAGCTCAAATGATAGCTTGCATTCTCGATGACATCCAGCTCAATGTGGGCGAGATCTTCATCAATGAACTGAGAGAGTACCGGCTTCAAAACAGCCCTTCTTTGATATTTCCATCACTTATCACCGAGTTGTGCCAACTGGCTGGAGTATAAGAAGCTCCAGGGGACAATTGGGTAGATCCAGGGAAGCTTATTCATCCTTTGAAGAAAAGAGGAGCTGGTGGAGCAGTTAAGAGCAAGAAGAGGGAGATGGGCTCTTCCTCTCATGTTGATCCGAGCAGTCAGCCATCATCCTCTACAGCAGGACCATTTGATGTGCTTGGCGAGGAAATACGAGTGATTCGCGAGCTAGTGGCTGGTCTTCCCCAGGGGCCTGGGGAGACATCTGAGGGACCTGCCTATGTCTCAAAGAAAGACTTCCAGAAATACATTGAAGATCAAAAGAAGCAGGGAGATTACCTCAAAGCACTGGAGAAAGCGTACACTGAGCTGGCCAAAAGGCATGGCACATTGAGTACCTCACTGGACACCCTGGAGAAATCTCACACCCAAATGGTCAAAAGGGAGAAGAAGCGAGATAAATTCTTTACTCGCATGTGGAAGGGTGTGAAGGGCATATGGAAAGTCCTTAAGCCTCAGGACCTTCCACCATCGAGCAGAGCTGTGGATCCTGATGATATTCCGGCAGAGTGGCCCGAGGAAGAAGAAGAGGATGATGAGTCCGAGTCAGAGAGCGAGGAGAGCAGTTGATACATAATACACGGAGCACTTTCCATCATCTTTTACTATATCATGTTTAGTTGCATTGGGGACAATGCAATATCTATTGTTGGGGGTAGCTTCTTGTAGAACTGCTATAATTATTGTTCTTTTTTTTTATGGATATTTGGCAGATTAGTATTATGTGTGGTATTAGTATAATGAAAGTATTATGTTTAGTACGTGATTTTCATTAGCTTCTTCATGTTTTTGTTGTTTCTTTTCTTTATTTTTTTTTTTTGGTTTTTCTTTTTTTGGTTTTTGTTATACTTGATATTAGTGGCGATATCCTTGGTTTTCTTTATACCACGGTTCTTTTCCAAGGATGCCAAATTTTTTGATCCTTTTTTTTTTTCTTTTCTTGAACCAGGTAATTATAGAAATAAAGTATAGGGAGTTAGTTTTGTGGTTAGATTTAGTTTTTGTTAATTTGAGTAAATAAATGGTTTGAGTTGGGATTTGTGCCCATTTATAAAAATATGACTTGCTTGGTACCAACATATTTTTAAACCTTGGCATATGAATATTTGGTTGGTGAAAAAGATAACAATCGAAGTAAGAAAATGTCATGACCTTTTAGATTCAATTTTTGGTCTTTAATTCACTAAATAGCTTCTTGTATGCTATATAACCTTCTTATATCATTTGTGTTAATTGGATTGTGGATTTGTATTCCATTTGAGTTTTCATGTGCCGGTGTGGTGAGATTTATTTGTAAGTTCTTTTGTAGTACTTGTGGTCTATAACTTGCCCGGAATGTATTTTGAGGCGAAATTATAGACTAACTTAATTTAAAAAATGATATTAGGATTTCCTTGGATCGCTAGTATATTTTATATTTCCTACCCTTAAATATTTTCCCTAGTCAACCGATTTTGAGCCTTTAACCTTATTCTTTGGCAACCATGTTACATGCTTAAACCATTTGTTCCTAAATGTTATATCTTTTGGCACCCTACTTCCCTAAAGTACCTTGAAAGTGTTTATGTAGGCTAAAAGCCTAAGTTTGGGGGTGAAAGTTGGGAAAGTTGTGATATGGAATTGATTTGAGAAGGTGAAAGGTATGTAAAAGAATTGGTGAATTGGATTGTGAAAAGAAAAATGTATATATATTTATATATTCTTATATATATATATATAATATGTTGATGAAAGTCGTAAATAAAGGACTAGGTACGGATTGAAAAGTGAAACAAGGGTGGAAAATATCTTTGAAGGAAGTGAACTTTAATTTTGATATTGTAGTGCTTTGGGAGGTTTTAAGTCACTTTAACCAAAATATTGTCTTACCTTAACCAAATGCCTAAACTACAACATTTTAAGTCCTAATTGATTTTGAATCAAATTGTCTACATTAGTGGAGGAATACATAAAGGGCAAGCCTATGGTATTACTTGTATGCATTTGAACATCTTTTTGAGAGTGAGTTAATTCTTTCCATTTGCTATCCCAATTTTGATTTAAATTGAGATTTATAAGTGTGGGATCCTCTCTTGAAGGTAAGGGCACATGAAAATTTAGTTACGAATCTAATCTCATTTTCAATTGATAAGAATGACCAAAGAAAGTTGATTGTGATATAGAGGAAAATTTTGAAGCTTTAGTGTCATGACTTGGTTGCTACTTTAATTTGCATTAGTGTTTGAGCACTTGAAGTATAATGAAGTTTATGTGAAGTGCTCAATAATTCATATGCTTTGGAGTAATTGTTGGTACCAATCGAAGTCATATTTTTGTAATTAAAGTAGACTTTCTTTTTAATTGGCTTGGTGTGTTGATGATATGAGGTTGATTTAGTCACTTGTGAGGAGATTTTATCGTTTCCATTGCTTGAGGACAAGCAATAGTTCAAGTTTGGGGGTGCGATAAGTTGGTAAAATACCAACTTATCTTGCCTTTAAATGGCGAAATTTGCTATGTTTGAAGTGATAAAATCATGTATTTAATGTTATTTACTTCTATTCTACAGGATTGAATGTGATTTAGAAGTAATGGTGAAGAAACCAAGTGAAAACAAGGCAAAAGAAGCCAAAAAGAGAAGAAAATCTGGGCAGTGTATTTAAACCTCGCAAATGCGAATATTTTATGGTAAATGCGAAAACAGGCTTAAAGAGGATGTGAGCACGTGATTTTTGCCCTATACGAGAATCTCCCAAAAATTCAAAATAAAATAGTCTTGTGTTGTAGTTTGATTTTTCGTGGATTTTTGTGAGATCTTTGTTTGACGTTAGCACTTGTCTTTGTGTATGTGTTATTGATTAAATTGATCAAAAATACGTGTTGCGGACATGTAGGAATTGATTGAGCATTTGTGAGAATTAATTGACCATAAGGTGTTTAAAATGAAATTTACAAAATTCACATCCTCGCTCCTTGTCATTAGGTGACTTTATTAAATATTAATAGTGTGAATATTAATTAACAAGCGTGTGATTTTATTGTTTAGAGTGATTTTTAAATGTGGCTAGGTGAAGAGAAAGAAAGAAAATGGCTAATTTTGCAAAGCCACTTCAGCCCAAAGAGTTGTGCTATCCGGTCCAGTTCAGGGGTCTATAAGACCAACAAAACGACGTAGCTTAGCGTTGAAGCTATGTCGTTTCAGCATCAATAGATCTCACCCGTGTAGCCATTTTTGATCCAACGGTTGAGACCACTTCACCATCACCCATTTCAAATAACCCGACCCTTGCCCGGACCGACCCAATCTCCCACTTAACCAAACAACGCCGCTTTTCGTTAATAATGCAATCCATACCGTTGATCTAATCAGATCCAACGGCTTGGATTAAATCCCGCGCGCAGTATATATTCGTTCCACGCGACCCGGCCCCCCTAAGAATCCCCCCCTTCGTCTCTATCTATCAGAGACACACAAAAAAACCCCCGCCGCTTGCCACCGTCTGCCGCCTACCGGAAATCGCCTCACGGCGGTTCCGGTAGGCCAAACCACCCCAAATTAACACCGTAGATTCTCCCAATCCCCCTCTA
Organism: Nicotiana noctiflora; assembly: GCA_032618575.1. Lineage (NCBI taxonomy): Eukaryota > Viridiplantae > Streptophyta > Magnoliopsida > Solanales > Solanaceae > Nicotiana > Nicotiana noctiflora. The sequence continues at coordinate 307,308 of JASVEL010005569.1, forward strand.
CACGGATCTAGCAGTCGTTAGGCTCGAATATTGCTTGAATGTTTTGAATATTCGTTTGAAACTTGCCGGAACTTGAACATCCACTCCAACCAAGACCAAACTCACACCCCGTCGTCTCCTGACCTCCCTCGCACCATAAACACCCTTGTTTTGGTTCGAATCAAGCCCGAACCATTTAAGCCCCAAATTTCAGCCATGAACCCTAGATTTCGCATTTCTTCTTAATTGAGGTTTAATAGACCTTAATTGGGATGTTTTCATTGTTGAAAACATCTCAATTAAGGTCCAGTAGCCTCAAAAATGCAAGTCCAAGTCCGAACGACCCAAAGAGTGTCTTGACTCTCGTTTTTACTGTTCGAGGTATTTTCTTCTGTCTTTTCTTCTTTGTTTTATTCTTGTACTTGTTTTATTTGTGTTGATTTTCGTGTGTTCTATCCGTTATTGCGATTTTCGGTTTTCATATCTTCTCAAAAGACCCTTTTTGTATTGGTCAATTCTGATTCTATGTTGTTTATTTGACTGTGTATGTTGTCGAATGCGTATTCGCTGCGATTAGAATCGTCGAATAATTAGTTTTGTATTTTTCACCTTTGACCAAGATTGTTTGAATCACTACTATATCGATTATTCGTTATCGATTGTATAAGTCGTAGTTAACTAATCTAATGTCGTCGATTTACTTTCGTAGGTATGTTTGTTAGAAACAACAAGACAGTAATTTTCCTTGATACTGATTAACTTCCTATTGAATCACTATTGAGTTTGAAGTTTGAATTGCCTGTGTTCGAATTAGAAACAAGTTGGTTATAGCTGAATTAAGTTTAGTTTCCTAAAAATTGTCAGAACTAGTGGACTGCCACCATGTGAGCACATGCTAAGCCATTAGGGCAGCCCATAATAAGATGCCTCCTTGAGTAGTGGAACCTGCTGTACAGCAGGCCACTGACTGCCCTCTGAAACCAGGAGTTTTTAATTAGTAATACCCACACTTAGACAAGGTTGAGTGCTAAAAACAGAGAAAAAGGATGGGCAGGGGTGGTGTCACACCTCTTTTTACGCACCCGCAAGGGTGCAAAGAGTTTTTCCAATTAAAGGACAATCGAGATGGGATTTATTTTAATTATTTCAGAGTCGCCACTTGGGAGATTGATGGTGTCCCAAGTCACCGGTTAAATCCCGAATCGAGGAAAAGAATGACTCTATTTAACGGTCCGCGAACCAGAAATCCGGATAAGGAATTCTATTAACCCGGGAGAAGGTATTAGGCATTCCCGAATTCCGTGGTTCTAGCACGGTCGCTCAACTGTCGTGTTTGGCTTATCTATCTGCTTTTTACAATTATGTACTTAGTGCAAGTTAATATCCCTTTACCGCTTTTATTATTGGTTTTGATTTACGAAAGAGAAAGTTGCTTAAAATATGCTTTCGAATCACGTCACATGAAATGCACCCGGATCCTCGACATATTCTTATTCAACATTTCGGGGTTTGGATTCGGGTCGCATGAAATGCACACCCGTATTTAAGAAGATAGAACTAAAATATGCGCCCGGATCGACTACTTATTTACACTGTTGAGAAGGTCGTGATATTCGTTAAGAAACGACGCATCTCAAAATCTAAGTATTTTATATGTACATTTATGAAGGCTGTGTGATTAGTGTAACTATTGGGTGAGGCGCACCTTTGATTCAAATCTAAAGCGAACTACATCCCACTGTATTTTACTTAAGAGTTGATTCCAAATTATTTAAAACTTGCTACGAACCACACCACATGAAATGCGCCTGTGGTTCCTGACACGCTTTGTTTACTCTTTCCCAAAATTGGGGTCGGGTCACATGAAATGCGCCCCCGACTCTTTTTAATCTAATTACGTCATTCCGTTGAGTAACAACTCCCTAGCTAATCTTGCTTTTAACATAAGGTCTAACGTTAACAGATTTGGAGATTACACACATGAGCAGAGAAGATTGAATAGAGATACAACAGACTAATTCAGGTTTACGTGCTTATCTAACGACAGTGTATCTTTGGCCTAGCTACACTTTTCATAACCAAGACTAGCAATACAAGCTTAATTGGAGAATAACAGAATGTAATTAAACATAAGAACTTTAGACGACTACATGTTTCAATAAACTTTATGCATAAGCTTCAAACTTCATCCTTTTCGAACCAAGGAACTACAATAACAGAGGTGTGTACCTGGAATGCGGAAGAACAAGGACGAGTGAGCAATGGTAATGCAGCAACAGTAACAGGAGCACAACAGTAGACCAGTAATAAACACAGTGAACCAACAACCACACAAACACCACAGCAACAATGATAACCAACCAAATAGCCACAAACACTGGACCAGCAACAAATGACCACCATAGTAACAACACTAGACCAGCTAAAACAGTAGACCAATAACCAATGGCAGCAACAATAACCAGTGGCAGCAATCGAATGGCCCCAACAACAACCAGTGGCAACAAAATAGACCAAAAGCAACTCAAGAGCTACCACAACACTCAGGTAAGGTCAACACAACAGCAGCATACCCAACTGAGATGTACCAGCAGCAACAAAGACACAACAATAACAACAAATGCCTAACAGCAGCAACAAACGACCAGGCCAGCAATGTCAACACACACGACCACAACCAGTGGAAGTTAGCCACAATAGCACAGCAACACACAAACAATAGAAGAACCAGCACTGAACCAACAACACTGTGCACAGCAACACAAACGACCAAGAGCAGCAACACTAATGACCAACAACACCAAATGAGCACTGCCACCAACAGCAAAACACAACCACAACACACGAAAGACTAATAGCTCAGCCACTGAATCAAAACACACGAAACAGTGGCCCCAAATCCAATGAAACAGTAGCCTCTCTCTCTCTGTATCTTTCTATATGTGTATCGAAATGAATCCCTGTTGCCTATTTTCTCTCCAGGTTTACTATTCTTTTCTCTCTGCTTCTATATGTATCCTTGTATCTATTTTTCTTCAGGTGCTCTAGTTACTCTCAGGTCTCCCTCGTCTATGCTGTTAGCCCCTTATACTTATAGCTAAAAGGACTCCTAAAAACCAGAAAACTCAGGAACTCCCCTCTGCCCATCCCTATTCCCTGAACCCCACTATCTACTGTCCAAAGTATGGACTCAAGCATTAAACAATGCTGGTGGCAGGAACCTCAGTGGGATGCCCTGCTGTGCAGGTTCCACTAGCCCTTGTATGGGTGTGTGATTTAAAAATTAACCTGTTAACTACAACCAACTAACTCCCTTTAATCTGAATCAAACAGTAACCAACCCCTACACTAATGAATTGCATACAGGCAGATTCAGGGATCAATACTACGAACTAATTCCTTGACGACTTTAATCACATTGAACCTATGATTCATTTTAACTACTAAAAACAGAGGGAATTGGCCAAATAAAAGGCCTCAAAGGAGGAGAACAGATCGACTGTTATGAGAAATTAAAAGCATGATAGATGAGAACTGAAACAATGAATAAAACAAACACACATATTCACAAAATCGAATTAAATCGACCAAAGAAGGAATGAATACCTTGTAAGAAAACTGCCGACCCAAGCTTCGAACTAAGACTTGGAATTATTGAAGCCAAACGGGCTTTAATCAAGATGTTCTCGATTGAGAACACCTAGATTAAAGTCCCTTGGACTTCAATTATGGCTAACCCGGCTCGAATTGGATTCCTTCAAAAACTAGGGTTCTTGGGCTCGGATTTGGGGCTTTTGCATTTCTGGTTAGATTCGAGGCAAACGAAAGCCAGCGGGGGTACGAGGGAGGCCATGTGAGGGTTTGGGGTGAGTTTGGGGTGATTTGGCATTGGTTCGAGTTTGACTCGAATCTTCAAATGAAGATTCGAGGAGCTCCGGAGTGATTCGAGGTTAACGGAGGCCAGATTCGTGATGGGGGAGGTGATGGGAAGATTTTGGCATTGGTTTGGTGGCCATTGGCCTACCGGAACCGCCGTGAGGCGATTTCCGGCAGGCGGGGCACGGCGGCGTTACGCTGGGTCTTTGAGAGCTCCTGAGGGAGATGAAGGGAGAGGGGGGGGTCTGGCTTGGGGGGGCGGGGTATGGAATGAGCCTTATATACGAAATATGAGATTGAATCCTGATCGTTGGATCATTTACGATCAACGATCAGGATCCCCTCACTTAAACCAAACGACGTCGTTTGGTTAAGTCCTAGTCTGAGTGTATATTGGAATTAAAGGATTAATCTGGGCCGTTGGATAATAAAATCCAACGGTCCAGATCAAGCGTTACCCAGGCTGAAGCTTGGACGGGTATTTGGGCTGGATTAGAGGAAATTCGTCTGGGCCTGGTTTTTAGGCTAAGTTTCGGCCCAGATCAGATCCACATGATGCACTATATGCGTATGTGTATATATATATATATATATATGTATATATACATATATATATATATACACACATATGTATATATACCAACCTATAACACCGCTGTTTTTTACTACAATTAACGTACATAATTACATATCACCCAAAAATGTAAATCACATGACTTCGATATCAAACACTAAAAATGCAAAACCTAGCATATATTTTTGTATTTTTAATTTAAATAAATAAACGTGCACACAAAAAGATAAAATAACACAAAATCACAAAAATCATGCCCAACGCGAAACTATTTTTATTTTTGAATTTTCTGGGAGTACTTCTCAAGTAAGGCAAAAATCACGTGCTCACAGCTGCCCCTCTTTGCGCGTAAACACGCAGAGTTTTCGTGCAAAGATAAGTGAGCGGATATAAGCGATTTTGCCCGTTCGAGTATTCCGTATGAAGCATTTTGGAAAGTTTTGACCGAACCTTGCTTCAAAGGTCTCCTACATATCCCTGGCTAAAAGGGAATCAGGTCAATGTAGTTCGGGAAGTTCTGGTAGCTGGGACTACCATGACTGTTGCGATCTCGCTGTTACTGCTGTTGCCGCTGTTACTGCTGTTACCACTGCTTAGCTGATTTCCTCGTTACACCGCGCTAAGCAACAAAAACAAGAAGCTAGACTAAGTTACAGTACTACAAGTTCTTATCTATCCTTTGTAACTTGATCTTGTCGCGCTCCTTGCCATCTTGTCTGACTTGGCGTTCCTTCTGATGCTTCGTCTCTTCTTACGAACTTGGATTCATGCCGGAGATTTCTGTTACATTCTACCGTTTTCCTCTACCAAATTAAAACAGATCGCCACTCCATTCTCCAGGCGGGCTCCCTGACTTCAACTACTACTTCAAAATTAAATCGCCACTCCATTCTCCGGGCGGGCTTCCTGACTTCAACTACTACTTCAAAATTAAATCGCCACTCCGTTCTCCAGGCGGGCTCCCTGACTTCAACTACTACTTCAAAATTAAATCGCCACTCCATTCTCCAGGCGGGCTCCCCGACTTCAACTACTACTTCAAAATTAAATCGCCACTCCATTCTCCAGGCGGGCTCCCTGACTTCAACTACAACTTTAAAATTAAATCGCCACTCCATTCTCCAGGCGGGCTCCCTGACTTCAACTACTACTTCAAAATTAAATCGCCACTCCATTCTCCAGGCGGGCTTCCTGACTTCAATTACTACTTCAAAATTAAATCGCCACTCCATTCTCCAGGCGGGCTCCCTGACTTCAATTACAACTTCAAAATTAAATCGCCACTCCATTCTCCAGGCGGGCTCCCTGACTTCAACTACTACTTCAAAATTAAATCGCCACTCCATTCTCCAGGCGGGCTCCCTGACTTCAACTACAACTTCAAAATTAAATCGCCACTCCATTCTCCAGGCGGGCTCCCTGACTTCAATTACAACTTCAAAATTAAATCGCCACTCCATTCTCCAGGCGGGCTCCCTGACTTCAACTACAACTTCAAAATTAAATCGCCACTCCATTCTCCAGGCGGGCTTCCCGACTTCAATTACTACTTCAAAATTAAATCGCCACTCCATTCTTCCCAGGCGGGCTTCCTGACTTCAACTACAACTTCAAAATTAAATCGCCACTCCATTCTCCAGGCGGGCTCCCTGACTTCAACTACTACTTCACTGATTTCATCCTATCTTGATTACCTTCCTTTGCCTCTTGTACCCTATCCTTGTTCCTGCATTACCTCTCGGACCACCTTTTCTTCTGAATTATCCTGTCTTGGAATTGCTTTCCCCCGGTCGTATTACTTTTCTTCTGGCTGCTGGGGATATTTTTGGAACTGTTTACTCGCCTGCTGGGGGTGATGCTGCCGAGGAAGTATTCTTTGTTTCCTTCACCCCTCATTCTCTTCCTTCTTCCCCTACCTCTTTTGGGACTCACGCTTTTGTTTCCTTGATCAAATTACAGGATGTAATACTGCTGGGGGAATCTCGAAGCCATTTTTTCTTTTTCCAATAACTGCTGGGGATGATACCGGGCTCAAAGATCACCCCATCTTGTGTTGCTTTCTACCCTTATCCCCTGGGTCCTTGCTTTCAAGAAAATTTTCGCAACAGGAGAAAATTTTCTGCCCCAGTTTGATAAACTTCTGGATGGTATGCTTTTCTGCCAACGAACCCTCTTTTCCTGCTTTTAAATCAAAGAAAAATTGTTAGTTTCAAAATGTGGTTAGTGGTCGTGCCACTCTTGTTGGGGCCATTTTCTTTCAGCTGCTTGGCCTCTCTCGAATTTTGAGGGCGACGTTGACGCTTACTGGGGACGATGCTTTTTTCCCCGAACGACCTCTCATCTTTCCCTTTATTCCACTCTTTGGTTTGATCCGACTCTTTTTAGCCGGTGATCTGTTGCGTGAAATCATCTTTCGGACATGCCACATGTGTCCATCATACTCCATAATTCTTGCGAACCTTCCCCTCAGCCTGTCATCCCAATCTTATTATCGTAACGACTTCTGTCTTATTGCCTCGTTCCATGCCTATTCACTTTCAATATACTGCTGTGGGAGACTTGGTAGTAAGCTTTGGAAAATTAATTTTCGAAAAAATGAAAGAAAAGAAAAGAATACTGACCGCAAATGACAAAAGAAGAGAAAAACTTTTCCGAACTCAAAAATAGGAAAACTTATCTGAATGTGTGCCTGATCCAATGTTATGCCGCGCCTTTGAGATTAAACTACCCAATCTATTCATATCAATCACTTTCTGATGCCGCGTCCTGCTAGAGGTAAACGGATGTCCCAACCTTGTCTCATGCCGACATCTTGTACCCATCTCATCCTGTCACCTCACAGTGCCCTTCAAAGGGTTTTCACTAATGAGATTCTCTCATTTCTCTCTATCTCCCGTCGCCTTAAGGTGCCCGTAAAGGTTTTCACCGTAAGACTCTCTCATTTTACTACTCTCAACTTCCTTCGCCTTAAGGTGCCCGCGAGGGTTTTCACCGTTAAGACTCTCTCATTTATGCTTTCTTTCCTTGCGGCGGGGTATCACCCCGGAGATTCCCTCTAGAGCGTTATCCCCTTTCGGCTTGTGCATCCCTGAATTCAATCGAGGGTCGGGATGTCACTCTTGGCTTTCATTCACATGCCTTGGCACTTCTCAAATACTGATCGAGAGGTCTTTCTGTTTCTTGATATGGTTTCTGCGCGTGAGGCTGAAGAAAGGGGTTTAGCCTCAACGGTTAGCTTATTACAACTTTCGGAATCCATACTATCTTTCAAACGAAACAATGACTTCTGCCCCAGTTTTGTTGCTTGGGGGATTTTTGATTTTTATTTTATTATGACCGAGCCGTGTGGCGCCTACGTATCCTTCTTGAGGAATCGGGTCGAACGTAGTTCACTTTTTCTTGTATTACTTCTTTGTTTCTTTTCTATTCTGTTACACATCTTCCTTGATGATTCCGAAAGAGGGTATATGAAAGAATAATTAAGGCTCAAATGGGGAAACAAAGGTTGAAGTGTTTGGGTAGTAGAAAAATTGCCTCTGTCATTTCATTCTCCGAAAAACGCCAAATACACACAAACGAAACCAAACGTTGACAAATGCATTAAAGAATTACACATAATATCTCTTAACTGCATCAGAATTGATAGCCATATCGGTGCATCTTCCCTCGACATCAGTCAGACATAGAGCGCCGTTGGATAATACTCTAGTCACCACAAAAGGTCCCTGCCAATTTGGAGCGAACTTGCCTTTCGCTTCGGCCTGATGGGGTAGAACTCTCTTCAGCACATGCTGTCCCACTTCAAATCTCCCGGGACGTACCTTCTTGTTATATGCTCTCGCCATTCTCTTTTGATACAATTGGCCGTGACATACTGCTGTCAATCTCTTCTCATCGATCAAGCTCAATTGCTCTAATCGGGTTTTGACCCACTCGTCGTCGTCAATCTCAGCTTCAGCGACAATTCGGAGGGATGGGATTTCAACTTCTGCCGGTATTACTGCTTCGGTCCCGTATACCAACAAGTAAGGAGTTGCACCTACCGAAGTCCGGACGGTAGTGCGATAACCCAACAGCGCAAACGGTAACTTTTCATGCCATTGCCTAGATCCTTCTACCATTTTCCTCAATATCTTCTTTATGTTCTTGTTTGCTGCCTCGACCGCACCATTTGCTTTTGGGCGATACGGTGTGGAATTTCGGTGTGTAATCTTGAACTGTTGACATACCTCTTTCATCAATCCACTGTTAAGATTTGCACCGTTATCCGTAATGATCATCTTCGGAATTCCGAACCTACAAATGATGTGGGAGTGCACGAAGTCCACCACTGCCTTCTTGGTCACTGATTTGAATGTTTTGGCCTCCACCCACTTGGTAAAATAATCAATCGTTACCAGAATGAACCTGTGACCATTGGAAGCCGCAGGCTCAATAGGTCCAATAACATCCATACCCCATGCGACAAACGGCCATGGTGCCGACATTGTATGCAATTCAGTCGGCGGAGAATGAATCAAATCTCCGTGTATCTGACACCGATGGCATCTTCGCACGAAACTTATACAATCCCGCTCCATAGTGAGCCAATAATATCCTGCTCGAAGAATCTTCTTTGCCAATACGTATCCGCTCATGTGTGGTCCGCAAACTCCCGAGTGTATATCCGTCATCACTGTTGTGGCTTGACTCGCATCTATACATCTCAACAATCCCAAATCCGGGGTTCTTTTGTACAGCACCCCTCCACTAAGGAAAAATCCGTTCGCCAACCGCCGAATAGCTCGCTTTTGATCTCCAGTTGCTTGCTCTGGGTATACTCCTAACCCGAGGTATTCCTTGACATCATGAAACCATGGCTCACCATCCACCTCTTCCTCTATCACATTACAATAAGCATGTTGATTCCGGACCTGGATATGTAACGGATTGACACGAACCTTGTCCGGGTGATGTAGCATCGACGCTAAAGTAGCCAACGCGTCGGCAACCTCATTATGCATCCTTGGGATGTGCCTGAACTCTACCGATCGAAAGCGTTTGGTCAAATCATGCAAACACCGACGATATGGGATAAGCTTTAAATCTCTGGTTTCCCATTCTCCCTGAATCTGATGTACCAGAAGGTCCGAGTCCCCCAAGACCAAGACGTCCCTGTACATCCATGTCCACCGCTAATCGCAACCCCAAGATGCATGCCTCGTACTCAGCCATATTGTTGGTGCAATGAAAACGCAGTTGAGCAGTAACGGGATAATGATGTCCTGTTTCAGATATGAGCACAGCCCCTACTCCGACTCCTTTTGCGTTCGCCGCTCCGTCGAAGAAGAGCTTCCACCCCGGATCCTTGGTTAGTTCTAACCCCTCAATTTGCAACACCTCTTCGTCTGGAAAATACGTCCTCAAGGGTTCGTATTCGTCATCAACAGGATTTTCAGCTAAGTGATCGGCCAGGGCTTGAGCTTTCATAGCCGTCCTTGTCACGTATATGATGTCGAATTCCGTAAGTAATATTTGCCATTTTGCTAACCTCCCCGTAGGCATAGGTTTCTGGAAAATATACTTCAGCGGATCCAGACGCGAAATCAGGTAAGTGGTGTAAGAAGACAAGTAGTGTTTCAGCTTTTGGGCTACCCAAGTCAGGGCGCAACATGTCTTTTCCAAATGAGTGTACTTGACCTCGTGAACCGTGAATTTCTTACTGAGGTAGTAAATGGCCCGTTCCTTTCTGCCAGTAAGATCGTGCTACCCCAGCACGCAGCGGAACGAATTCTCCAAGACCGTTAGATAAAGAATCAGGGGTCTACCCGGTTCGGGCGGAACTAGTACGGGTGGATTTGACAGATACCCTTTGATTTGGTCAAACGCTTCCTGACATTCTGCCGTCCATTCTATCGCCGCGTTTTTTTTCAATAGACGGAATATGGGTTCACAAGTTGCCGTAAGCTGGGCAATAAACCTACTGATGTAATTCAACCTTCCCAACAGACTCATTACCTCTGTTTTATTCTTTGGCGGGGCTAACTCCTGAATGGACTTGATTTTGGATGGGTCCAACTCAATGCCCCGTCGGCTGACGATGAATCCTAGCAACTTTCCTGATGGAACTTCGAATGCACATTTGGCCGGATTAAGCTTGATGTCGTACCTTCGAAGTCTTTGAAAGAACTTCCTGAGGTCAGCGACATGGTCCTCTTGACGTCTGGATTTCACGATCACATCATCCACGTACACTTCAATTTCCTTGTGTATCATGTCATGGAATACCGTAGTCATCGCCCTCATATATGTTGCTCCCGCATTCTTCAAACCAAACGGCATCACTCGGTAGCAATAAGTCCCCCACGGTGTGATAAAAGCCGTCTTTTTCGCGTCCTCTTCATCCATCAAGATCTGATGATACCCCGCATAACAGTCCACAAAGGATCCGATTTCACGCCCGGCGCAATTATCAATCAGGATATGGATATTGGGAAGCGGGAAATTATCCTTAGGACTCGCCTTGTTGAGATTGCGGTAGTCCACGCATACTCTGATCTTTCCGTCTTTCTTTGGCACCGGTACTACGTTAGCCAACCATTCCGGGTATCGAGTGACACGAATGACTTTCGCCTGCAACTGCTTGGTTACTTCCTCCTTGATCTTTACACTCATCTCCGTCTTGAATTTCCGCAGTTTCTGCTTGACGGGAGGATATGCCGGATCAGTGGGTAATCTATGAACCACTAGATCAGTGCTGAGTCCTGGCATGTCGTCGTATGACCATGCGAAAATGTCTTTAAACTCCATGAGTGTTTTGATCAGTTCTTCTCTCAGATTGGGTTCAATATGGACACTTATCCGGGTTTCTTTGACGTCATCCGCATTCCCCGGATTAACGGCCTCAGTATCATTTAAATTCGGTTTGGGTTTTTCCTCGAAGTGACTTAATTCTTCACCGATTTCTTCTACGGCTTCATCATCGCCGTACTCCGACTCACTCTCGTCACTTCTTATTTCATGTGTTATTATTTCCAAACCCGATTGACTTTCTAGACTGGGTTGATTAATCTTTAAGCACGCCATATCATTAAGATCAGTTGCAAGAAGGCTGTCCAGAAAAGTAAAAAGAAGAAAAATAAACAAAATTAGACACGAAGGAAATCAAACTTCATTGAATGGGAACTGTACAAGGGAAAACAAACTGCAGACTTAAATCAAAAATGAACTAAAACAACGGGATTTTACTCCGGGGACAAACCCCCAATACAAAATTTCGAAAGAAAAACAATCCAAGACGAACTACCAAGACTCCTTCCGGACAGGGAGAGGAGTAGCCTTCCAGTTATTCAGTTTTGCCTTTGGTCCCACAAACTGTATCTCGGCGTGACTGGATCCTTCACCATCCTCGAGCATACATACATCTGTGAATAGGTCCTCGAACTTCCCGAAGAACTCTTCGTCTGGCTTGATCGTAGGACCGGGAATCTTTGTCGCTGGATATCCTCTTGCTCCGGACCTGACAAAAGATTGGGACAGGCGTGGAACAGGCTTTGGGAGCACCCATGTCTTCTGCTTACTCCTCTTTGCTCGCCGGATGTCCTCTGAGGTTGGCTGGAATCCCAAGCCGAAGGTTCCCAAGTTTTCGACCACCGATACCGGTTGTATGATTCCTTGCAGAGATGCACCTAGACCTTTACCGGGTATGAAACCATGTCTCAACATTTCATGCGCCACCATGACATCCGCAGTAATTGTTCTGTCGCCGGGAATGCATTCCCCTTCCGGAACTCGATTGGCGGACACCACATCGCAGACCTGATATACCCACGGCCCAACATCTTCTTCTGTTTCAACAAAGGGAATGATGGTGCCTGATTGTGGATCGTTCTCTCCATGGACGACAATCTCCTGTTGATCCCACTCAAACTTAACGAGCTGGTGTAAGCTGGATGGAACTGCTCTTGCGGCATGGATCTATGGTCGCCCTATCAGGAGGTTATATGACACCACCATGTCCAGCACCTGGAATTCCATGGTGAACTCCACTTGCCCAATCGTCAAGATCAACACTATGTCACCAACCGACGCTTTGCCTCCTCCGTCAAACCCTCGAACACATACGCTGTTCTTGCGTACCCTGCCGATGTCTACTTTTAATTTGCCCGGTGTAGAGAGAGGACAAATGTTAGCACTGGATCCATTATCGACAAGGACTTTGGTAACCACCGCCTCTTCACACTTCACCGTAAGATATAAAGCCCTGTTGTGCTCGGTGCCTTCCTCAAGCAACTCGTCATCGGTGAAGGTGATCCGATTTGCTTCGAAGATCCTATTGGTGATCTTCTCCAAATGGCTCACCGAGATTTTATCCGGTACATGTGCCTCATTCAGGACTTTCATCAATGCTTGCCGATGTTCTTCAGAATGTATCAGCAAGGATAGCAATGATATTTGCGCCGGAGTTTTCTTCAACTGCTCTAAGACAGAGTAGTCATTCAGCTTCATCTTTTTCAAGAATTCTTCTGCCTCTTCATCAGTGACCGGCTTTTTCAATACTGCCGGAGTGGTCTTCCTCAATTCCGCAAGGGCAAAACATCTCCCCGAGCGGGTCAACCCTTGGGCTTCACAAACTTCCTCTTTCACCTCCTTTCCTCTGTAGGTCGTTGTAATCCGAGCATAATTCCATGGGACAGCCCGGCTATCAGTGACTGGCAACTGTGTTGCCGGCTGGATGATGAAAGGATCCATTCGAACGCCTGCTACTGTCAGGATGGGCTTGATTGCTGCCCCCGGTACAACTATCTTGGCCGGCTTCACCGGTACTTCGTTCACACTTTCCTTTCCTGCTTCCGATTCTCCTGGTATGTCTTTCTTGCAACTGGGCGACTCATCACAGCTTGGCCCTTTTCTCGTTCCTGCCCCGCTAGACCTAATCATCATTACAGTCTGAGAGGCTTTCTCCTTTCCTTCCTCCGCCCGTACCAACTCGATCATATTGGTCTCATGATGAGCCGGGAGCGGGTTTTGGTTGATGTTGGGCTCTGTTGGAGTCTGGAGCTCAATCCTGCGAGTGTCAATGAGCTCCTGGATGGCCGTCTTCAGCCTCCAACACTTTTCTGTATCATGTCCCGGACATCCCGAGCAGTAGGCACAATTTACTGAATGGTCCAGGTTCTTCGGAAGAGGGTTTGGCAGCTTAGCTTCAACCGGATTCAGCAACCCTACTTGCTTCAACCGGTGGAACAGACTGGTATAAGACTCTCCTAAGGGAGTGAAAGTCTTTGGCCTCGGCGCCCTGTCACCCCTGAATGCCCGGTTCGGACGGAAACTCGCGCCCGAGGGGTTTCTGTAAGCTCTTGGGGGTGGATGATTGTTCTGGGGGTTTGGTGCACGCCACGGTGCGTGAACGGGAGGTGCAGAATATGACTGTGCATGGTGGACAGTAAAATGGGGATCAGGTGCGGGATAGTAATGTTGCGGGCGGCTATATGGGTTGTGGGAGTAATTTTGGTGGTGAGGTTGGGGTGGGCTATATTGGGGTGCGGGGCCTCTATTTCTGAACCATGCCCCGGACTCGACGGCCGCAACTTCCTCTCTCCTCTTTTTCCCCAGTACTCCTCCAGTACCACTTTGGATAGCCTGAGTGGTGGCTTTCAGTGCCGAGTAACTCATGATCTTGTTGGCCTTCAAACCTTCCTCGATCATACCCCCCATTTTTATCACCTCAGTGAATGATTTGCCCACGGACGTTACCAGATGTCCGAAGTAGGTGGGCTCTAATGTCCGCAAGAAGTAGTCCACCATCTCGCTTTCTCTCATCGGCGGATCTACCCTGGCCGCCTGTTCCCTCCATCGGAAACCAAATTCCCTGAAGCTTTCAGCGGGCTTCTTCTCTAATTTTAACAATGATAGGCGGTCGGGGATTATCTCAAGATTGTATTGGAACTGGCCGATAAAAGCTTGAGCCAAATCATCCCACGTAAACCATCTACTGGGATCCTGTCTAGTGTACCACTCCAGCGCAGATCCTCCCAGACTCTGACCGAAGTAAGCTATCAGAAGCTCGTCCCGTCCTCCGGCCCTCTCATTTTACTGCAAAACCCTCGCAGGTGGGCCACTGGGTCACCATGCCCCTCGTATAGGTCGAATTTGGGCATTTTAAATCCTGCTGGCAACTGGACGTCCGGAAATGGACACAGATCCTTATAGGCGACGCTGACCTGGTTGCCTAAACCGTGCATGTTCCTGAAGGACTGCTCCAGGCTTTTAACTTTTCTGACAACTTCCTCGTGTTCCGAACTTTGGAAGTGTTTTTCCGGTTCTGCCGGATTATCCCAGTGAGGTGTATGTGATTGTGGTTCAGGAGCCCTGAAGGTAGGCTCTGGAGGATAGTAAGAGTTGTCGTGGATCTGAACATATGGCTCGCTGGCCGGCCTTTGCAGAGGAGCCGGTGGAGGTGCCACAAAAACAGGGGTGACTGGAGGAGGATTTGGTTTGGCTGGTGGAATGTGGGTGGCATATGGATTTTCCCCCTGAAAGTATGGATAGCTCGGGGCGCTTGTTGAAGGATCGATGGGCGGATGTTCCGGAGCTGAGGCGAGAGTAGGGCGGTTTGGTGAAGACTGTTCCCTGGCCCAGGCCAGGTGCATCTCTGTTATCCGTTGTTTTAACCGGTCTACCTCTTCTTTCATGATTTGTAGCTCGGATTTTTCTTCCTCGAGACTCTTGCCGGAACTCGACATGCTTACTGTAACTGGTCCTTTGGATCTAGTACGGTAGGGATGGCTGGCCAGGATATTCTGTCAAACCAACTGCTAAACTTTCTGGAATACGCAACAAACTTGTTAGTTCACCGAGTTTGACGGATATGTTATAGCACGTTGGATGCAATGCACCTAACCAAATAACCCTTTCTACGTGTACTCTTTAACATGCGTCATTCCGGCCCTTTTCTTTTTCTTTCTTTTTCTTCTCTTTTTTTTTTCTTTTTCGACTATCTTTGCAAGCCTTTATTGTTATTTAACCTACGGATTCCTTTCTTTTAGTGGTGGTCGAATCTTATGTGGATTGCCTACGTATCACGACCCCGCGTGAATCAGACCGAGCGTAGTTCTGGCAACAAGATTGTGGCAAAATTCAGTAACTTTTATATCCAATAAAACCGTGTAGTTACAAAACACGTCTTACAACAATCAACAAAACAAAAGAAAATGCTTGATTGGGGAAAGTAAAGATAGAACTGCCAACTGGCTTGATTTAACATTTCAGAATACATTTTCAATTAAAAATCTAATGCCCTAAAACTCCTGGGGGCCTGCGAGGCATCATTCGGCCTTGCCGCGGGCCTTGGTGTGAGGTCCTTGTGCAGTTCCCTCAACTCTTCCATGATCCGATGAACATAACCCATAATTGAAGCGAGAAGGTCGGCGCGGGGCATTCGTTCACAAACTAGGCACTTCATGGTGACATAGTGCCCGATTTCTCCAATTCTATCCTTGATCATGTCCCTTTCTCCGAGTAGCCGCTCTATTTGCTGGTTTTTCGCCCCCAATCTTCGAGCATTGTTGGTGACTTGATCTAGGAGCCTATCCACTTGTCCTTGCAGTCGGGCCATCAAATTGTGGCGGCGGTCGAGGTCTGCTCTGGCATCTTGGGCTTGCTTGAAAACCCGCTCCCTAAGGACAACATTTGCTTCCCTCAGGCTAGTGATGATATCGGTGTAATCTTCTTCCACCCGCTTTAGGTGAAGTGCATGTTGATGTGCCTCCTTTTTCCAGCTAGCACGGATCCTCGTTATTTGGGCTTTTGACTTGTCCAATTCTCTTTGGATGTCGGTGACTTGGCTTCTCAAACCCCTTATCAATTTTTCGTCGGCCCGACTCCTCAACTGTCTGTCAGCATCTCTTTTCATTTGCTGGATTTGAGCTCTCAAGAAGTCATTTTCTTGTGCCAACTTCTTTTTGTCTCCTTCATCGGTGGCAGCTTGCATGTTCTTCTCGAACTGAAGGTCCCGGACCTGCTGTTCTATCCTGCCAATCTTCGTCCTGTACCCCTCCTCCTTTGCTAACCAATCCCATTGTTCCCGTGAATCTTCCGTGAATTGTTGGACATGGGCTCTTTTAGAACATTTCCGACGAATCTGAAATCTTTTCCCGAACCACACGTTGTACTTTGGGTCCACCTCTCCTTTAGATAGCTCCCGGACCATGGTTTTAGGCTCGAGGAACCGACATTCGTGCCACAGCCTTCTAACCTTCTCTTCGGGGAAGACAACTCCCGGGCTCAACTCAATGGCGTACTTCCTTAGGTCTTGGTCGGTAGGAATAACCTGAAACCTTCCTAGTTGACGTAATACACGGTGAGGGACATATGGTTGGACACCGCGGATCCCCATCAGAAGGATATAACACTCCTCGGCTGCCATATATATTACTTCAGTATCGGGTAACCACCCGAATGCCCATTCAATCCGATCGGCTTCTATTGAGCTCAGTCGTGCAAGCCATGCCTCGACGCCTTCAGGGAATACAGCACCCATCATCCGTTCTTCGAAACCCCTGATACAGTTTTTCCCGGTCAACCCATGGTTCATGTATTGTGTTCGGTGATGGAGGTGTTCTTGCATCCATAGTTGAAGTAACAGATTGCAACCTTGGAAGAAATTGCCCCCTTCTCGGCATACAGTCAAGGCTCGATAGATCTCGGACAAAACCAAAGGGACCACCGTGCTGGTAGCCTTTTTGATTGCAACATCGGCTATTCCTACCAGACTTATCTCTATTTTCTTATCTTCGCGCGGACAAATCACAATCCCCAAGAATGTCGTTATGAATGCTAGAATTCGTCTGGCCTCCCACTTGGTTCTATTCCCTGCGTGAGTCAGTCCGAGGTTTGACTCTTCAAAACCCCGAGGAGTGCCGTACCGTTGATATAAGAATTGGAGGTCGCAACACCCTTTCAGCAGATCATCGTTTTTCACCTTCCGACTAATGCTCAGCAGATCCAGAAACCCATGTGGAGATACCGGTCTTGGTGAGAGCAGGTATTGCCCTCTTAATTTCCCATTAAGTCCCGCATAGCCCGCAATTTCCTCTAATGTGGGCGTCAATTCAAAGTCAACAAAACGGAACACATTGCGGGTCGGATCCCAGAAAGATACCAGTGCCTTGATGATGTCCTCCCTTGGCTCGATATTCAACAGATCAACCAAACCTCCCAAAATTCTCCCTACAACCTTTTTGCTACTGTCTTCCAAATCGTTCCACCATATACGGAGCTGCCGAGGGACCTCACTAAAGATTGAAAATGATTTATTCTGATTCGTGCTCATCCTGCACATTTATTGAGGTGATAAGAAAACAACTTTGTTTTGCTAAAAATAAAAAAAACAATCAGTTTTCAATCACGGCCTTTCAACGTCTCGGGGACGAAGGCTTTTAAGGCTGTGGGGTAAATTGATCGAAATCAAAATTGACCCAAAGGTGGCCGTTTATACGAAATTAGCCTTCCGGCGTCCCTTTCGGGAACATTCGGCTATTTTTAAAAACGGCGTCACCGACTTATTTAGTACAAAAGTTAGTTTTGATTTTTCGGCCATTTTTTCAAAAGGTGAAGTTGGACCTGATGGAGGTTGCCTACGTATCTCACGTCCAATGAGAATCAAACCCACGTAGTTCGGTTTTGACGAAACAAACGACATCATTTATTTATTCATTTTACTAAAGGAAAACAAATAAGCTATTTCTATCTTAAGAACAAAACACATTTTTTTTTTTTTTTTTTTTTAATCTCTAAAAGCCGGTCAGCATGCAAGTCTATAACAGATAAATGCGCAAGACAAACAGGATGCAGCAGGATAGTCTGTTCATTTCAGGTCACCTGTCCTAGACGGACTCAACCCCCGTGTTGAGTCCCCTAAGCCAAAATGCGACATGATGCAAATAAACGTTTCCTACTAGGGATCCGGCATGAAGCTTTGTTATTCTAGGTTTAAAAACATGGGTTTATCTGTTCTAGACTTGGCTTACCCGAGCGGACAGCTCGAGCCGAGGAGGAGGCAGCAACCCGGGAATACAGAAGCTTCACCGGTTTTGCAACTTATCCAAACCTCGTTCTAAAATGGGAATTAGACACTATACAGAAAAGAAGTCACACGAAGTGCACCCTTCTTCATGATTTAGAAGACTCGGAGAGGAGATTGGTTCCGGCACAATTTATATGTACAGTTCACAAAATATCAAAGCAGTAAAAACAACATTTGCACATTGATGCCAACATGTAAAAGAATCGGATAATAAAATATGCCAAATACAACAGTTATTCCGAGCTCGAATTCTAAAGATCTCCCCAGCAGAGTCGCCAGAGCTGTCACACCTCTTTTTTACGCACCCGCAAGGGTGCAAAGAGTTTTTCCAATTAAAGGACAATCGAGATGGGATTTATTTTAATTATTTCAGAGTCGCCACTTGGGAGATTGATGGTGTCCCAAGTCACCGGTTAAATCCCGAATCGAGGAAAAGAATGACTCTATTTAACGGTCCGCGAACCAGAAATCCGGATAAGGAATTTTATTAACCCGGGAGAAGGTGTTAGGCATTCCCGAATTCCGTGGTTCTAGCACGGTCGCTCAACTGTCGTGTTTGGCTTATCTATCTGCTTTTTACAATTATGTACTTAGTGCAAGTTAATATCCCTTTACCGCTTTTATTATTGGTTTTGATTTACGAAAGAGAAAGTTGCTTAAAATATGCTTTCGAATCACGTCACATGAAATGCACCCGGATCCTCGACATATTCTTATTCAACATTTCGGGGTTTGGATTCGGGTCGCATGAAATGCACACCCGTATTTAAGAAGATAGAACTAAAATATGCGCCCGGATCGACTACTTATTTACACTATTGAGAAGGTCGTGATATTCGTTAAGAAACGACGCATCTCAAAATCTAAGTATTTTATATGTACATTTATGAAGGCTGTGTGATTAGTGTAACTATTGGGTGAGGCGCACATTTGATTCAAATCTAAAGCGAACTACATCCCACTGTATTTTACTTAAGAGTTGATTCCAAATTATTTAAAACTTGCTACGAACCACATCACATGAAATGCGCCTGTGTTCCTGACACGCTTTGTTTACTCTTGCCCAAAATTGGGGTCGGGTCACATGAAATGCGCCCCGACTCTTTTTAATCTAATTACGTCATTCCGTTGAGTAACAACTCCCTAGCTAATCTTGCTTTTAACATAAGGTCTAACGTTAACAGATTTGGAGATTACACACATGAGCAGAGAAGATTGAATAGAGATACAACAGACTAATTCAGGTTTACGTGCTTATCTAACGACAGTGTATCTTTGGCCTAGCTACACTTTTCATAACCAAGACTAGCAATACAAGCTTAATTGGAGAATAACAGAATGTAATTAAACATAAGAACTTTAGACGACTACATGTTTCAATAAACTTTATGCATAAGCTTCAAACTTCATCCTTTTCGAACCAAGGAACTACAATAACAGAGGTGTGTACCTGGAATGCGGAAGAACAAGGACGAGTGAGCAATGGTAATGCAGCAACAGTAACAGGAGCACAACAGTAGACCAGTAATAAACACAGTGAACCAACAACCACACAAACACCACAAGCAACAATGATAACCAACCAAATAGCCACAAACACTGGACCAGCAACAAATGACCACCACAGTAACAACACTAGACCAGCTAAAACAGTAGACCAATAACCAATGGCAGCAACAATAACCAGTGGCAGCAATCGAATGGCCCCAACAACAACCAGTGGCAACAAAATAGACCAAAAGCAACTCAAGAGCTACCACAACACTCAGGTAAGGTCAACACAGCAGCAACATACCCAACTGAGATGTACCAGCAGCAACAAAGACACAACAATAACAACAAATGCCTAACAGCAGCAACAAACGACCAGGCCAGCAATGTCAACACACACGACCACAACCAGTGGCAGTTAGCCACAATAGCACAGCAACACACAAACAATAGAAGAACCAGCACTGAACCAACAACACTGTGCACAGCAATACAAACGACCAAGAGCAGCAACACTAATGACCAACATCACCAAATGAGCACTGCCACCAACAGCAAAACACAACCACAACACACGAAAGACTAATAGCTCAGCCACTGAATCAAAACACACGAAACAGTGGCCCCAAATCCAATGAAACAGTAGCCTCTCTCTCTCTGTATCTTTCTATATGTGTATCGAAATGAATCCCTGTTGCCTATTTTCTCTCCAGGTTTACTATTCTTTTCTCTCTGCTTCTATATGTATCCTTGTATCTATTTTTCTTCAGGTGCTCTAGTTACTCTCAGGTATCTCCCATCTCCTATTCTGTTAGCCCCCTTATACTTATAGCTAAAAGGACTCCTAAAAACCAGAAAACTCAGGAACTCCCCTCTGCCCATCCCTATTCCCTGAACCCCACTATCTACTGTCCAAAGTATGGACTCAAGCATTAAACAATGCTGGTGGCAGGAACCTCAGTGGGATGCCCTGCTGTGCAGGTTCCACTAGCCCTTATATGGGTGTGTGATTTAAAAATTAACCTGTTAACTACAACCAACTAACTCCCTTTAATCTGAATCAAACAGTAACCAGCCCCTACACTAATGAATTGCATACAGGCGGATTCAGGGATCAATACTACGAACTAATTCCTTGACGACTTTAATCACATTGAACCTATGATTCATTTTAACTACTAAAAACAGAGGGAATTGGCCAAATAAAAGGCCTCAAAGGAGGAGAACAGATCGACTGTTATGAGAAATTAAAAGCATGATAGATGAGAACTGAAACAATGAATAAAACAAACACACATATTCACAAAATCGAATTAAATCGACCAAAGAAGGAATGAATACCTTGTAAGAAAACTGCCGACCCAAGCTTCGAACTAAGACTTGGAATTATTGAAGCCAAACGGGCTTTAATCAAGATGTTCTCGATTGAGAACACCTAGATTAAAGTCCCTTGGACTTCAATTATGGCTAACCCGGCTCGAATTGGATTCCTTCAAAAACTAGGGTTCCTGGGCTCGGATTTGGGGCTTTTGCATTTCTGGTTAGATTCGAGGCAAACGAAAGCCGGCGGGGGTACGAGGGAGGCCATGTGAGGGTTTGGGGTGAGTTTGGGGTGATTTGGCATTGGTTCGAGTTTGACTCGAATCTTCAAATGAAGATTCGAGGAGCTCCGGAGTGATTCGAGGTTAACGGAGGCCAGATTCGTGATGGGGGAGGTGATGGGAAGATTTTGGCATTGGTTTGGTGGCCATTGGCCTACCGGAACCGCCGTGAGGCGATTTCCGGCAGGCGGGGCACGGCGGCGTTACGCTGGGTCTTTGGGAGCTCCTGAGGGAGATGAAGGGAGAGGGGGGGGTCTGGCTTGGGGGGGCGGGGTATGGAATGAGCCTTATATACGAAATATGAGATTGAATCCTGATCGTTGGATCATTTACGATCAACGATCAGGATCCCCTCACTTAAACCAAACGACGTCGTTTGGTTAAGTCCTAGTCTGAGTGTATATTGGAATTAAAGGATTAATCTGGGCCGTTGGATAATAAAATCCAACGGTCCAGATCAAGCGTTACCCAGGCTGAAGCTTGGACGGGTATTTGGGCTGGATTAGAGGAAATTCGTCTGGGCCTGGTTTTTAGGCTAAGTTTCGGCCCAGATCAGATCCACATGATGCACTATATGCGTATGTGTATATATATATATATATATATGTATATATATATACATATATATATATATATATATATACATATGTATATATACCAACCTATAACACCGCTGTTTTTTACTACAATTAACGTACATAATTACATATCACCCAAAAATGTAAATCACATGACTTCGATATCAAACACTAAAAATGCAAAACCTAGCATATATTTTTGTATTTTTAATTTAAATAAATAAACGTACACACAAAAAGATAAAATAACACAAAATCACAAAAATCATGCCCAACGCGAAACTATTTTTATTTTTGAATTTTCTGGGAGTACTTCTCAAGTAAGGCAAAAATCACGTGCTCACAGGTGGCACCATTAGGTTTTTGATGTTTTAACTATAAGTAGAGGTGATTTTTCTGGAATAGGGGGGAAAATCATAGAGAACAGAATAGGGGTTCATTTGAGAAATAGAGAGTTGAGACATTAAGTGAGATTTAGCCCTTGGAAGTTGAAAACGGATTCAACACCTGAGAGTATAAGTTGAACATACTGTTCCATTGAACTCTTGTTCAATTTCAAGTTCAATTGGGTATCTGAGTTTGGTTATCACTGCAGGGGTGTTACAAGTTGAAAAATCATTGCATATATTGCTTGAAATCCTTATTTGTTGGTGTTGGTGTGACTGTTTGGTTCTGCTACAATTGGTCCTGGGCTATCGACTGTTTGAACCACATTTGATTTTGCTGTTGGTGTACTGTTGCATTGCTGTTGCTGTTGTTCGTATCATTGCTACTGCTGATTCTGTCCTCTCTTCATTGTTTCCAATTTTCCAGGTACATAATTTTTGACTTTACTGCTGTAGCTACGATTGCTGAGTTGAAATACAACTGAAGAAAGATACGAGAAAATCTCTTCACATTTGGAATATGAAAACATATTTGTTGTTATCAATTTGATCATGCTATTAAAGACATAGTATTAAATGTGGAGTGTGTATCTGATAGGATTAGCCAAAGTTGTATAGACTGTAATTAATGGACTATTTCATTACTATATCAGAATTGATACTCATTTTAGTAACAACATTTCAGCTAAAACTTCGGAATGTTTGTGTTCACAGAGACCACCAAAAGCCTGGTGGGCTGCTCTAATTAAACCATCATTTTTGTGAGATTAAAGAAGTATATATGTGTTTCAAGCTGATAGATTGAGAGCCGATATATTTTTTAAATTACTGGGTTCATGTTGAAATTTTTTGGTATAGTTAATCATGTATTTGACTTCCTTGGTCTACAAATAGTGGTGACGGACGACGGTCAGTAATGTTAGTGGCATCAAAAATAATATAACACTATATAAGTTAGCATATTTTTATCGATCTTTATTGACTGCATATAATAGGCTCTTGGCTATTAGATTTAAATGGTTTAGAACAGTTATCGCATAACGAGATATGGAAATGTTTCACTGATCATACTTCATTTTGATAGTTCAATTCAGTTTAGATTATAGAAATAGTAAGTAAGGTAGTAACTTCAGATGTTCCGGTAACAATAATCTTTTATAATTCAACGTTTGCCTACTTTGATTTTAAAACTACTCCCTTTATTAGACTAATACTTTATTAATATCCAGAACCCGTAAATCCCGGAGCTGATAATTAAGACTTTGTCCTTTATTATTAGAGACGAAACAAGTAGTAAATATAGTATTCTTTAGGAATAATCTTAAATAAAATTGAGACGGGCCTCGCTATATCAAGCATGTAATTGCAGGGCCCTCAATTAATCGTAATAAATATTTAGACTCGGAAGGACTGTTTAGCGAATTTCACGGTCTTTCCCAAAGTTAAACAACACGATAGACTCTTTAGGCAAGCCTTTAATAAAATTACTTTCCTAAATACGGGTGCGCATTTATGTGACCCAAATCTTATTCTCGGCGAAACGGAAATACATTAAAGTCACATGCGCACTGGTTGCGGTGTGACTCGAAATGTGTTTTCGTGACGTCGCAATTATTCTTCTATAATAAAAAAGCGGAACATTAAAAGCACGTAATTAAAATATATAAAGAAATCAGATAAAAACAAAAATAGCAGTTGAGCGACCGTGCTAAAACCACGGAATTCGGGAGTGCCTAACACCTTCTCCCGGGTTAACAGAATTCCTTATCCAGGTTTCTAGTTTCGCAGACTGTAATACAGAGTCATAAATTTCCTCGGTTCGGGATTAACCGGTGACTTGGGACACTATTATTTTTCTAAGTGGCGACTCTAAAAAATTAAATAAATTGATCTCGTTCCGACTGTCCTTTAAGTGGAAAAACTCCTTCACTGATCATTATTATACCCCTTCTCGGGGTGTAATATTAAACAGTGGTACATTACCTTATGGGTGCGGAAAAAGGAGGTGTGACAGCTCTGGCGACTCTGCTGGGGACAATCACCCAGAACTTCGGTTCAGGGTTTAAGAATTCGAGCTCAGTTAAATTGTTGTTTTTGTCTATATCTGATTTTATTATATGTTTAGTTAATGTGCTATATGTTTACCACTTTGATACTATCTGGACTGTATATACAAACTGCTATATGTTTACCACTTTGATATTACGTGAACTGTGTATATAAACTGTGCCGAAAACCCTTCACTTCTCACCCCCGGGGATGTGCTCACTGGTTGAGACTCCTTATTCTGTTAGTGTCATACCC
The DNA here is from genome assembly GCA_032618575.1 of Nicotiana noctiflora. Classification (NCBI taxonomy): domain Eukaryota; kingdom Viridiplantae; phylum Streptophyta; class Magnoliopsida; order Solanales; family Solanaceae; genus Nicotiana; species Nicotiana noctiflora. Next base: position 332,162 of record JASVEL010005569.1, read on the forward strand.
CGAAATAATAAAGAGGCTCGGAAAGTTTCTAAGCCAGCTGGCCTTTTGGTTTCCGGAAAGGACCTCCTTCCTCAGCCCGAGTTGTCCGCTTGGGTACACAGTCTATATCATGTACCGAGGTTTTGAACTTAGAATAACATAACTGCATACCGGATCCATAGTAGGAAACGCTTATTTGCATCACGTTGCATTTGACTTAGGGGACTCAACACAGGGGTTGGGTCCGTCTAGGACGAGCAACCTGAAGTAAAAAGACCATCCTGCTGCATCCTATTTGTTTTACGCATTTATTTGCTTCAAACATGCTGACCGGCTTTTAAATACTGAAGAAAAACGAAAAACAAAAGGAAACAGTATGGGGAAATAGATATTTTTCAGAAAAAACAAAAATGTGTTTTACCAACAAATCAATAATTTAGTTTGCTAATAAAAGATGACGGAAGGTTGACTCTGCCAACAAAATGGTTTTCTTAACAAAATGTGTTTTCTTTGTCGGTCAATAAAAGAACAATAGTTTGTTTTGACGGACCGAACTATGCGGGTTTGATTCTCACCGGATGTGGGATACGTAGGCAACCCCCGTCGGGTCCAACTTGCCCTTTTTCAAAAATACCAAAATTTAAAATTTTGAAAAAATAGTCCAATCATTGCCAGCCAAAATGATCTTCTTCTTTAAATAAATGTGCAGGATGAGCACGATTCGAAATGAACCCTTTTCACTCATGACTAAAATCCCGGTACAAATACGACTATGGTGGGATGATCTAGGCGAAGAAGGGCAGGACGAAGTTAAGAAATATTTGAAAGGTCTCACAGGATGTCTGCTTGAAATAAAGCCTCGAGGGGACATCATAAGAGCATTAGTCACATATTGGGACTCCGCGCACAATGTCTTTCACTTCTCGGACTTCGAGCTCACCCCAACTTTGGAGGAGATGACCGGATACATTGGAAACACTGATATACCATTGGGGCATCAATATCTAATCGCTCCCAGGGTTGTCGCCATACACCGGTTTTTAGACTCACTGAAGATAGCCAGAACGGTACGTAACCCGGATCTAGCACAAGGGTTTTGTACTTTAAGCTTCATCTATCAAAGGTACGGTCATGTGGGAGGTTTTGACAAGCCAGAGAATAAGTTATGCAGCAAGGGTAATCGCCAGAAATGGGAGGAGCACAGACGAATTGCCTTCATGATAGCTTTCTTAGGACTTATGGTATTCCCGAGAAAAGACGGGAATATTGATATAAAGATAGCCGGAATTGTCAGTACTTTGCTTGACCAAAGCGAAAGTACTCTTGCTCCCATGATACTATCAGACATATATCGAGCTCTCACAGCCTGCAAAGCCGGAGGAGATTTTTTTGAAGGCTGTAATTTATTGCTACAAATGTGGATGATCGAGCACATGTGTCCCCGTACCCAATTCTTGAGATATGGGTTGGTTGAGAAAACTTGCATAAGCGAATTCTATACAAGGATTGATAGGACCGTCCTGCTCGAAGGAACATTGGCATGGAGGGCATACTTTCAGGCTCTCAGCGCAAGTCGAATACAATGGACGTTGGGTTGGTTACAGATAGACAGAATCGTGTACATGCCGGCGGCTAGGTCCCACTTTCTCTTAATGGGACTTAAGAGCATTCAACCTTATGCGCCCCATCGGGTTTTGAGACAGCTTGGGAGGTGCCAGATAGTACCCAAAGACGAAGACCTGAGTACCCAAGTTATTGAAATTGGTCCCGACGGTCAATTCCCAGAAGCAAGGGTCCGCCAGATCTGGAGCAAATGCCAATATCTGGAGGCAAACACTTGTGTGCAGGATCGAGCTAGAGGAGAGGTTGTACCCGGATATCTTACTTGGTACAAAGGAGAAACATCGGGTGAAAGACCAGCCAAAAGACCTCACCTCAGGGAATTTGCTGAAGCGTCACAAGAACAATGGGACCTGGTTAGCTAAGGAAGAGGTTTACAGAACAAGGATTGGCAAGATAGAGCAACGGGTCCAAGATCTCCAATTTGAAAAGGATATGCAAGCTGCAGCCGACGAAGGAGAGAAAAAGAAGTTGGCACAAGAAAATGACTTTTTGAGAGCTCAAATCCAGCAAATGAAAAGGGATGCTGACAGACAGTTGAGGAGTCGAGCAGACGAAAAATTGATAAAGGGTTTGAAAAACCAAGTTGCCGATGTCCAAAGAGAATTGGAAGAGTCGAAGACCCAAACAATGAGGATCCGTGCTAGCTGGAGAAAGGAGGCACATCAACAGGCACTCCACCTACAACGAGTGGAAGAAGATTACACCGAGATCATCACCAGTCTAAGGGAAGCAAACGTTATCCTCAGGGAGCGGGTTTTCAAGCAAGCCCGAGATGCCAGAGCAAACCTCGACCGTTGTCACAATTTGATGGCCCGACTGCAAGAACAAGTGGATAGGCTCTTAGACCAAGTCACTAACAATGCTCGAAGATCGGGGGCGAAAAACCAACAGATAGAACGGCTACTCGGAGAAAGGGACATGATCAAGGACAGAATTGGAGAAATCGGGCATTATGTCACCATGAAGTGCTTAGCTTGTGAACAAATGCCCCGCACCGCCCTTTTTGCTTCAGTTATGGGCTATGTTCATCAAATCATGAGAGAGTTAAGGGGACTACACAAGGACCTCATACCAAGGCCCACGGAAAGGCCGAATGATGCCTCGCGGGCCCTTAGGAATTTAAGAGCATTAGACTTTTGATTAAAAATGTATTTTCGAAATTTTGAGTCAAATCGGCTGGCATTTTATTCTCGAGTCAAGCATTTCTCTTATTTTGTTGATTGTTGTAAGACATGTTTTGTAACCGTAAGAGTTTTGATATAAGAATTCCAGAATTTCGCCACAATTTTGTTACCAGAACTACGCTCGGTCTGATTCACGCGGGGACGTGATACGTAGGCAATCCATATAAGATTCGACCACCACTAGAAAGAAAGGAAAAGAACATGAAGGTTAATAACAATAAGGTTTTCAAGGATAATTGAAAAAGGGAAAAAGAAAAAAAAAAGGAAAAAAAAAAGAAGAAAAGAAGTTGGAATGACGCATGTGATGAGTACATATAGAAAGGGTTATTTGGTTAGGTGCATTGCATCCAACGTGCTATAACATATCTGTTAAACTCGGTAAGATAACAAGTTTGTTGCATTCCAGAAAAGCTTAGCAGTTGGTTTGACATAATATCCTGGCCAACCACCATTACCGTACTAGATCTAAAGGGCCAATTCCAGCAAGCATGTCTAGTTCCGGTAAAAGCCTCGAGGAAGAGAAATCAGAGATACAGATCATGAAAGAAGAGGTAGATCGGTTGAAACAGCAGATAACAGAGATGCACCTAGCCTGGGCTAGGGGACAGTCTTCACCAAACCTCCCTACTCTCGCATCAGCTCCAGAACATCCACCCCTCGATCCTTCGACAAGCGCCCCACTCTATCCATACTATCAAGGGGAAAACCCTTATGCCACCCAAGTTCCACCAACCAAACAAAATCCTTCTCCGGTCACCCCTGTTTTTGTGGCACCCCCACCTGCTACCCTACAAAAGTCGTCCGGTGAGCCGCATGTTCAAATCCATGACAATTCTTACTATCCTCCCGAGCCTACCTTTAGGGCTCCCGAACCGCATCCACACACCCCTCACTGGGATAACCCGGCAGAACCGGAAAAGCACTTCCAAAGTTCGGAACATGAGGAAGTTATTAGAAAAGTTAAAAGCCTGGAGCAGTCCTTCAGGAATATGCACTGTTTGGGCAACCAAGTCAGTGTCGCTTACAAGGATCTGTGTCCCTTCCCAGATGTCCAGCTGCCAGTCGGGTTCAAAATGCCCAAGTTTGACCTATACGAGGGGCATGGTGATCCAGTAGCCCATCTTCGAGGGTTTTGTAGTAAAATGCGAGGAGCCGGAGGACAAGACGAGATTCTGATAGCTTACTTCGGTTAGAGTTTGGGGGGATCCGCACTAGAGTGGTACACTAGGCAGGATCCCAGCAGATGGTTTACATGGGATGATTTGGCTCAAGCATTCATTGGCCAGTTCCAGTACAATCTTGAAATAGTCCCGGACCGCTTATCATTGCTAAAGTTAGAGAAGAAACCCGCCGAAAGTTTTAGAGAATTTGGTTTCCGCTGGAGGGAACAGGCAGCAAGGGTAGATCCGCCTATGAGAGAGAACGAGATGGTGGATTACTTCTTGCAGATACTGGAGCCAACCTATTTCGGACATCTGGTGACGTCCGTGGGTAAGTCATTCACTGAGGTGATAAAGATGGGGGCTATGATCGAGGAAGGCTTGAAAGCCAACAAGATTATGAGCTATTCAGCGTTGAAAGCCACCACTCAAGCTATCCAAAGTGGTACCGGAGGAGTGCTTGGGAAAAAGAGGAAAGAAGAAGTCACGGCGGTCGAGTCCGGAACATGGTTCAGAAACAGAGGCCCCGCACCCCAGTATAACCCGCCACAACCTCACCACCAAAATTACTTCCACAATCTATATAACCACCCGCAACACTACTATCCGGCACCCGATCCCCATTTTACTGTCCATCACGCACAGTCATATGCCACACCTCCCGTCCATGCACCATGGCATGCACCAAACCCGCAAAATAATTATCCACCCCCAAGAGCGTATAGAAATCCCACGGGCGCGGGTTTTCGTCCGAACCAAGCATTCGAGAGCGACAGGGCGCCAAGGCCAAAAACTTTTACTCCCTTGGGAGAGTCTTACAGCAGTTTGTTCCACCGTTTGAAGCAAGTAGGGTTGCTAAATCCGGTCGAGGCTAAGCTACCAAACCCTCTTCCAAAGAATCTGGACCATTCAATAAATTGTGCATACTGCTCGGGATGTCCGGGGCACGACACGGAAAAGTATTGGAGGTTGAAAACAGCTATCTAGGAACTCATCGACACTCGCCGAATTGAGGTCCAGACTCCAGCGGAGCCCAACATCAACCAAAATCCACTTCCAATTCATCATGAGACCAACATGATCGAGTTGGTACGGGTAGAAGAGGGAAAGGAGAAAACCTCTCAGGCCGTAATGATGATCAAGTCTAGTGGGGTAGGAATGAAAAAGGGGCCAAGCCTTGATGAGTCACTCATTTGCAGGAAGGACGTACAAGAGGGGTTGGAAGCAGAAAGGGGAAATGCAAGCGAAGTACCGGTGAGGCCGGGGGAAGTAAAAATAACTGTACCAGGGGTAGCAACCAAACCCGTCTTGACGGTAGCAGGTGTTCGAGTGGATCCTTTCATCATCAAGCCAGCAATACAGTTACCAATAGTTGATAGCAAAGCTATCCCATGGAATTATGATCGGGTCACGACGACCTACAAAGAAAAAGAAGTTAAAGAGGAAGTCTGCGAAGCGCAAGGGTTGACTCGTTCAGGGAGATGTTTTGCCCCTGCGGAATTGAGGAAGACCACTCCGGCAACACTGAAAAAGCCGGTAACTGACGAAGAGGCAGAAGAATTCCTGAAAAAGATGAAGCTACATGATTATTCTGTCTTAGAACAGTTGAAGAAAACCCCTGCGCAAATCTCATTGCTGTCCTTGCTGATACATTCTGAAGAACACCGGCAAGCTTTGATGAAAGTTCTGAATGAGGCCCACGTACCTGATAAAATCTCGGTGAGTCATTTGGAGAAGATGACCAATAGGATCTTCGAAGCGAATCGGATCACCTTCACCGATGACGAGTTGCATGAGGAAGGCACCGAGCACAACAGGGCTTTATATCTTACGGTGAAGTGTGAGGAGTTGGTGGTCAGCAAAGTCCTGGTCGACAATGTGTCCAGTGCGACCATTTGTCCTCTCTCTACACTACACAAGTTGAAAGTGGATATCGGCAGGATACGCAAGAATAGCATATGTGTCCGAGGGTTTGATGGAGGAGGCAAAGCATCGGTCGGGGACATAGTGTTAATCTTAACAATCAGACTAGTGGAATTCACTATGGAATTCTAGGTGCTGGACATGGTAGTTTCATATAACCTTCTGATAGGGCGACCGTGGATCCATGCCGCAAAAGCGGTTCCATCCAGCCTACACCAACTAGTCAAGTTTGAGTGGGACCAACAGGAGATCGTAGTCCATGGAGAGAATGATCTACAACCAGGCACCATCATCCCCTTTGTTGAGGCAGAAGAGGATGTTGGGCCATGGGTATACCAGATCTGCGATGTGGTATCCGCCAACCGAGTTCCGGAAGGGGAATGCATTCCCAATGACAGAATAATTACCGCAGACGTCATGGTGGCTCATGAAATGCTGAGAAACGGTTTCGTACCCGGCAAAGGTTTAGGTGCATCTCTGCAAGGAATCATACAACCGGTATCCGTGGTCGAAAATGTGGGAACCTTCGGCTTGGGATTCAAGCCAACATCAGAGGACATCCAGCGAGCCAAGAGGAATAAGCAGAAGATATGGGTGCTCCCGAAGCTTGTTCCACGCCTTTCCCAATCTTTTGTCAGGTCTGGAGTAAGAGGACATCCGACGACAAAGATTCCCGGTCCTATGGTTAGGCCAGACGAAGAGTTCTTAAGAAAGTTTGAGGACTTATTCACAGACGTATGCATGGTAGAGGATGGCGAAGGATCCAGCCATGCCGATATACGGTTTGTGGGATCGAAAGCAAAGTTGAATAATTGGAAGGCTACTCCTCTCCCTGTCCGGAAGGAGTCTTGGTAGTTTGTTTTGGATTGTTTTCTTTCGAAATTTTGTGTTGGGATTGTCCCCGAAGTAAAATCCGTTTGTTTTAGTTCGTTTTGATTTGAGTTCGCAAGTTTGTTTTTCCTTGTACTGTTCCCATTAATGAAATTTTGTTCCTTTCGTTTCTAATTTTGTTTATTTTCCTTCTTTTTACTTTTCTGAGCAGCTTTCTTTCAACTGATCTTAATGATATGGCGTGCTTAAAGATTAATCAACCCAATCTAGAAAGTCAATCGGGTTTGGAAATAATAACGCATGAAATAAGAGGTGACGAGAGTGAATCGGAATACGGCGATGATGAAGCCATAGAAGAAGTCGGTGAAGAATTAAGTCACTTCGAGGAAAAACCCAAACCAAATTTAAATGATACTGATGCTGTTAATCTGGGGGACACAAATGACGTCAAAGAAACCAGAATAAGTGTCCATATTGAACCCAACCTGAGAGAAGAATTGATCAAAACACTCATGGAGTTTAAAGACATTTTCGCATGGTCGTACGACGACATGCCAGGACTCAGCACTGATCTAGTGGTTCACAAATTACCCACTGACCCGGCATGTCCTCCCGTCAAGCAAAAACTGCGGAAATTCAAGACGGAGATGAGTGTAAAGATCAAGGAGGAAGTAACCAAGCAGTTGCAGGCGAAAGTCATTCGTGTCACTCGATACCCTGAATGGTTGGCTAACATAGTACCGGTGCCAAAGAAAGACGGAAAGATCAGAGTATGCGTGGACTACCGCAATCTCAACAAGGCGAGCCCTAAGGATAATTTCCCACTTCCCAATATCCATATCCTGATTGATAATTGCGCCGGACGTAAAATCGGATCCTTTGTGGATTGCTACGCGGGATATCATCAGATCTTGATGGATGAAGAGGACGCAGAAAAGACGGCTTTTATCACACCGTGGGGGACTTATTGCTACCGGGTGATGCCGTTCGGTTTGAAGAACGCAGGGGCGACATACATGAGGGCGATGACTACGGTATTCCATGACATGATACACAAGGAAATTGAAGTGTACGTGAATGATGTGATCATAAAATCTAGACGTCAAGAAGACCACGTTGCCGACCTCGGGAAGTTCTTTCAAAGACTTCGAAGATATGATATCAAGCTCAATCCGGCCAAATGCGCATTCGGAGTTCCATCAGGAAAGTTGCTAGGATTCATTGTCAGCCGACGGGGCATTGAGTTGGACCCATCCAAAATCAAGTCCATTCAGGAGTTACCCCCGCCAAAGAATAAAACAGAGGTAATGAGTTTGTTGGGAAGGTTAAATTACATCAGTAGGTTTATTGCTCAACTTACAGCAACCTGTGAACCCATATTCCGTCTGTTGAAGAAAGACGCTGCGATAGAATGGACGACAGAATGTCAGGAAGCGTTTGACCAAATCAAAGGGTATCTGTCAAACCCACCCGTACTGGTTCCGCCCGAACCGGGTAGACCCCTGATTCTTTATCTAACGGTCGTGGAGAATTCGTTCGGCTGTGTACTGGGGCAGCACGATCTTACTGGCCGAAATGAACGGGCCATTTACTACCTCAGTAAGAAATTCACGGTCCACGAGGTTAAGTACACTCATTTGGAAAAGACATGTTGCGCCTTGACTTGGGTAGCCCAAAAGCTGAAACATTATTTGTCTTCTTACACCACTTACCTCATTTCGCGTTTGGATCCATTGAAGTATATTTTTCAGAAACCTATGCCTACAGGGAGGTTAGCAAAATGGCAAATATTACTTACAGAGTTCGACATCATATATGTGACAAGGACGGCTATGAAAGCTCAAGCCCTAGCCGATCACTTAGCTGAGAATCCTGTCGATGACGGATACGAACCTTTGAGGACGTATTTTCCGGACGAAGAAGTATTGCAAATTGATGGGTTGGAATTAACTGAGGATCCGGGGTGGAAGCTTTTCTTCGACGGAGCGGCGAACGCAAAAGGAGTCGGAGTAGGGGCTGTGCTTATCTCTGAAACAGGACATCATTATCCTGTTACTGCTCAGCTGCGTTTTCATTGTACCAATAATATGGCTGAGTACGAAGCATGTATCTTGGGGTTGCGATTAGCGGTGGACATGGATGTACGGGACGTCTTGGTCTTGGGGGACTCGGACCTCTTGGTACATCAGATTCAGGGAGAATGGGAAACCAGAGATTTAAAACTTATCCCATATCGTCAGTGTTTGCATGATCTGACCAAGCGCTTTCGATCAGTAGAATTCAGGCACATCCCAAGGATGCATAATGAGGTTGCCGATGCTCTAGCTACTTTGGCGTCAATGTTACATCACCCGGACAAGGTTCGTGTCGATCCGTTACATATTCAGGTTCGGAATCAACATGCTTATTGTAATGTGATTGAAGAAGAGATGGATGGTGAGCCATGGTTTCATGATGTCAAAGAGTACCTCGGGTTAGGAGTATACCCAGAGCAAGCAACTGGAGATCAAAAGAGGGCTATTCGGCGATTGGCAAACGGATTTTTCCTTAGTGGAGGGGTGCTGTACAAAAGAACCCCAGATTTGGGATTGTTGAGATGTATAGATGCGAGTCAAGCCACAACGGTGATGACAGATATACACTCCGGAGTTTGTGGGCCACACACGAGCGGATATGTATTGGCAAAGAAGATTCTTCGAGCAGGATATTACTGGCTCACTATGGAGCGTGATTGTGTAAGTTTCATGCGAAGATGCCATCAGTGTCAGATACACGGAGATTTGATTCATTCTCCACCGACTGAGTTGCATACAATGTCGGCACCATGGCCGTTTGTTGCATGGGGTATGGATGTTATTGGACCTATAGAGCCTGCGGCTTCCAATGGTCATAGGTTCATTCTGGTAACGATCGATTATTTTACCAAGTGGGTGGAGGCCAAAACCTTCAAATTAGTGACCAAGAAGGCGGTGGTGGACTTCGTACATTCCCACATCATCTGCAGGTTTGGAATTCCAAAGATAATCATCACAGATAACGGTGCCAATCTTAACAGCGGATTGATGAAAGAGGTATGTCAACGGTTCAAGATTACACACCGAAATTCCACACCATATCGTCCCAAAGCAAATGGTGCGGTTGAGGCAGCAAACAAGAATATAAAGAAGATATTGAGGAAGATGGTAGAAGGGTCCAGGCAATGGCATGAAAAGTTACCATTCGCATTGTTAGGTTATCGCACTACCGTCCGGACTTCGGTAGGTGCAACTCCTTATTTGTTGGTGTACGGGACTGAGGCAGTAATACCAGCAGAAGTTGAAATTCCATCCCTCCGAATTGTCGCTGAAGCAGAGATTGACGACGATGAGTGGGTCAAAACCCGATTGGAGCAATTGAGCTTGATCGATGAAAAGAGATTGACAGCAGTATGTCATGGTCAATTGTATCAAAAGAGAATGGCGAGAGCATATAACAAGAAGGTACGTCCCAGGAAATTTGAAGTGGGACAGCATGTGCTGAAGAGAGTTCTACCACATCAGGCCGAAGCGAAAGGCAAGTTCGCTCCAAATTGGCAGGGACCATTTGTTGTGACTAGAGTATTATCCAACGGCGCTCTATGTCTAACTGATATCGAAGGAAGGTGCACCGATATGGCTATCAATTCCGATGCAGTCAAGAGATATTATGTGTAATTCTTTAACGCATTTGTCAAACGTTTGGTTTCGTTTGTTTGTAGTTGGCATTTTTCTGAGAATGAAATGACAGAGGCAATTTTTCCACTACCCAAACACTTTACCCTTGTTTTCCCCTTTGAGCCTTAATTATTCTTTCATATACCCTCTTTCGGAATCATCGAGGAAGATGTGTAACAAAATAGAAAAAGAAACAAAGAAAAGACACAAGAAAAAGTGAACTACGTTCGACCCGATTCCTCAAGAAGGATACGTAGGCGCCACACGGCTCGGTCATAATAAAATAAAAATCAAAGATTCCCCAAGCAACAAAACTGGGGTAGAAGTCATGTTTCGTTTGAAGATAGTGTGGATTCCGAAAGTTGTAATGAGCTACCCGTTGAGGTTAAATCCCTTTTCTCTAGCCTCGTACACTAAAACCGCATTAATGACCAAAAGGACCTCTCGATCAGTATTTGAGAAATGCCAAGCCACGCAAATGAAAGCCAAGAAGGACACTCTGATCCTCGACTGAGTCCAGGATTCGCAAGCTAAAAAATGGATAGCCATTTAGAGGGAGTTTCGAGGATAATACCCTAACCTGGAAAGAAAGCAAAATGAGAGAGTCTTAACGGTGAAAACCCTCGCGGGCACCTTAAGGCAAATAAAGCGAAGAGAAATAAAATGAGAGAGTCTTACGGTGAAAACCTTTGCAGGAACCCTAAGGCGACGGGAGGTCGAGAGAAATGAGAGAATCTCATTAGTGAAACCCCTTTGAAGGGCACTATGAGGTGACAAGGCGAGATAGTTACCAGGTGTCCGCATGAGACAAGGTTGGGACATTCGTTTGCTTCTAGCAAAACGCGGCCATCAGAAAGTGATTGACATAAATAGACTGGATAGATTAATATCAAAGGCGCGGCATAACCATTGGATCAGTTACACATTCAGATAAGTTTTTCCCAGTTTTGAGTTCAGAAAAGTTTTCCCTTTCTTTTGTCATTCGCGGTCAGCATTCTTTATCTATCATCTTTCTCTTCTTTTGTTTTCGAAAATTGACTTTTCAAAGCTTACTACAATGAAGATGAATAGGCGTGGAACGAGGCAATAAGGCAAAAGTCGTTCCGATATTAAGGTTGGAACGACAGGTTGATTGGAAGGTTCACGGGAATTATGGAGTACGATGGACACATATTACACATCCGGAAGATGATTTCTCACAACAGATCATCGACTAAAAGGGTCGGACCAAACCGAAGGTTGGAATAAAAGGAGAGATGAGAGACCATCTGTGGAAAGAGCATCATCCCCAGCAAGTGTCAACGTCGTCCCCAAAAGTTCGAGGGAGGCCAAGCAGCTGAAAGAGAAAAGGAAAATGGCCCCCAACAAGAGTGGCACGACCACTCACTGCGTTTTGAAACTAACAATTTTTCTTTGATTTAAAGCAGGAAAAGAGGGTTCGTCGGCGGAAAAGCATGCCGCGTAGAAGGTCATCAAACTGGGGCAGAAAATTTTCTCCCATTGCGAAAATTTTCTTGAAAACAAATACCCGGTGGATAAGGATAGAAGACAACACGAGATTTCGGGAAATGCCCGTTCCGAGCAGAATAGTGAGAGAGGCCAGACAACACGAGGGGGTGATCTTTGAGCCTGGTATCCGAGAGAGAACGAAGGGTGAAAGAAATAGAAAAAGAGGAAATACTTCCCCAGCAGCATCATCCCCAGCAGGTGAGTAAACAGTTCCGAAGATATCTCCAGCAGCCAAAGGAAAAGTAACACGACCCCGTGGGAAAGAAATTCCAAGACAAGGTAATTCAGAAGAAAAGGGTGGCCCAAGAGACGATGCGGGAAGAAGAAAATGGTACAGGAAACAAAGGAAGGCGATAAGGATGGGATGAAATTAGTGAGTTGTAGTTGAAGTCGGGGAGCCCGCCTGAAGAATGGAGTGGCGATTTAATTTTGAAGTTGTAGTTGAAGTTAGGGAGCCCGCCTGAAGAATGGAGTGGCGATTTATTTTGAAGTTGTAGTTGAAGTCGGGGAGCCCGCCTGAAGAATGGAGTGGCGATTTATTTTGAAGTTGTAGTTGAAGTCGGGGAGCCCGCCTGAAGAATGGAGTGGCGATTTATTTTGAAGTTGTAGTTGAAGTCGGGGAGCCCGCCTGAAGAATGGAGTGGCGATTTATTTTGAAGTTGTAGTTGAAGTCGGGGAGCCCGCCTGAAGAATGGAGTGGCGATTTATTTTGAAGTTGTAGTTGAAGTCGGGGAGCCCGCTTGAAGAATGGAGTGGCGATTTATTTCGAAGTTGTAGTGGAAGTCAGGGAGCTCGCCCTGAAGAATGGAGTGGCGATTTATTTTGAAGTTGTAGTTGAAGTCGGGGAGCCCGCCCGAAGAATGGAGTGGCGATTTTATTTTGAAGTTATAGTTGAAGTCAGGGAGCCCGCCTGAAGAATGGAGTGGCGATTCATTTTGAAGTTGTAGTTGAAGTCAGGGAGCCCGCCTGAAGAATGGAGTGGCGATTTAGTTTTGAAGTTGTAGTTGAAGTCAGGGAGCCCGCCTGAAGAATGAAGTGGCGATTTAGTTTTAAAGTTGTAGTTGAAGTCAGGGAGCCCGCTTGAAGAATGGAGTGGCGATCTATTTTGAAGTTGTAGTTGAAGTCAGGGAGCCCGCCTGAAGAATGGAGTGACGATTTATTTTGAATTTGTTTGAGGAAAGCGGTTGAGTGCAACGGAAATCCCCAGCGTGAATCCAAGTTCATAATCAAAAGGAAGGCAACAAGGATCAGAAAGATAGGTTCAGACTTCGAAGGAGAATAGTTCGAAGATTACAAAGAAGGGACCAATGGTCGGAGTTCGGCAATCAAGATAGGCCAAAATAACAATTGTCGAAGAAGCATGCGAAGAAACATTAGAGCCAGCAGGATGGCAAGGAACATGACAAGATCAAGTTGAAAAGATAGATAAGAATTTGCAATACTGTAACTTAGTCTAGCTTCTTATTTTTCGTTTAGCACGATGTAATAAGGAGATCAGTTAAGCAGTGGCAACAACAGCAATAGCGGTAACAGCAAGATCACAGCAGTCATGGTAGTCCCGGCTACCAAAACTTCCCGAACTACATTGACCTGATTCCCTTTTAGCCAGGGATATGTAGGAGACCTTTTGAAGCAAAGGTTCGGTCAAACTTTTCCAAAAAATGCTTCATACGGAGTGCTCAAACAGGCAAAAATCGCTCGTATCCGCTCACTTATCTTTGCACGAAAACTCTTCATGTTTCCGCGCAAAGAGGGGTAGCTGTGAGCACGTGATTTTTGCCCTATACGAGAATTACTCCCAAAAATTCAAAATAAAATAGTCTTGTGTTGTAGTTTGATTTTTCGTGGATTTTTGTGAGATCTTTGTTTGATGTTAGCACTTGTCTTTGTGTATGTGTTATTGATTAAATTGATCAAAAATACGTGTTGCGGACATGTAGGAATTGATTGAGCATTTGTGAGAATTAATTGACCATAAGGTGTTTAAAATGAAATTTACAAAATTCACATCCTCGCTCCTTGTCATTAGGTGACTTTATTAAATATTAATAGTGTGAATATTAATTAACAAGCGTGTGATTTTATTGTTTAGAGTGATTTTTAAATGTGGCTAGGTGAAGAGAAAGAAAGAAAATGACTAATTTTGCAAAGCCACTTCAGCCCAAAGAGTTGTGCTATCCGGTCCAGTTCAGGGGTCTATAAGACCAAGCAAAACGACGTAGCTTAGCGTTGAAGCTATGTTGTTTCAGCATCAATAGATCTCACCCGTGTAGCCATTTTTTATCCAACGGTTGAGACCACTTCACCATCACCCGTTTCAAATAACCCGACCCTTGCCCGGACCGACCCAATCTCCACTTAACCAAACGACGCCGCTTTACGTTAATAATGCAATCCATACCGTTGATCTAATCAGATCCAACGGCTTGGATTAAATCCCACGCCCAGTATATATTCGTTCCACGTGACCCGGCCCCCTGAGAATCCCCCCCCCCCTTTGTCTCTATCAGAGACACACAAAAAAACCCCCGCCGCTTGCCACCGTCTGCCGCCTACCGGAAATCGCCTCACGGCGGTTCCGGTAGGCCAAACCACCCCAAATTAACACCGTAGATTCTCCCAAGCCCCCTCTACACGGATCTAGCAGTCGTTAGGCTCGAATATTGCTTGAACGTTTCGAATATTCGTTTGAAATTTGCCGGAACTTGAACATCCACTCCAACCAAGCCCAAACTCACACCCCGTCGTCTCCTGACCTCCCTCGCACCATAAACACCCTTGTTTTGGTTCGAATCAAGCCCGAACCGTTTAAGCCCTAAATTTCGGCCATGAACCCTAAATTTCGCATTTCTTTTTAATTGAGGTCTAATAGACCTTAATTGGGATGTTTTCATTGTTGAAAACATCTCAATTAAGGTCCAGTAACGTAGCCTCAAAAATGCAAGTCCAAGTCCGAACGACCCAAAGAGTGTCTTGACTCTCGTTTTTACTGTTCGAGGTATTTTCTTCTGTCTTTTCTTCTTTGTTTTATTCTTGTACTTGTTTTATTTGTGTTGATTTTCGTGTGTTCTATCCGTTATTGCGATTTTCGTTTTCATCTCTTCTCAAAAGACCCTTTTTGTATTGGTCAATTCTGATTCTATGTTATTTATTTGACTGTGTATGTTGTCGAATGCGTATTCGCTGCGATAGAATCGTCGAATAATTAGTTTTGTATTTTTCACCTTTGACCAAGATTGTTTGAATCACTGCTATATCGATTATGCTTTATCGATTGTATAAGTCATAGTTAACTAATCTAATGTCGTCGATTTACTTTCGTAGGTCTGTTTGTTAGAAACAACAAGACAGTAATTTTCCTTGATACTGATTAACTTCCTATTGAATCACTGTTGAGTTTGAAGTTTGAATTGCCTGTGTTCGAATTAGAAACAAGTTGGTTATAGCTGAATTAAGTTTAGTTTCATAAAAATTGTCAGAACTAGTGGACTGCCACCATGTGAGCACATGCTAAGCCATTAGGGTAGCCCATAATAAGATGCCTCCTTGAGTAGTGGAACCTGCTGTACAGCAGGCCACTGACTTCCCTCTGAAACCAGGAGTTTTTAATTAGTAATACCCACACTTAGACAAGGTTGAGTGCTAAAAACAGAGAAAAAGGATGGGCAGGGGTGGCACCATTAGGTTTTTTATGTTTTAACTATAAGTAGAGGTGATTTTTCTGGAATAGGGGGATAGACACACATACAGAAAGAAACAGGGAAAATTTCAGAAATAGAGAGCTGAGACATTAAGTTGAGATTTAGCCCTTAGAAGTTGAAAACAGATTCAACACCTGAGAGTATAAGTTGAACATATTGTTCCATTGAACTCTTGTTCAATTTCAAGTTCAATTGGGTATCTGAGTTTGGTTATCACTGCTGGGGTGTTACAAGTTGAAAAAACATTGCATATATTGCTTGAAATCCTTATTTATTGGTATTGGTGTGACTGTTTGGTTCTGCTACAATTGGTCCTGGGCTATCGACTGTTTGAACCACATTTGATTTTGCTGTTGGTGTACTGTTGCATTGTTGTTGTTGTTGTTCGTATCATTGCTTCTGTTGATTCTGTCCTCTCTTCATTGTTTCCAGTTTTCCAGGTACATAATTTTTGACTTTAGTGCTGTAGCTACGATTGCTGAGTTGAAATACAACTGAAGAAAGATACGGGAAAATCTCTTCACATTTGGAATATGAAAACATATTTGTTGTTATCAATTTGATCATGCTATTAAAGACATAGTATTAAATGTGGAGTGTGTATCTGATAGGATTAGCCAAAGTTGTATAGACTGTAATTAATGGATTATTTCATTACTATATCAGAATTGATACTCATTTTAGTAACAACATTTCAGCTAAAACTTCGGAATGTTTGTGTTCACCAGAGACCACCAAAAGCCTGGTGGGCTGCTCTAATTAAACCATCATTTTTGTGAGATTAAAGAAGTATATATGTGTTTCAAGCTGATAGATTGAGAGCCGATGTATTTTTTAAATTACTGGGTTCATGTTGAAATTTTTTGGTATAGTTAATCATGTATTTGACTTCCTTGGTCTACAAATAGTGGTGACGGACGACGGTCAGTAATGTTAGTGGCATCAAAAATAATATAACACTATATAAGTTAGCATATTTTTATCGATCTTTATTGACTGCATATAATAGGCTCTTGGCTATTAGATTTAAATGGTTTAGAACAGTTATCGCATAACGAGATATGGAAATGTTTCACTGATCATACTTCATTTTGATAGTTCAATTCAGTTTAGATTATAGAAATAGTAAGTAAGGTAGTAACTTCAGATGTTCCGGTAACAATAATCTTTTATAATTCAACGTTTGCCTACTTTGATTTTAAAACTACTCCCTTTATTAGACTAATACTTTATTAATATCCAGAACCCGTAAATCCCGGAGCTGATAATTAAGACTTTGTCCTTTATTATTAGAGACGAAACAAGTAGTAAATATAGTATTCTTTAGGAATAATCTTAAATAAAATTGAGACGGGCCTCGCTATATCAAGCATGTAATTGCAGGGCCCTTAATTAATCGTAATAAAAATTTAGACTCGGAAGGACTGTTTAGCGAATTTCACGGTCTTTTCCAAAGTTAAACAACACGATAGACTCTTTAGGCAAGCCTTTAATAAAATTACTTTCCTAAATACGGGTGCGCATTTATGTGACCCAAATCTTATTCTCGGCGAAACGGAAATACATTAAAGTCACAGGCGCACTGGTTGCGGTGTGACTCGAAATGTGTTTTCGTGACGTCGAAATTATTCTTCTATAATGAAAAAGCGGAACATTAAAAGCATGTAATTAAAATGTATAAAGAAATCAGATAAAAACAAAAATAGCAGTTGAGCGACCGTGCTAAAACCACGGAATTCGGGAGTGCCTAACACCTTCTCCCGGGTTAACAGAATTCCTTATCCAGGTTTCTAGTTTCGTAGACTGTAATACAGAGTCATAAATTTCCTTGGTTCGGGATTAACCGGTGACTTGGGACACCATTATTTTTCCAAGTGGCGACTCTAAAAAATTAAATAAATTGATCCTGTTCCGACTGTCCTTTAAGTGGAAAAACTCCTTCACTGATCATTATTATACCCCGTCTCGGGGTGTAATATTAAATAGTGGTACATTACCTTATGTGCGTAAAAAGGAGGTGTGACAGAGGACACCTTCGCAATTGCAAAGAATTGTTCGCAATTGCGAACTTAGCCTTATTTGGGAGTCCTCACAAATGCGACATAATGTTCGTAAATGCGAACTGTGCAGCAAATGGGGAAGCTTCGCAAATGCGAGACTATGTTCGCAAATGCGAACACTGTGTAATTAAGGGCAACTTTGCAAATGCGAAGTTTTGTTGAGAATTGCGAACATAGGCTTATCTGGGCATATTTGGTAATTGCGAACTTTTGTTCGCAATTGCGAGGTACGTGCTTCAGGCATGGGCTATTATGAAATTTTGCACCTTTTGATCCCCAAATCATTTAATACCCGAGGAGGCTCATTTGTACAGGGATCTTTTGGCTTATTTTCAGTAGAGAGAACATTTTTGGAAACTAAGGTTTTGCACACACACTTGGGTCTTGAAGATTGAAGCTTTTGGTTAAGAATTCCTTACCCATTTATGTTTATTTCTTCATTTCCTTGCTTTGTATTGAATATTTAAGTGTGTAGTATTTATTTCTAACACTTGAATCTTGTTTATGAGAATATTCATGTTTAAAGTGTGGATTAAATAACTTGTTGTGTTTATGTATTTGTTAGATGATTGTTATTTGAATCTTAGATTGAATATATTGAAATTATTGTTGTGGGTTGTTTATTTGATTTTGATCTTAATTATTTTACTGCTCGGCCAACAGTGAAATATTATTTACGAACCTTGAATTAAACTTGATAGAGGAAATTCTTGGTTGCATATAAAATAAAATAGAACAAGATTTGATTCCCGGGCATCGGGTGGAGCATTTGCAATTAAGATAAACATATACTTAGTTGCCTTGTTTGGTTGAAGCATAAGAGTGGTAAATGCATTCTTGTTAATATTAATACCATAGACATATAGGTATTGATTTAACTTGGATAGATTCATAAGAACTCGAAAGATTCTTATGAATATTATTAACCTTATAATCAACAATCCGAATAGTTCAATAAATCAATTATGAGTATGAAAAGAAGCATGATTATTAGCAATTTCATGACCACTTCAGTGTAATTCCCGAAGCAATCATACGTGTAGCCATTGATCATTTTACTTGCTTTGTAGTTTAGTTTATATTTTTGCATTTAAGTTTAAATATTTTTTCAATCACCATTCTTAGTGTTTGGCGTTGCATAATTAGCAATAATTTTCTTATATACCTAATCGCCTACACATTGTTCTCTGTGGGATTAAACCCCGACTCTTAGTTGGGTAAATTATATTGTTGCGACTGTATCTATTGCTTTTTAGCAGTCGATTTCGACGTCACCACAAACCTGTTATTGTCTTTAGTGTGGGGCTATGTGCAAGGTTTTAGTCAAATCCCAAGGAATCTCATCTGAAGGCTGCCAAAAGAATTTTGAGGTTTCTTAAGGGAACACAAGACATGGTCCTAGGGGTATTCATGGTTCGGTTTGGATCGGTTTTTCCCTAAAAAATCAAATCAAGTAAGTCGGTTTTTTAAATATTAGAACCAAACCAAACCAATTAAGTCGGTTTTTTAAATATTAGAACCAAACCAAACCAATTAAGTCGGTTTTTTTTCGATTCGGTTTATGTCAAAAAAAATTTTGGTTATTTGTCAGGTTTTCTTAAATAAAAGACATACACTACCAAACACATATTTCGGCGATTACATTTTCAACGTAACACTATCAAATCAATTGCCCTTTGAGAAATCTGTTATTTACCTAGATATATTAATGATAATTGAATCAAATACTGATGATTAATTTAAGGACTCAATTAAAATATGTTATTTTCAGCACGAAATAGATTCTTACACTAAACAAAAGAAAATTACCAATAACTAGAATGTAAAGGTAAATAACAATATTAAAAGTACAAATAATTTTTTTGAAACTTTGTATAACAACACACACACACACACACACATATATATATATATATATATATATATATATATATATATATATATATATATATATATATATATATATATATATATATATATGTGTGTGTGTGTGTGTGTGTATGTGTGTGTGTGTGTGTGTGTGTGTGTCTGTGTATAATAATAAATTTGAAATAGCTACTTTTATAGTCAATTTTGTTCGATTTTTTCTGATTAAAACTAAAACCAAACCAAATTTGATTGGTTTTTAAAATTCAAAACCAAACTAAACCTTAAAGTATTGGTTTTTTTGGTCAGTTCGGTTTGGTTTTCGGTTTGGTTCGATTTTTTGGGTTTTTATGAATACCCCTACATGGTCCTGTACTACCCCTCAGGTGACAATTTTAATCTTGTTGGGTATGCTGATGCTAACTATTTCAGTTATCTTGAGGACATGAAAAGTACTTCTGGAATGCCTCCCTTTCTAGGATCTTGTCTCATCTCATGGGGCACAAGGAAGCAAAACTCAGTGGCTATTTCAACAGCTGAAGTAGAATATGTATCTGCAGCTTCCTGCCGTGCTCAACTCCTATAGATAAAACAACAATTGGAAGATTTTGGTGTATACACTGACTGTGTACCTCTTATATGTGATAATACTAGTGCTCTAAACATGGCCAAGAATCTAGTTCAACACAAAAGGACCAAGCACATTGATGCGAGACATCATTTCCTGAGAGACAATATAGAGAAGGGGCTTATCTGTATGAAGTTCTGCAGTATAGAATATCAAATTGTAGATATATTCACCAAAGCACTGAGTAGGGAGCATTTTGAAAGAAATAGGGTGAAGGTGGGGCTATTGAAACCTAATTGGGGACCCATTCCCGTCAGTTGACTATGAAAGTCACCTTCAGGTAATATTAGCTAAAGTGTTTTCCGTATAAGTCTAACTCACTTCAATACTATTGCAGGTAGACATGCACGATGACTATAGAAGATGTAGATGCACAACATGGGCAATAAAAGAGGATTGAATTTTTCAAAGATAGGAAAAGAACCTAGTTCTTGTACAAAAGGTTAGTAGTATGTGCATTCTTTAATACACATCTTAAAAAGGTACAAATATCAAGTGCCATGTCATTCACTTTTTTAGACTCTACTATCACATCTTTTCCTTTCAAATCCTCTCTATCTCCTTCTGAAATGTTGCAACTTCCTACGCACTATCGCCATTTTAGAACCGGTTCCTATCTCTCTTCTCATAATGATCTTTTCTTATTAAAAGCCTCTCTTCTCTTGACCGATCATATTTCTCTCCTCAGACCTTCTCCAATAATTCTCAACTCTATCTCTCTAATGGCTGACAATCACTCGAAAATCCCTTATTCAGGCGACACTAACCCAGAGAAAACCCTTAAGTCCCCCGTACCTAATGAATTCTGTCACCATTCTCGTCTTAACCACTGAAACAAACTCGAACCCAAATTTCCCTTCTATCTGTAGTTCTAATGCGACTGTCTTAGACCTTTCTCTTCCTCTAAACAATAAGGACTCAGAAACCCCTAAAATAGATGATCCTTCGACCGAGCTTCTCGAGACCCAAGGTAAAAATGGATAAGAGGGTAAATTTCCAAGGCCTGTATAGGTTTCAGGGGCTAGGGTTGATCAATCTTCCGCCATTCTTACTTCAGATTCTGTGGTGACCATGGAGCCTCTAGAGGATGAAACCGTCATGACCATTTTTGTTGTATCTGCAGATGGAATATTGCATGAGGTAATTTCCGGTGTACACGAGTCATAGAGGAATGAGACATAAGGGTTAGTGGAAGAAGGATCCATGGTGCTGTTTGAAGGCTCTGCACCAACAGAAACTACTGGGCCTTCTCGAACATTGCTCTTTATGCATTTATTGTCAAGCGAAATGTAGTAATCACTCCCGAGTCTTCTACTAAGCGACCTACTACTAGGTTGCAAAAAAATGAAGCTTATGAGTCTGCCTTCCAAAAGATCAAAAGGAGTAGTAAGAAAAAAAGAAGAGGTTGGTGAAAAATGGTGAAGTAGTATGTAATAAGAGTGTCCCTGTGGTGGAAGTGGATGAGTATGCAATAGAGGAACCTAGTTCCTTCTTGAAAAGGTCCCGGAAGAAGAAGTAATCAGTTTTAGTGGAGGATGATACAACCCCAGTTCAAAGTTGAAAGTTATTGTAAGTGAACCACTAGTTTCTGATAAGGATGTTTTGGTCAAGTCTAGTGGAAAAACAAAATCAAGTGTTGTGACGTATGGAAAAAGAAAGTTGGAACCTACGAAGGAACCTGATTCTGCAAAGGGAGTGAGAAACTAGTTCTACTTCAGAACGTTTGAGGCACCAAAAAGTCTTGTTGGGTTGCACTTTTGACCCAGCAATATTCGATATGGATGGCATGAGACAAGTAATTGAGATGGTTGAGTTTCAACGATGGGTCAACTGTTCCAATTATATGCGCCAAAGTGTATGAGTATAAGGTTCAAAGATTCTATGCTGACCTCTTTCCCATTGATATCGACCATATTTGTGCCTTAGTTAATAGGGTGGATACTGTGTTTGATGTGGCTCTGCTTGAGGATATTCTTAAAGTCCCTACTATTGATGTGTCTTCTGTAAATGATGTGTGTAGTTCAAACTTCATAAATGCAATTGTAAAGGAAGGATCAAACCAACAGGGGGAACGAGTTCACAAAAAAGCCGTGTTGCCTATTTATCAGTTGTTGTTCGAGCTAGAAAACAAAGTTCTTCTACCCCGTGCTGAGAGAGATCTATGGCTTCAAATCATACTTATATCTAATAGAGGAACTATATGGATTTTCAACTGTGAATCTACCTGCTATCATGATTGAGCATATGCAGAATGTAGCAACATTCAAGGATGGAAATCATGGTCTTTTGTATGGGTTCCTCCTTAAGCACGTATTTAAGTTCTTCAAAGTTCCACTAGGAAAGTGCAAAGTAGGGACCAAGAAGCAGACCTTCTCTTATACAACTTTGGAGGAATGTGAGTGGATTAAGAAGAATGTAGGGTAGGTAGTACATCGACAATCTCTCAACTCATCAATGCTCAAAACTGCGAAAGTGAGGATATTCGAAGATTGAAGGCGAGGAACACTGTCTTGGAACATCAGCAAGCCCAAGGGACCCCAGGGTCACATGAGGAGATAGCTCATTTGACAAAAGAAAATGAGGATCTCAGGGCATAAGTGGAGAACCTGAAAGAGAAACTGCTCACCGAGCAAAAGAATACTCAAATAGACCTAGTTCTCCAAACCCTCACTGCAGCTTCCAAGCCCTCTACTCCTAGTGCCCCATAAGCAACCCCTTTCAGTGACCAGTTTCAGGTTTTTCCTTTTTTATTTTAATGACTTAGCAGTTATTTTTGTTTTTTTATTTTGATGTAGATGGGATGTACCGGTGCTACTCCTGATGACACCAATCCAATCTTTGCCTTTGTTGTATAACGAAGGCATATGTTTTCTATATAAAAACTATCCTCTTTTGCTATCTAAATGATTATGTTCTCTGCTTCTCTTTTCTATCATGTTGTGTGCACATATGTGGCATGGGTTAGCTAGGCTAGACTTCTTTATGTTGATTGCCTGCTTGTGTATTTTTAATGATTCCAAAAGGGGGAATTATAATTAAAACATGGATATGATTAAGAGGGAAGCATAAACTCATGGGGAACTTGTGAAGTTCCTATTGCTTCATCTGGTTATTTTGTTCTAAAAATCTCTTATCAATGTCTAAGTTTGTCATCATAAAAAATGGGAAAATTGATAGGTTTTCAATGTCTTAACTTTATATTTTGATGATCAAAAAAATTTATTGTTAGAAACCATATGGAAAACCTGACCACTTGGTACACATTGATAATCAACACACTCCAACTAATATGAATTGATGTAACTTTAGAAGATAGTGAACCAACATAGGGACCTGATCTTTTGTGCTTCCCTGATAGCAGTACGAAAGTCAACTGTGTACAGCTTGGAAAGTGACTGCCACAGAAACAGTGCACACAGTGCAACACAATTCTGTAGTCACTTGTTTTTTGACCGATTAAGTGTTTATATCATTCAAATGATGTCATCAAAGGTGTATTAACAAGATTATTACAACAAAACATCACTTGAACAATTGAGAATTCACTTCAAGCATTGAAATCATCTGATATTCGAGCATTCAGTTCTCAAGTGCATCAAGAACAAATTTCAACACTGCTACGTACTAGTTCCTAAATCTAGTATCTTATTGTCCTTAGTTGAGTTGCAACTTTGTAATCGTTCTTCAATGTACTTCTAGTTTGCTTAGCTAGAAGCATTGCTTAGCAACCCTTCTATAAAATTAGAAACCCTTTGTGTTTGTGTCGTGACTAGAGTTAGTCATGAGTTGAAGTCTTCGTAACAAGTGTATTGCAAAGTGGCTTGTAATAGCTGTATTACGAGTTAGTGAGGGATTAAGAGTTTAATTTCTAGATTGCATAGGTTGTAATCTAAAAGTTGCTCTTAGTGAAGTTGAAATCCTACTAGTTCAAGGTCGTGGTTTTTTATCCCCTTAAGCAGGGATTTTTCCACTTAAAAGTCTCGATCTTATTTACTTATTCATTAGCATTCTCAGGGGAAACTCATAGAGGACCTGATATTCTATAGTTTCGTGGACTTATATGAACTATCAACACACATTCCACAAGGAAAGATCATGATCACTACTTTTTTCTTCTACTTCTTCTTTTTTGGAAAAAAAAAAGGATAAGGAACAATATTTAAATAGAAAATAATTAAATGTTTCAATTTTTTTAAAATTTTAACCCATAAGAAGCACATGTGACCCAATTTACTACGATAATGAAATACATATTAATTTATTGGGTGGAAAGGCAAATTGGATAAAAAAAAATATCATATAAAGTTTAAGATTTGAACATTCTAGTGAATTTAGAGTCCTAAAAACTATCAAAGTCGAATAAAATAAAATCGAAAAAATGACACCGTTTAACCACTGTAAAAATAATAATCGAAAAATATATAAATTTGTATATCTTTTTGTATATATACATTCTGTTCAGCTACCAAATATAAATAATTTCTGGCACTGGATAAAAGTGATAATACCCAATAAAATCATATCAAACTTTTTGAATGTTCTTGTCATTTAAATTGGAAAATAAGACTAGGTTTATGTGTATATATAGCTTAGCGGTACTCAGTGTATATTTCTATTATGGGTTTTTATAGCATTTCTATGTCATGCCATGTTAATTATTGGGTTTATTTTTTAAAACATGCAAATATTAGTTAACCAAGTACTCCAAGTTTTCTAGCAAGCATAATCTCTTGTGATCTTCATCCGTTTTAATACAAGTAAATTTTTGTTCAATTTCTCCTGTGCACATTTTCTTTTCAGAATTTTTTATAAAACACTGTCTTTAGTGATAATTAGCTATCTATAGATATCATTTGTTATATTACAGATTGCAGATATTATTTTTATTCTTATAATATGTATCAGATGTATTTAATTAGCTACTCTATTCATGAATATAGTAGCAAAAATAGGTGTGAATCAGGGAAGTCCAACTAATAAGTTGTTGTATTCGATTGTATTCGAATGTATTCATGGCGCGAAATATGAGATTACAACTGGACAGATTATTGTATTCGACTATATTCACTTCGTGAACAGGGGATTACACTATTTTTAAATAGAAAGTGAATCAATTAACATAATTGACTCCTAATATAACTCAACAAACTTAACTATTGTGAGCACATAATTTTTGCACTGAGCAATTAATTTCAAAATTAAAATAAATATGTTTTTGAGTGCAATTACTTGCTTTGTTTGGAATTAGTTATACTTTGTGTGTTTGAATAAGTAGAAATTATAAAAAAATCAAAAAATTAGGATAGGTAATTACTTTGTTTAATTAGTTAGAAAAATTAGCAAATATAGTGTTAAGTAGTGAAAATTAGGAAAAAATAGTAGAAAATTGCCAAAAAATACTAAATAATTAGAGTAAGTAGGAAACTAGGATTTATAATTTTCCATAAAAGAAAAAGAAAAAAAATATAAAAGAAAATACATAACAAATAATTAAAAACCAGAAAATACAAAAATACATAGGACTAATGAAATTGGGCCATTTTAATTGAAATTAGTGGCCCAGTCTGTTAAGCCCAAAATTTTGGCCCGCCTGATCACACAGAGATGCAATCCCAGCCGTTCGTTGTGCTTAATCCAACGGTGGAGATAATTGGGCGAATTATTGGTTAATTAAAATAAATTGGGTTTAATTTGTGCCGTCCGTCCATGCTAATCCAACGGGCGAGGCCTTGGGTCTCATTTGACACAAAGCGGTGCCGTTTTAGTAACGGTGATGAGAACCGTCGATCTTCATCAATTGGACGGCTGAGATTACCTTAGTCTCATTGGCTATATAAAGCTCGTGTCTGAACGAGCCGACGATTTTTGATCAAATTCCTAACCCTAGAGACCAGCCGCCTCTCCTCTCCCTGCTTCGTCTCCTTCAGACCTCATCGGCCATGGAGGCCACCACCTCTTACGGTGGTCTCCGGCCACCCTCTTCATCTCCCACACCCTTCTATCCTTCATATTCACTCACCAAACATCAAAAACCCCAAAAACTAACCCTTCTCCAGAACTCCGATCACCGGAACTCACCACCGGTGACCACCAAACAACGAATCACCCCTCCAAACCAATGCCGTTCGAACCGCCTTTACACGATCTATCCAACCATGCTAGCCACTACCCTCGAATCTACCCAGATCGTCTCGAATATCCCAAAAAGAGTCGCCGAAACCCTAACTCCGGCGACCCCCAAACTCAAACCGCCCAAGATCCATCCTTTACCCTCCCAAAAACACCCCCTTTAAAACAAAATCAAAAAAAGGTTCCGTCTTTAAGCCTAAGAAGAAAGTCAGAAAAGAAAAGTGAAAAAAAAAAGGAAAACGAAAAGAAGAAAACAAGGGAATAAGAGGTCCTAAAAGAGGTCGAGAGAGAGTGAAATAGAAGAGTGAAATAAGGAAGCTCAGAGGACCGGCCCTGCGAGCTAAGTCCCCCCTCCTTTCGTTGTTCTTTTTGATTTTCTTGACTTATGTTCTTTGTTTATGTTGTCTTGCATGCTTTGCTTGTTTTGGTTATTTTTGTGTCTCGCATGTTAGTTTTAGGATTTTCTCCTGCTGATTTTCTGTTCCTTTTCTTTTTCTGTTCATATCCTTTCGTTTCATCTTACATCCCGCATATTCTAGTCTATCTCTCTGTTTTCTTTAAGTTTAGAAGTCATATAACTACACCTGTTAGTATTAGGTTTTCTGAACTTGTTCATTTCTATATTTCTTTCTGTTCTGTTTCGATTATGTGCTTTAAAAAGGATATATCTCTTCTTCTTTATCTTCTTGGTTGGTGGTTTCTGAGGTTCAGAAGCATGACTATTCACATGATTGGCTGTTTAGTCATTTGCTGTAGCTATCTCGCTTGTTTGCTTCTCTGTATGGATTCCTGTTCTGATATCCTTTCTTTTGTCTCTATTTTTGTCCTCTGTTAGTATTAGGCCTTTCAATCTTGTTGGCCTTCAACATCTCCTTTTGCATGTTTAAGTTTTGACTCTAGTCTTCTTTGCTAGTTTTTAATAGTTTAAATGAAGCTTCTTCTCTGTTACTTCACATGATAGATGAAGCATGTTTCTTCACTGTTTCTCCATGCTCTTCATCGCTTCATCTTCATCTTTAGATTTAGGTTGGTATTTGGGGAAAAGTTTTAGATTAATAGGTCTGATTCATTACCATTCTTATGTTATTCTGTCAAGGTTCATTGCTCTCTTGTTTAAAATAAGTCATGTTTTATTTCTTCTTGACTAATTGGTGAGAATTTAGTGTCTATGTGTACCTATATCATGAATCCGGGTGGTTTTTGAAGTTCTTCAAACTATCCTGTGATTTGAACTGGTAGTAATTAGATCTGAAGTTGACATGAATTCATACTGTATCGCATGTAGTCTGATGATGTGAATTAATTGACTGAAATTCAACCATATCAGCTGTTTCTTCTGAGTTTAAGTTAATTAATGCATGTTGAGTTGATCATATGTGTTCCTGTGTGCAACAAATGTTAAAAGATGATTAAATTCTGCTAGTTCCTGTTAAGCATGATTGTTTGATTAATTGATTGAACTTTAGGAGGATTGGTTATAGCTGTAGTGCTAGGTTTCATAAATGGCTAGTTTCTAAATAGGTTAAAACTAAAAATGAACAAAAATAGGCTGTTAGTTAAATAATTGGCCTAAGAATGGTCAACCTTGCAAAGGGTTGACCTATTCTATAAGGCCCTAACACACATCCCACTTTAAAAGTGGTTGGTTGTGCAAAAGGGGCTATGTCTGCAAATGCAGACTAGCCCAGGCTCTCTTTAGAGCCCTGAGCATAAAATGGCCAAACCTGCAAATGGTTTTGGGCCCAGCTGTTCAGTAATTGGCTTTAATAGCCAAGCTAAGTCTCAACTTGAGACTGGCTAATTTTTAAATAGTTTAATATCAATAATAAAGCAGGCTAGTCCTGCAATTAGCTTTAAATTGGAATAAATTGGTCTTAATTGATTGGAATTAGTTCAAATAGGCTAAAATTGAAATAGTTCTTTAAAGTAGAAGTGGCCAGCCCTTAAATACCAATGCAAGGGCTGGCTATTAGTTAAATAGGTTCAAAAGAAGCTGAAAATCTGACCTAGGTAGGCTAGTAAATCAGCAGTGCCCTTAGGGGCACAATTGGAAGTTAAATAGGTAAAACAGTAATTAGTTTGGAACTCAAAAGGGTAAGGGAGTCATTTGTACCCTTGATTTCTACAATTTTTGCAGAGATTTAAGGGTATAATGGTCTCCCTAAAAAGGGAAATCTATAAAAATCTCAAACCCTTAGGGATATATTGGTAAAAACCCATAAAAGGGAATCTTTAGAACCTTCCAGCACATGCTGGAAGGGTTTTGATAACTAATTTTGGGGACTTAAGTGTAAGTTTAGTAATTTTAGGAGGGGGAGAAGTGGGATTAATCCCATACTTTCTCCCCAAGTCATCAGCCCTTACCACAACTATATATACCTCTAAAAAAGGGCTGAAAAGGGGTTCCAATTTTAGCAATTCTGAATTCATTTTAAGCTGGTTTTACTGAATATAAAGCTTAAGAGTAAAAGTAAGAGCATAAAAACAGTAGTATCTTCTGGGTTTTTGGAGTTGAAGATATATATATTGGTGTTCAATCTGGGTCACTGATTTTCTTCGCTGGGTTATCTGCTTGGATTACTATTCGTTTGATGTTGCTGTGTTGCTGTGTTTGTCTAGCATTCATCCCTATGTTGCATTGCTGTTTGGGTCCTGTTGTGCTTATTGCTTACCCCTTAGAACTCATTGGTTTTCTTCTTGCTGATTCAGGTATTCTCCTGTCCGAAACCAAGCTGTATTGATGATTCCTGATAAATGGCATGAAGATTCATTTTGATTCTTTGTTATTATGAATATGCAGTTCAATTTTGTACCACTGCTTGAGTAGTTTAGATTTGTAGCTTTAGTGGTAGACTAGAATACAGTAGTATGAAAACAGGAACAAAAATGATGTAATAGCTTAGTAATAGTAGTAGTATAGTAGTAGTAGTAGTAATTAGTACCTCACCTAGTTAATTAGGTAAACTCTCTAAAACGAAGTAAAGTAACTATCACATAAGTCGATAATAACAGAGCTCATAGAGGAGGTTATCAATATGCTCACGTAATTAGCTTATTTCGTCGATATCCAGATTCAAATGAGTTAGAATAGGAAATAATCAATGAAGTAACGTTAAGGTAAAATCGGTTTTAGGAACATCAAACAAGTCTGGCTCATATCGGTATTAGTAATTGATCACAATTGTAAATTAGTATGTAGAAAAAAACAAGTTCAAAAGGAGACTAATGATTAGAGAGTATAATAGCTCATCAGCAACTGGGTAAGGTGATACTAAAAATAGAAGTGATTAGCAAATCCAGTGATAAAATCTAATGCAAATTTCATAGTCACTTAGTAGTCTGGTAATCATAGCAAGTAATTAGACTATAGATCATACCTCACATAACTAAACTGTTTATTATTGATTTCCTAGTTTAAAAACTTCATTGTTAACATATGTTAGTTCTCAAAAACAAGGATAAAAGTAGCCGGTTAATTTAGTTCTCTCATTAATTAGTTGTAATCATAGGATTAATATTGATTTTCTTGTACAGTGATCTTCTCTTTCTGATAAATAAAGTGTAATTTAATTCTCAAGTTTATATGTTTGTTTCATTATAAATTCTCCACCTCTATTTTCGTTACTGCTATTTCATTCTGGTTTGGGCCCTATGTATAACGTGGGCCTGAATTTCCATTTGGGCTTGGCCGATTCGTTGACTGATATCCAGAAGATCGTTTGGGCTTTAAGGCCTGGATCGGCCCTTGGTAGATTGTGTAAATGATTGAAGAGAAGACCAGGCCCAATAACAGATTTTCGGTAGGCCTGGAATGTTTAATGTTACAAAATCGATTAAGGCAAAAAAAATATATAGCAAATGTAGTTGGACGATTAGGACTGGACTTTAATAATTAAATTGGGATGAGCCTCGCCCGAATAACAACGGGGCCCCCTTTTAGTAATGATATAATACAATTAGACTCGGGAAGACTATTAGTTAATTCCATAGTCTTACCCAAAATAATTAAAAGCCGATAGACTATTTTAGGGCACGATTTTAATATACCTTCCTATGAACGAGTGTGCACTTGGTGCGACTCAAATCCAAATCTCGGTAAAGTCAAAATACACCAAAAGTCATAGGCGTACTGGTTGCGGTATGACTCGAGGCGTGTTTTCGCGATACCGCAAATTCCTAAAAAATAATACTTAACGTAAAAGCACATTATGTTGTTAAAACCTATAATTGAGTCAAACAAAAGTCAAGAACGACAGTAGAGCGACCGTGCTAAAACCACGGAATCCGGGAATGCCTAACACCTTCTCCCGGGTTAACAGAGTTCCTTATCCGGATCTCTGCTTCGCAGACATTTATAAGAGTCAAAATTCCTCGGATTCGGGATTAACCGGTGACTTGGGACACCATTGTCATTCCCAAGTGGCGACTCCGATTAATCTCTAATAAAATCCCGAACCGATTGTCCTTTAATTGGAAAAACTCCTTCCCTTACGTTATTGTATCCGTTTCGGGTATTTGAGCGTCGGGGTATGCCCTACGAGCGTATTTATATGCTATAAGTGCTGGGGTAGTAAAAAAGGGAGGTGTGACAGCTATAACACACAAATTTTATATTTCCTTGTATAAAGAAGATTCTCAATCGAAAAATATCCCAAAGATATAGCAATATTTAGAGAAATTATATATTATATCTGAATACATAAATTATATTAATTAAAAAAATATATGAATACATTCATGGCATACATCGGGACAGTGAATACAATGAAATACATATAATACAACAAGATACTTTAAAATACAATGAAAAAAAAGAGAGCGAATACAATGAAATACATGCAACACATCGAGATGCACTGAATTACAATGAAGAAAGAGAGAATGAATACAATGAAATACATGAAAATACAGCTTGATACATTGAAAATACATTGAAATATATTAACAGAAAATCAAGTTGCTTAGCCCCAAACTTCATCATTTTTGTTCAAGAACAAACCCTAATTTTCGGCGAATCTCGTCCTCCCCACCTCCACCAACACCCTATTTTCTTTAAACACATCACCACTCTCTTTTTGTTCTTGTTTAGCCCAAGTCCCATCACCAAGAACCTACATTTGTATACCCTCAACACTTTCTATATCTTCATTGTCAGAAGAAAGTTTCCACAAATCAGAAGATGGTGGCTCTGAATCTTTGCCATTTGTTGTTACCTGTGGAGAAGAAATGGGAGTTGTTGGAGAAAAAATATGGCTTGAGAACGGAAAATGAGGGTGTAGTGGAAATGGGCTTAGGGTTTAAGAAGTGGGTATTGTAAGGAAGCATGGTTAAGAGCCGGAGGTGTGAGGATTTGAAGATGAAACGAGAAAGCATTGTGGAGACTTGACAAATAGAAACTGAGGAAGACGGCGATGAGCGGAGCCCTCAGTTGTGTTTTCAGGAAATGGGGGAAGAGGATGACATGTATCAAAGTAGAGAGAGAATTAAAATAGTGTAACTGAATAGAGTATTTAGTGACTTAGGGGAATGGGTAACCAAAATTAGATATTTTGCTATAAACATTAAGAGCTATCTATAAAATATAATTTTTTAAATGTTATTTATTTAAAATAAATAATGTGTTAACCTTTGCTATAGGAGGTAAAAATTCCTTTTTTTAACAGTGGGCTAACAGAACGATATTGGCAACCCTAACAGTTTGAAGGCGAAAATGAATAGGCCATCGGTTGTTTTGCTCTATATCGTCCTTCTTAAAAATAACATCAGGTAGTCATTCTAAAGTATTTCTATTTAAGAATTAATCAATACGTCTTGAAATTTATTTTTTGAGTTCATTTTTTCGTGACATAAATATCCTGATAATCCTGAGATTAAGTTTTTTAATTTAAAATATCAAGGCAAAATAAATAATGATTAATCCCTAAATAGTAGCCCTAAGAATAGTTGTTTGTAACTATCAAAGGATGTGGTGGAGTGGAATAGACTGCTCTTCCCTTAACTAGAGAACTTGGGTTCGAATTCTGGGTATAAAAAAATCCAACGCACACCGAATCTGAATATAGTCGAACTCCAATACAAAAATCGGATATCAAACGGGAACCCACAAAAAAGAATAGTTGTTTGTACACTTCGCCCCCTTGTCCTTCTAAGACATTTTGGACGTGGTAGTTGCTTTGTTACATACCTATCTCATTATATTCCATCTTTGTTAAAATTGGACCTATTTAACAATATCAAAACTTCAAACTCCCTTCTCAGTAGTTCCACATTAGTTTTTTAGTAATCTTTTCTCTTTTGGAAGTACGAAGGACTCGCGCCAAAACGCGTCCAACTGTCTTAACTGTTTCGGAAATTCCCTGTCAGAGGGGAAAAAAAAACACAAAACGAATTATTATTATTTTCTACTGAAAACCTATATTATTAAAAAAAGGAGAAAGAAATGTTCTTTGTATTAAATTAATCATAATCTGTGGAAAACAGAAGAACGTTGTATTTGACATTTCTCATAGATGTATGTCTTTAAGCAAAGTATTGGTCCACAAGAATTCTCCAAGAAACCCCCTTAAGACAAGAACATTAAAACCCAAAATAAAAAAAAATAAAAAAAATTGGAACATGATATTCATAGTACATTAATATTAAAAAAAGTAATCCTATAATAGTGTATTATATTGGAGCAGAAAAAGGCAAAATTGGTGAGGTCAACTAGTATAAATTTTAGTCTCGTCAAATTTTGTCTGTGAATACTCCTTTTCCTTTCATACACGTTAACACGCTGCATCTCTCTCTCTCTCTCTCTCTCTCTCTCTCTCTCTCTCTTTGTTTATATTCCTATGTCACACGTTTGTTCAGAATTTTCTCCAAATTTTACTGTTCTTACAGCTTCAAGATTCTTGTCTTTAAATTGTTTTTGTATCAATTTAAAGGTTCAATCTTTTACTCTTTTAGCTTCAATTCTCAAGTTGGGTTTCTGAGTTTTCCTTAATTGTCTTCTGTTTTCAAATGGGTTCCTCTTGTTTTTGAGCTTTCTTGCTTTTTTGCTGTGTTTTAGTCCACATGGAATTTTTTGCCCTTTTGGTGTAAATCCCACTTTTTCATAGACTTTTCTTTGTTCCATTTTCCCCTAGTTAGTTCTTTTCTTACATAAGCATTCCAATTTTCAATTTTTCTTGTTTTTTTCCATGCTTATCCTAATTTGGTTCCTTTCTTAGCTACAAAAAGTTAATATTTTTCCCCTATTGATCATCAAATTTTCTCTTTTAGCTACAAAAAGTTGGTATTTTCCCCCTATTGATCAGCACCAACTTAAAAAAACAACTGAATCTTGAAAAAAAACTCAGTCTTGGAATTTTTGTGTAATTTGGCTAGAAGGGAGGGTTGAAAGATTTTAGCTTTGAGGGGAAAAAAATGCTGAAGTGTTTTTTATTCAAGGATAAGTCAAGGTCAAGAAGGAGAGGGGACTCAGCACCAGAATTAAGTAATGAAAGTGGGAGAGATGGTAATTCAGACGGGAAAAGGGTAGCTAAGTCTACAGGTTCAGTTTCATCTGCTAGAAGCATACCGGAAATGTATAGGGAAAAAGAGCAAAATTTGAGGGTTTTTTCATATTCAGAGCTTAAGGAAGCTACAAGGAGTTTCAATAGGATGTTAAAGATTGGAGAAGGTGGTTTTGGGAGTGTATATAAAGGTACAATTCAGGCTCCTAATGGAAGAGGTGATCCTATTGTTGTTGCTATTAAGAAGCTCAACACACTTGGATTGCAGGTATGAACTTTTCTTTTGATCTGTGATATATGTGTGAGGGTCTGTCAGAAACTGTCACTCTGACCTTCCAGGGTAGGGGTTATGCTGCACACATCCTACCCTCCCAGACCCCGGGGTAAGGGTAAGGCTGTCCCAGACCTCACTTGTGGGACCATACTCTGTTGTTGTTGTTGTTGTGTGGCGCATGATATCTTAATTTTGCCTAGAATCTTGGAAAAACTATAGGCAGATATATTTTTTTGTTTTCTATGTTAATGAACTTTTATGGTTGATATAGGTGTGAAAAATATAAGTTGCCAAATGGTAAATTAGACGTTGTGTCATTTGCTTCTGTTGTCTTATTACCTTGTTGTTGTTGTTATTGTTTGTTTATTGTGCCCTTTTCACTGTTCTTGAGCCGAGTAAGGGTTAAGCTCTATTGGAAATAACTTCTCTACCTTGGGTAGGGGTAAGGTTTGCGTACACGTAACCCTTCCCAGACCTCACGTGTGAGATTTCACAGGGTTGTTGTTGTTGGTAGATTAAAACTTGTTACATTACTTTCTTTAATGTGTGTGCATTATTTCAATATGATTTCGTTGTGGAACAAATATAGTGTAGTGTTCTACTCAAGTGTTTCCAATCACCTAATATTTCGCTTCATGATGTTTAATGATTTACTTATTTTGTTTCTTTGGTGATTTGGGACTAAATTTCTTAACTATATTCTTCTAGGGGATCTGAACTCCACCGGTTCTGCTCTCTGTATCCTATGTATGTGTATTACTCATAATTCAGTATTAGTTTGGTTATGGGTATATTACCGTTGTGAACTAATTTAGCAAGCAAAAATGTTTTCTTTCTTGCTTCTTTTGCAAAGTTCTCTAATTGATACAATGAACTCCTGCATTGACTAACACTTTCCTGTTTACATCCCCTTCTTAACATAACCTTTTGAGAATCAGTGCCGCTATAACTCTCACTGGTCTAGGATTTAGGAAGCACAATCAGTCTTTTCTTTGATGGCCATCTGCTCTTTTTACTTGTCATGTTATGTTGAAGGAACGTAATGAAGTAAAGAGTTCAACATCCGCCTTTGTTTTTTGCTTGTGTATGCCTACTGTCTATTTATGTGTTCCAACATTACATACCTCAAATGAGTACCACTTGGTGTATCTTCATCTCATAACCAATACATATATCTTTCTGTCACTACCTAAACCATTATTAATTGTTGTCTTCGCCTTTTCTCGTTTCATTATTGAGTTTGCTGTATGGCTCCTAAGATAAATGTAGATAATTCTCTATATATGCAGGGGCACAG
The DNA here is from genome assembly GCA_032618575.1 of Nicotiana noctiflora. Classification (NCBI taxonomy): domain Eukaryota; kingdom Viridiplantae; phylum Streptophyta; class Magnoliopsida; order Solanales; family Solanaceae; genus Nicotiana; species Nicotiana noctiflora. Next base: position 367,514 of record JASVEL010005569.1, read on the forward strand.
ACAATGGGTTGCAGAAGTTCAATTTCTCGGTGTTTTGGAGCACCCTAATCTTGTTAAGCTTCTAGGATATTGCGCTACAGATGGGGAAAGAGGGATTCAGCGCCTACTGGTTTATGAATACATGCAAAATAGGAGCTTAGAAGATCATCTGTTCAACAGAGCTGTGCCAGTAATTCCCTGGAGGACAAGATTGAAAATTATCCTTGGTGCAGCACAAGGAATGGCTTATTTGCACGAGGGTCTCGAAGTCCAGGTATTCTTTAACTACACAGATAAATGATTGGCGCTTCAAATTTTATCAGTTCACAATTGCTTCTGTGCTTGTTGCATTGAGAATACATATTGTTTGACTTTGCCAACAGAGTCATGTCCTAAATGTCAAATGTGTTTTCAGCTGTTAGCAGACAAGCTTTGCCTTTTAATGTTATTAGACAAGTGGCATATTTCATGTTCCGTCTGCTTGCGAAATGCAACAAATAAACTTTGCTAAGTCGCGTGTATCGGTAATTTCAACTAACCTCTGAAGCCAAGAAAGATAAATGAGTTGAATAGCATTTTATGATCATAATTAACAATTTAACACCCATTAAGCTAACACAATTTACGCTCCTGAAAGCACCTTTCTTTTTTCTATCTTCATACAAGCTCTTGAACCTTTTTTCAGACCTCATTCTTAATGAATACTTTTTTATTGAAATGTGAAGGTGATATATCGAGATTTCAAGTCATCAAATGTGCTTCTGGATGAGGATTTTAATCCTAGGCTTTCAGATTTTGGGCTTGCAAGGGAAGGGCCGGCTGGTGATCGCTCTCATGTGTCTACAGCGGTAAGTGATGGCGATATTGGTTATCGCATGGATGCCAAATTTTTGTAGTTGACTTCTCTTAGATGCTAACTTTTTGAATGCTTCCTGCACCGTGTTGCCATGTGGCTTATCTCCCTCTCTCCATTCTTTGCATTTCGCTCGAGGAAAAAGTGTGTGACAGTGTTTGTTACACCAATTGAATTCAGTACACTTGAAATATTGCCACCCTTTTTGCTAATATTTGAAGCAACTGCCTTTTTATGTTTACTTCTCGCCAGGATGAGCGATCGTATTCCTCTTCCCAGTAACAATTTGCGATGTTGTTTGTTTTCCTTGGTTTTTACCTAATTTTGTTAACCAAGTGATTTACTACCTGATATAGTTTGTCATTTGGAGACATTATTAAGACTTTAAATTGCATATGTGAAGTCATGCTTTAGCATTTTATTCTAGTTGGCTGATCATTATTTCATATTTTTTGCTCTTAGCCGGTTGGGACTTTAGGATATGCTGCCCCTGAATATGTTGAAACTGGACATCTGTCGGTCAAGAGTGATATTTGGAGCTTTGGAGTTGTTCTCTATGAGATCCTCACAGGCAGGCGAACTTTGGAAAGGAACCTTCCTGTGATGCAGCAGAAGCTTCTCGATTGGGTAAAGCAATTTCCTGCTGATAGTAGAAAATTCAGCCTGATCATTGACCCAAGGCTTCGAAACGAGTTCTCACTTGTGGCTGCTAGGAGAATTGCAAAACTGGCAGATAGCTGCTTAAACAAGATCGCCAAAGAGCGTCCAAAAATGAGTGAAGTCGTTCAGATACTGACACAAGCAGTACAAGAATCAGAAGAAACAACTGCTTTAGACGTCACAGGTCCAGGGCCATCTCGGCCTACACAGCTTGCCTCACCTAAACAACAACTTAAAAAGAAGACCATTGCTGAAACTGCACGGCCAATGCGCCCCATAGCTCAGGCATGTCTACTCAAACTACGGTTTTATTCAATGCAGAATGAACTAATATGAACTTTTTGTCTTAACTTTCTTGTTCGGCTATTTCAGGCTTGAATGCTCACAAGATCGCGGATCATACTTGCTTCAATCTCAAAACGGAGATCCTTATGAACGAATACGAGTAAATTTTTCTATATATACAGTAAGTAGTAATATTCTTTGGTAAAAGAAGTGGGCTCTTCACATGTCCCATTAGAGTTCTTTTTTGGTTAAGTATGTTTGCACTAGGAAGAGAATGGCAAAAGGAGGGAAGTTTATTTTTTCAATTAAAAGTGATTTTGAAGAATGTACTTGTAAACTCCTTAGTTTAGAACTTCTATTCATTAGTGTTTGTTTGTGTAAATAAATCCATTTGTAATCCAAGATTTCAGAGCAACAAATTTTGTTCTTCTTACTCAGTTACTTTTCTTGAGCCAAGAGTCTATCGGAAAGATGGAAATAGTCTCTCTACCTTTACAAGGTAAGGTTAAAGTTTACGCATATATTATCCTTGCAAGATCCCACTTGAATGATTGCACTGGATTTTCCATTCCTGTTTTGAGTGGCACCCCAAAAATCTTTAACAATTTAACTCTTGATCTATAACATTATTTGCAAAAGCATTAAACCAGTGCCAAAGTGGTAAACTTTGACCACCACCGTGAGATAGATTTAAGTTTGTGTAAGTTTTTGTATTTATTTTTACACTATTAGTATATTTTAACTTCGCGCAGTTTTCTCGTGAATAATAAAGGTACTATTAGAATTTTATTTTCAAAATTTAAAACATGAAGAATTAACCCAAATAACTGCATACATAATCTCTTAAATTAAAAATAGCCGGTATATATATATATATATATATATATATATATATATTAATATGTTTGTGTAGGAGTAATTAATATATAATTTATGCATACTGGTTAGAAAAAATAAACAATAAATTTCACCGGCTATTTGTGTAACCATCCCATAACAAAAAGTAAGATTTCCTTATCCTCAAAAGTTTTACTGATATTATGTAAACATATCATTAAACTATCAAATTTTGTACATTCTTAATTGTTTACACTTGGAAATGTTTTTTAAATAAATTTCATGATTCCATATATTTTTAATGTACTTTTTGTTTTAAATTTAAAAGTTTGTGGTTTCTGTACTGCTTATGTTGGAATATTTTTAATGTACTTTTTGTTTTAGATTAAAAAGTTTGTGGATGTTGTACTGCTTATGTGCCTCACTCCACGATAAATACCTGTATCGCCTTATTTTTTTGTTTGTTAGTAATGCAAAGAATGATAAGTAAATATTTTAATTCGCCGATTGTACATTCCCGTTGAAGAAGTTAATCACTTTATAGTCCGTACATGGTATTGGCTATACGAGATACATGCGGAGTTAGGATTTGAAGCTTATAAGTTCGAGATTATAATCCTTTTTAAGTTATTAGGTTCAAAATTAATAATTATTTTATGTTTATTGAATTTGTTAAAACAAATACCCACAACCAATATTGTGGCTCCGCCCTTGATCTCAGATGTTAGACTATATGCACGACCCGAATTTTTTACCCTCGGGAGTCGTGATGACGCTTACTAATGAGAGCTAGGCAAGCCAATCCTTAGCTACTTACTTCATTATCACATTGCTTCTTTTTAACAAATATAAGTCAATAACATGAAAATAGCGGAACTCTTGAATAATTAAGCGGAAGATAACAATTTTTAAATCTGAACATGAATATCTAATACAACCATTTAAATTACGACTACCCAGAACTTGTGTCACAATTTCACATACGGTCTAAGAATGCTACACATAAAGGTCAGAAAGAAGTAAACCCAACACTAACTCCAGAAATACATGCAAGAAACGGGGATGCAGATGAAATGAGACGCCAGGGCCTGCGAACGCCTGCAGGGCTACCTCGGGTCACCTGATGAATAAGATCCAGCAACTTCATTGCACTCCAAAATCTACAACACTAGGGTCTGCACAAAAGAGTGCGGAGTATAGTATCAGAACAACCGGCTCCATGTGGTGGTCAGTGCCTAGCCTAACCCCGACAAAGTAGTGACGAGGCTAGGACCATACCACCAAATAAAACCTGTGCACTTGTATAATATTCAACGGAAAGTAAAACAGAAATAAATAAATAAATAAATATGGGAGGGGGAAACATGCTTCGGGAGATAACAGATAAAGCAGAATCTCAAGAGAATTATCAGGAAAACCAAAAATTCAACTTCTAACAAGGTAAGGAAAACAAAGCAGATTTCACTCTTGGTTCGCAACTCGTTGTAGGCGTGCAACCCGATCCCATTTCTCATATCTTGTGGTAGGTGTACCACTCACTCCCATTTTATTAAATCGACAGTTCTTCCAAAATAAATTTCCTCCAACAAACGCAAAATTTAATACGAATTCATAAAACAACAAACAACAACAATATTTACCCAGTGTATTCCCACAAAGTAGGGTCTGGGGAGGGTAATACATACACAGAACTTACCTCGACCCGAAAGAGGAGAGAAGCTGTTTCCAATCGACTCTCGGCTCAAAACAATAAGTACACAAAAATTATGATTCACTGAGGAAACAAATAAGGACAAGTAGCAATTAATTATGGACTTTGAGGAGCAATTAGACAACTTAGTATTTAATATGTTGAATGTCAAGTAGTAGCTAAGTCACATAAACATGTAGCTATTATGGCATGAATTCAAGGCATAACATTGCGCAACGATACCTTGATTCAAAAATAACAAGTAACACAATAAAGGAAAATGGCAACATAAGGAATCACAGTAATAGTGAAATAAGACAATTAAGGCACTTGAACTGATAATATCAAAAAATATAAGTGCACGGCAATAAGTGCACGGCATCATCTTTCGTGCTTTTAATCTCATCCTCACCAAGCAATGATATAATAAAATATGCACGGCATCACTCTTCGTGCTTTTACTCTCTTTCCTAGCATATAATCGATAGAATTAGCATGGAATGGTACATCATGCAGCACGATATCACCCTTCATGCTTTACTTTCTTTCCTCACAATAAGCAAACAATGCACGACATCACCCTTCGTGTTTTACACTCTTTCCTCACAATAAGTAAATAATGCACGGCATGACCCTTCGTGCTTTACACTATTTCTTCAAAATAAGCAAACAATGCACGGCATCACCTTTCGTGATTTAACACTCTTCCTCACCCAAACAACAATCACAAACAAGGGTAAGGGAATAAACCAAAAAATAATAGATACCCCGGCAAGGGAATACAATTAAATAGTTAAATTTCGGTAAGGGTACAACATCAATAATCTCAACGTCACAGCAAGGAAAAATATTCAATAAGCAACAATATCCCGGCTAGGAAGCAGTTTAAGTACTCTTTCTCTTCCTTTTAACTTTTGTCATATTTCACTTTACCACTTGAGCCAATGCTCCAAAGGATTCAATCGTTCATATACTTTCCCAATTGAAATAATTTGAGCCAATGCTCCTTGATGTTCAAAGGACACAATTTACTTCCATAAGCTTTTCATAACAAATATAAATCACCACTAAGTCATGTGAAATACAACGTAATCATGATATCCACAATTTAAGGACACATGGTCATGCTAGACACCAACGTATAGATACTCATTACCATGACTATACGTCATACACAACAAGAAGCAATTAGCAAATAAGACTCAACTCCTAGTCCCTCAAGTTAGGGTTAAACCAAACACTTACCTCGAACTTCCACGACCAATTCAATCCTCAATAACCGTTTTCCCTCTCGAATTCGGCTCCAAATGAATTGTATCTATACAATAATAATTTCAATACATCAATAAATACTGAACAACATAAACCCAATATCTAATTATAGTTTTTCCATCATTTTACTCAAAAAGCTCATAAATACCCCCGGGCCCACATTGTCAAAACCCGAAGTTCGAACCAAAACACGGCTACCCATTCCCCTACGAATCCAAATATATGATTTGTTTTAAAATTGGACCTCAAATTGAGGTCCAAATCTCCAATTTTTAAAAAACTTAGGTTCTACCCAAAATACCCAATTTTCCCATAAAAATCTTTGATTTGAAGTTGAAATTATGTTAAAATATGTTACGGAGTGAAGAAAACAAGTTAGAAATCACTTACCAATCATTTTGGAGAAGAAAGGTTATTTGGAAAATCGCCTCTTATGTTTTGGGTTTTTGAAAGTGTAACTGAAGTTCCCTTTTATTTATACCCGTCTGAAGTTCCTTGCGTGGACCGCACAATAAGGACCACGGCTGCACATGCCTACCTGAAGACCTGCAGATCTTAGACATATGCGGACCACACGAAGCAGACCGCATCTACAGAGCATACACCGCTGACCGCTCAAAGGCGATCGCGGCCGCACGCAATTTATCGCGGATCGCGCTAGAGGGTTTAAAGACCTGCAACATCTGATCTTTTAAGTCTAAGGCATCCCGGAATAGAGGTGTCTAACGGGTGGGCCGGGCCGGGCCGGGTCTAATTTTTTTGAACCCGTACGGGTTCCTTACCGGGCCGGTTCCGGGCTCCTACATAGCGGGCTTAACGGGTTGGGGTATTTTCGGGTAAAAATTGACCCGTACGGGTTACGGGTTAAAGGGGACGGGCCGGGCCGGGTTTTACGTTTTTTTAATTTTTTTGTAAATTCGTATAACTATTATAATTTATTTTAATAGTTTGTAACTTTGTATTAATTTAAAGAACACAAAGTAAATGAGAAAAACTTGCACTTATAAAGTTTCAATGTAAGACTTTAAGTTTGTATTTCAAAATTAAGTTAGACTTATAAAGTTTCAATTTAAGAGTTTAAGTTATAATTTAAAAATTGAAGTTTCAATTTAAGACTTTAAGTTTGAACTTTGAAACTTTGAATATAAAAATTGACGTTTCAATTTAAGACTTTAAGTTTGAATTTCTAAATAAAAGTTTCAATTTAACACTTTAGGTTTGATTTTCAAAATTAAAGTTTCAATTTAAGGATTTAAGTTTGAAACATTGAAGTTTGAATTTCAAAATTAAATTGTTAAAGTTTCAATTTAAGATTTTAAGTTTGAATTTCAAAATTAAAATGTTAAAGTTTCAATTTAACACTTTAACTTTGAATTTCAAATTTAAAGTTTCAATTTAAGTTATATTAAGAATTTGTATTACTTTAAAATATAAATTAAAGAATAGAAGGAATATGATAAAAATTGCACTTGCTGCAAATTGCAAGTGCTTCTTTTATTTCATATTTCATAACTCAAATTTGAAACTTACAAATTGAATGTTTACATCTTTTAATACTTGAACAAATAACAATAAGTAAATTCAAATATTTTGCATTGCCCTGCTAAGTTCGTCATAATCAATATGAACTGATTGGCCTTCTTCTGGAGTATTTAATTCGGATGGGTGACCACTTGTTAATATATCTCCAAGTTCCTCGTCTTCTGGGCGATCAACATCTTCATGTCCTTGATTTCTTCTTTCCGATCTAATCCAATCTCTCATACATACTAAAACTTCCAAAGCATTGCTTCCCAATTAGTGACGCGTATCTCCAAGTTGTTGTCTTGCTTGGCTAAATGCACTCTCGGATGCAACAGTTGAAATTGGCACATTCATCACGTCCCTAGCCATTGCGTAGAGAACAGGAAATTGCTTTCCATTTTCATGCCACCACCCCAACGGTGAAAAATCCTTTGTGCAAGGCTCATTTTGTTTCTGCAAGTAGAATTGAAGTTCATCAATGTTCCCGCAACTTGTTTGAGTGTTAGAAAAAGTAGAAAAAATATTAAAACTTTCATCTAATCCTTCATCTTCAGTCACTGTAGCAGAAGTGCTACATTGCATAATAGAATTATTAACATTACCTGTAGCTATATCAATTACATTTGCATAATAATTATATAATTGCTGTAAATAATCATTTAAACTGTTCATAGAATTATATAAATTTGGGGTTTCAGTTTTCCCAATCTCCATATAAGTATATAAAGCATTCATTAATTGATGACAATCGGACAATTTAATTGAAGGATTTAAAACTGCACCAACTAAGTAAATCGGAGGAATTGGAAAGAAATATTTTTTGAATTTGTCTTGCATATTTGTCACAGCAGCCGTATATTTTTCTTTTTTTCTTAAATTCAAAGAGTAGAAAAGAAATTTCCGCTATATGTACTAAACCCATAGCAATAGTAGGGTAATAAGATCCAGAAAACTCAACAGTAGCAGTATAAAATTTATGTAAAAATTTAACAACATCATTAATGACCGCCCAAGTATCAGTTGTTAACATACGACTTGGATTCGTACAATGTGCATTAGCAACTTCAGTTATTGGATATCTATATTTATAGCAAACTTTTAAAAATAAATATGTATAGTTCCATCTAGTAACGATTTCTTCTGGCATGAATCGGGGTTGAAGGTTATGTTGGACACACTTATCTTTAAATTCCCTTATTCTAGAATGTCTATTATTTCCTTGAATTACACCAACCGCTCTTCTAACAAGACTAATCTCTGTTGAAAATAAATCTAGGCCACTTTTAACAATTAAATTATACACATGACATGCACACCTAACATGAAAAGTTTCATTAACAGGTGGTTGCAAATGCAATTTTAATATTGAAATTGCGGCAGTGTTGTTAGAAGCATTATCAAAAGACATACATAATATTTTTTGTTTGAGATTATAAAATTCTACAACTTCACAAATAGTGTTGCTTATAAATGCAGCGGTATGACTTTGATCTTCATCATATCTAAAAGCAATAATACGTTTTTGCATAACAATATTATCATCTATCCAATGGCATGTAACAGTAATATATTCACGTCCATTAACAGCTTGACCAATATCAGAAGTTAGAGATACTCTACAAGGAAGTTTTTCAAACAAATAACGTAAATATGTTTGATATTGTCCGTGAAGTCTGAAAATATCAGCTCTACAAGTACTCCTAGGTATACCTTTAAATAATGGATTGTATATTCTTTGAATATATGTAACATAATATGACGAAGAAGCAAACGAAAAAGGTAGACAACCTAAAGCAATCATTTTCGCTAATTCCTCACGATCCTTCATTTTATCATATTTTACTAACCCTCCAGTAGTAGGGTTAATAGTTGTTTGACTATCATCACCATCTAGGCCCCATTCTATCGGGTGTGAAATTCTCATATGCCTACTAAGCGTTCCAGTTCCCACTAAATTTCCTCCAGTCAAATGTTTAAATGAATCTTTACAAATTTTGCATCTCACTCTATCAGAACCTTCAATTAATTCAAAAAAATTCCAAACCTTACTTCTTTTTCTACGATTACTCGTCGGAGCCGTAGGTGGTCTACCCCCAGTGCCACGAGGCCCACGACCACCACCCCTTGTACCAACTCCAACACTACCTACCCCAGCACTAGGTGCACTAGTAGGTGTAGCGGATATCTCTTCTTCAATTTCTATTTCATTATCTTCTATTCCATAATCTTCTTGTAATTGATCATAATCTATATTTTCATTAGGCGATGTTTCGGGAACAATAGATATTGGGCTATTACTACCAGATGCTGAAGAATTACCTCTACTTTTACTCCCCCTACCAGTAACTTTTCTACACGCTTTTTTAGAAGCACTAAACATATTGTAAAATTTAAGGAATAAATAAGCTCAAAATAAATATGCAATTAAAATATTAATAAGAGAAAGAGTTGGAGGGAGTGCACCGAATTGGAGCACTTGGTTATGCAATTCCGAATTTCGATGTTACAACGAACAAACGTCAAGCCAATATTCCAACTTGAAGTTCAAAACCCGAATGATAAAATACTATAATTGAATTTCAATTATTCAACAAAAATGAGCCAAATAAATTCGAAGATGAAATGAGAAATTATTAAGACTTGAAGTCTTGAACTAGATAATTAGAGAATAGGTGAATGAGAGAATTTGAGATTGAGATGAGAATTTTGAGTGAGAAATGAAGAGGGGGGGAGGGGTATTTATAGATTTACATAAGGCTACATTTGTAAATTAAAAATGTGTTAAAAATTAAAAAAAAATGGCCAAAACTTCAATAGATCCGTTGGCCAACGGATTTTTCTGATATAGCCGTTTGGGGTGGGCCCCATATTTCTGAATTTAAAAAAAAAAAAAAAATTTACCGTTGAACCGGGCCGGGCCGGGCCGGTTTACCCGTTAAGGGTACTGTTAGCCGGACCGGGCCTACCCGGTTCCGGTTACCCGTTATTATATTTTTCCCGGAACTAACCCCTACCCCATAAAAACCCAGCCCACCCGGCCCCTTCTCAACCGGTCCGGGCCGGTTCCGGTTTCTACCGGTCTGGGCCGGTCCGGAATCGGTCCAACCCGGCCCGTTTAACAGGTTTATCCCGGAACCTACTTGTAAACTCATTCGAGCCCTCGAAACTCCAACCCAAGTATGCACACTACCACAAAAACATCCTACGAACATATTCGTGTGATCAAATCACCAATATAACACCATGAACATCAAATTAAGCCTCGAAAACCATGATTTCCTTCCAAGTTTCACAAAAGATTAAATTGTCCATTTTAAGTTCGAAACACATCAAACGACGTCTGTTTTCAACCAAAATTTATAGAAAGTGCTTAAACCATATATAAGACCTGTACTGGGAGCTGGAACCAAAATACGGACACGATACCATCACGTTCTAATCGAATTTCATTTCTAATTTCCTTAAATCTTTCCAGAAAACAATTTTACTCAAGAATTTCGGGCATACCCCCAAGTCCCACATTTTCCTACAGACCCTCCAGGACCGTCAAATTATGGGTCCGGGTCCGTTTACCAAAAATATTGACCGAAGTCAAATTTATTCATTTTAATATCAAAACTTGGCATTTGTTTACATAATTTCACATTTAAGCTTTTTGGATACACGTACGAACTATGCACGCAAATCAAGGTGACTATAAACGAGGTTTCAAGGCCTCAGAAGCACATAATGGGTAATAAAATAGGTGATGACCCTTTGGGTCGTCACATTCTCCACCTCTAAAATAATCGTTCGTCCTCGAACGGACAATAGAAGAAAGTACCTGAGTCAGGAAAAAAAAGAGGATAACGGCTCTGCAGATCAGACTCAGACTCCAGGTTGATGTCTCAGGAGGCTGACTTTTCCACTAAACACGAACAGAAGGATAACTCTTGGATCTCAGTTGACAAACCTGCCGGTCTAGAATAGCTACTGGCTCCTCCTCATAAGACAAATCCTAGTCCAACTAGACAGTGTTGAAAACTAACACGTGGGATGGATCGCCGTGATACCTCCGAAGCATGGACATATGAAATAATGGATTCACTATTAATATGCTCGGTGACAAAGCAAGTCTATAAGCCACCTCTCCCACACGATCAAGAATCGCAAATGAGCTGATGAACCTAGGGCTAAGCTTGCCCTTCTTCCCGAATCTCATCACGCCTTTTATAGGCGACACTCGAAGCAATACCCGCTCACCAACCATAAATGCCACATATGGAACCTTACGGTCTGCATAGCTCTTTTGTCTAGACTGAGCTGAATGAAGCCTATCCTGAATGATCTTGACCTTGTCCAAGGCCTCCTGAACCAATTTCGTACCCAACACCGGCTCAAACCATCCAATTGGAGACCGACACTGCCTACCATATAAATCCTCTTAAGGAGCCATCTGGATGTTTGACTAATAGTTGTTCTTGTAGGCTAACTCTGCTAAAGGCAAGAATTGATCTATGAACCTTCAAAATTGATAACACAAGCTCGGAGCATATTCTTCAAAATCAGAATAGTCCGCTCTAACTGACTGTCCGTCTGGGGATGAAGTACCATGCTCAACTCAAATCGTGTGCCCAACTCTCGCTGAACTACTCTCTAGAAGCGTGAGGTAAAATGCGTACTTTGGTCCGAAATGATAGATACAACCACACCATGAAGGCAAGCAATCTCCCGAATGTAGATCTCAGCAAACCTCTCAGAAGAATAAGAGACTGCCACATGAATAAAATGTGCTGACTTGGTCAGCCTATCAACAATGACTCAAACTGCATCGAACTTCTTCCGAGTCAGCGAAAGTCCAGTAACAGAGTCCATAGTAATCCGCTCCCACTTCCACCCGGGAAGCTCAATCCTCTGAAATACACCACCAAGCCTCTGATGCTCGTACTTAACCTGCTGATAATTCAAACAATGAGCCATATATGCTACGATATCCTTCTTCGTTCTATGCCACCAGTAGTGCTGCCGTAAATCCTGATACATTTTTGCGGCACCCGAATGAATAGAGTACTGGTAGCTATGGTCCTCCTCGAAAATCAACTCTCGGAGCCCATCCACATTAGGCATACATACTCGACCCTACAATGTCAAAGCTCCATCATCATCTACGGTAACATGCATGGCACCTCCGCACTGCACCGTGTCTTTAAGGACACACAAATGGGGATCACCATACTACCGATCACGGATACTCTCAAATAATGAAGAATAAGAGATCGTGCAAGCTAACACACGACTAGGATCAAAATCATCCAGTCTCAAGAACAGATTAGCTAAATCCTGAACATCCAAAGCAAGCGGGCTCTCACCGACCGAAATATAAGCAAGACTACCCATAGTGGTTGACTTTATACTCAATGCATTGGCCACCATATTGGCCTTCCCCGGATGATATAGAATGGTGATATCGTAATCCTTTAACAACTCCAACCACCTTCTCTACCTCAAATTCAACTCCTTTTGCTTGAACAAGTACTAAAGACTCTTGTGATCCATGAACACCTCACACGCTACGCCATATAAATAGTGCCTCCAAAATCCCCAATGCGTGAACTATGGATGCCAACTCAAAATCATGAACCTGATAGTTCTTCTCATGAATCTTCGACTGCCTTGAAGCATAGGCAATGTCCTTGCCATCCTGTATCCACACTGCTCCAAGCCCATCACGGGAAAGATCACAATAGACTGTATAGGGCCCTGAACTTGTTGGCAAAACCAACACTGGTGCCGTAGTTAGAGTTGTCTTGAGCTTCTGAAAGCTCTCCTCACACTTATCTGACCATCTGAACTGGGAACCCTTTCGGGTCAATCTGGTCATCGGGGTTGCGACAGATGAAAACCCCTCCACGAAACGTTAACAGTAGCGTGCCAATCCCAAGAAACTCCGAATCTCTGTAGTTGATGCTGGTCTAGGCTAGCTCTTGATTGCCTCAATCTCCTTCGAATCAACCTAAATAGCCTCTTCTAACACAATATGACCCTGGAATGCGGCCGAACTCAACCAAAACTCACACTTCAAAAATATGGCGTACAACTGACTATCCCTCAAAGTCTGAAGAACCACTCTAAGATGTTGCTCGTGCTCCTCCCGGCTGTGGGAATATATCAAGTTATCATCATGAAGACTACCACGAATGAATCCAAATAAAGTCTGAATACTCGTTTCATCAAATCCATAAGAGCTGCTGGGGCATTTGTCGACTGAATGATACCACCAAGAACTCATAATGCTTGTACCGAGTGCGGAAAACTGTCTTAGGGACATCAGATGCCCTAATCCTCATATGATAGTAGCTAGACCACAATTTAAACTTCGAAAATTACCTTGGCACCCTGAAGCTGATCAAATAAATTATCAATCCTTGGCAGTGGGTCCTTATTCTTGATTGCAACCTTGTTCAACTACCAGTAATCAATATGCATTCTCATCGATTCGTCCTTCTTCTTGACAAACAACACCGGCGAAACACTGGGTCTAATAAAACCCTACTCAAGCGAGTCTTACAACTTCTCCTTGAACTCTTTCAACTCAGGCAGGACTATACGATAACGCGAGATAGAAATGGGCTGAGTGCCCGAAGCCAAATCAATGCAGAAGTCAATATCCCTGTCGGGTGGCATACCCGGCAAGTCTGAAGGGAACATCCAAAAACTTATGAACAATAGGCACAAAATCAATAAAGGAAACCTCAGCACTAGAATCACGAACATACGCCAAGTAGACCAAACACCCTTTCTCGGTCATACGTCGAGCCTTCATATATGATATAACACTACGAGTAGAATGACAAGGAGTCCTTCTCCACTCTAAACAAGGAAAACTCAGTAAAGTTAAGGTCAAGTCTTGGCATGACAGTCCAAGGTAGCGTGGTAAGGTGGTAACCAGCCATCCCCAATATAACATCGAAACCAACTATGTCTAGGAGAAGCAAATTTACACGAGTCTCAAACCTCCAATAACTACTATACGTGAACAATGGATGCAATCCACCATAATATAATCACGCACCGGTGTAGAAACATAAATAGGGCACTCCACAATAGAATCACCCACCGGCGTAGACACATAAATAGGGCACTCAAAGAATCACTAGGCATGACCAGGTATGGTGCAGAATAAAATTGAAGCTTCTCTACCATATACCAGAATAATAGACATTGTTGAACTACCTCCCGTAGTCATCGACACGGCTAAGTGACTCATCAAAGGATGTTATGGTGGCTCCTCGTCGTACATATGAAATGGGAGTGACATAGCCCAATCGGTCTCTCGTTTTAAGAGAATTTTCTCCTTGTTCTCCAAAGGTGGCGGCTGGTCTGCTGAGAGAAAGAGAATAGTATATTTCTCTGAAATGTTCGCTAAACAGGCTCGTAAGTTGATGGTCATCTCCTTGATATCGCAATGGACTTTCATTTGAATCCTTCTTTCTATTTTTTGCGAGAAGGGTCAAGATGAGTGTCCTTTTCAGCAGAAAGGATTCTAGTTCCGGTGTATCTGGGGGTGCTTTGAGGCATTTCCTCAAGCGTAGGAATCAAAGCAGGGATTGTAGGGGACAATGCCCAGTGTGGTGAAATTGGATTTTTGAGGTTTTCAAGGTTATTTGAGTGAGGAATTTGTGGTGGCGAGTGAAATGAGCTGATCAGTAGATGTGAGAGGAGATTGAAAGGTTCCATATCTATTGGGGGGTTCAAAGTGTTGGGTAGTTAGTTGGAGGGTGGATCTGAAAGTTGGAGAAGGTGGAGAATTTGCAAGTTGTGTGTGGTCAAATATAAGTTGTGTTGAAGTAATTGGGTGGTGTAGTTGGGTTGGGTTTGGTCTGCCATGATAGGTGTATGGTATTCCTGATATGGTATTATTTGATTCTAAATTTCTGTGGAATGGAGATTAGGGTAACAGTTGTTATTTTTGTGCTGATGGATATATTTGGGAATAATAAGACATGTGTGGTAGATACATAGGATGATATTTATAAATGGTGTACTGAACGATGGTTGGATACGACTGGTCCTTAACCAATTAGTCCTCATCCTCGTCCATCTGATAGTAGTGATGACGAGGAGGATGTGGACGTTGGTGGTAGGGTTGGTATCGACTAACTTTGTCCCCTTGATGATACAGAAAGTGAGGCATTTTGTGATAACAAGAAAGGTCATGTCGGCTGTTGTGTGAGGTGGAAGGAGTACTAGGGATATATATTCTGGGGGAATTAGATATATTGTATTCTAGAGGAGGTTCAAGAGGATCATTCTTTTGATGGTTGTAGGAATTGGCAGTAGTATTACATTCATTTGTTTTGCATGAACTCTGAGTAATATAGGGTACTTGATGAGTATCTATAGGCATCACATGAATAGGGGTGATAGAAACCGCAATAGCATAAGTAGGGGTAGTGCGCGATTTATCAGCTGATATAGATGAATTTGACAGAGTTGTTGATGTGGCAGCAAATGCATGACTTATAAAAGCAGGAACAATATCGAAGTGGTAATAGTAGTACTAGCAGACAAAAATATGAGAAGTTTTAATAAATCCTCTTTATTGGTATAATTAAAATTTGTCTTGCGCTGATCTATTTTTTCCCCATTTTTTCTCAATAGTTTCTCTTCTTAGTTGTAAGTTGATATAATCAGTAGTAGCTGCAAAAAGAATAGGTGGGTGGGGTATATGTGTTGTAGGGGTGGAGACATAAGTGTTGTCCTAAAGAATGGAAAAGAATTTTTTCGTAGGCTGGGATACTAAGGAAGAGGTAGAGGTATGGTGTAAGAAGGACATGTTAGGAATTGAGTCATTTGGGAATTATGTGGCAGATATGGGTTATAGTTTCGATAGTTGGGTAATTGGAGAATTGGATCACGGGAAATTAAGGGATTTGTAGGTTCTGGAGACTTTTTGGTTTAAGGCTGATAAGTGGCTGCTTAACAAGCAGTGCATCTTCTTTGGTGGTAGTATGATAGGTTGGAGTAGTTTTGGAGCTATCCGCGGCAACAATGTGACAGCTGGGTGTAGCTTTGGAGGAATTATGGGTAGTGATCAATTTGGGGGTAGGGGTAAGTTTCTTGTGTTTGGCGTAGGAAAAAGTGTGCTAAACATTTTGAGTGGATGAAGATGGTGTTGTAGAGGGGATTTTATGTAGGTCAAAAGGCGTATTGATGGAATCAGAAGTTGTTTCAAGACAAGAAGAGACAAGATGACCTATACAACCACAATTTTAACATATAGGAGTTGTAGTTTCATAGTAGAATTTTTGGAGATGATTTTCGGTAGAACTTCACGAGGAAGTGTCTTCCTACAGGGGAAAGGATGCACAAGCGTGCATATCAACCTTTGCTAGTGCGAGCAGTGCAAGAATCAATCTTTATGAGTGTGGAAATCATTTTTCCGACCTTTTTTAGGATCTATGTATCATAGTACTCTATTGGCAACTCTAAGAGGTGGATCCATATGGCAGAATATTGGTTGGTATCACTGACTGTTGAAAATTTTGATTCCTAATTGTGTACTGTAATGTACTGAGACCTAACAAATCAAGGACATTGGTGTTGCACTTTGTGATAATTCTATGTATGAATGAATCTGATAATCTAGTAATCATTTCCCAAATCAATAAGATTTAGGGGTTCGATAGGTTTCCATAGCAATTGCAATTTATTTTTGAGGAAGTGATATCCCAATTTCCTTCCAAGAGGTTTAACTATAACAGTTTATTTTCAAGATGTGTAAAGTCTGTTTATATCAGCAGTAGTAATAGGTATGAAGTGGGGGTTATTTGATGGATTTTAGTTTTTATGAGGTCAAGATTTTGAAAGGTATGCTAATGAAATCAATCAAAACAAGGGCGGTAATCATACCTTTACTGTATATGATATAAATAGTAAGAACTTGGAAGGGTTGGTCCAGGTATGTGCAAGCGGTACAGGAGGAACTTGAGAAATTAACAAAGAAAACGAGGAGAAACTTGAGTTCAAATAAAACATGGGAAGGCGGAGCCAGGAACGACGTGTCAAACCTGGAACAATATTTGAACATTTTGAATGGTTCGCGTATTTTGGACCAGTTAAACTCTCACTTCTCAATATTTATGAAATTGCACTCACATTACTCATGAAATCCTAAGCTATGTTAATAAAGTCGTATAATTGACTCATATTAAATACTCGTGTAATAGAATGACACGTGGACCAGAGACAGATGAAAAGCGGGACATTTGGAAATCAAGATCGAGGCAGTAGTTTTGGTTGGCACCGGAAAGCCCCCGGAGGAAATATTGCTAGTGAAGGTAAATGAATACCTGCCACCCAATAGCATTCAATAAAGAATATTCTATAATATTAAATATACAATCCGTTATATCAAAATTTGGCAATCATAGCATATCGTTACACATTCTTCAATGAACATAATTATCATTTAAGAGGGGCTTGATCTTAGGACCTTGTTGCCTACGTGCGGCTACAAAATAGTGACTTAAAGAACCATTTTAAGGGGACACAAATTTTCTGACAAACTTATGTTACATATTACTCTAAAGCTCAATAACACTTTATTTCTCGTCTATTGATATTTAGATTGTTGCCTCTAGAAGCTCTTCTCCCGGAACCAAGTTATTTGATGTCTTATCTCAATTTTAATGTTAAGTGTTGTATCTTTTATTTAATTTTTTAATCATTTTATGATCAAACCAATTAGTTTGTCTATAAGCCATGTATAAATTTGAAAATGTACCATGTTATGAGTAAACAAAAGTTATTTTTGTGATAGAATATAGCATTAAGCACCGAGAATGCATCTCCAAGCACAAGAAAGTATTCTTCAATAACTACACCATCATAATGAGAATTTTTTAATATTAAAAATCGATGCAAATGACGATACTGAATCAATGGGCAGAGTTCCACTGATTATAACTAGGGATAATGTTGACGATAATGGGAGACTTATGATTTCTAAATTTTTGGCAGGGCTTAGACATAATCTCTAGCCAAAATAACTTTGAACAGATTTGCTACTATATATGAGGCACAAGAGAATATCAAGGTTGAAAATAAACTCCAAAAAGAGAAACAACTCAAAGAAAGCAAATCCAAAAGTTACAAGACTTTATGGTAGGGATGGGCATATATCGGGTAAAACAGATAATTCGGACCGTTAATTCTTTATTGTGTTATCGATATTGGGTTATTGGGTTAACGGTTCGGTAACGGGGTAAAAAAAAATTATTGGGTTATCGGTTCAGTCTCGATTTGCATTTTTTTTATTATTGGGCAAAAAAACCGATAACCCAATAAGAATGAAGTAATTTATTAATCTACCCTTAAGTATATATTAGGGTTTTATTTTACTAATTCTCTTCCCTCTTCAAGTTCACTCAGTCTTTGTCTCTCTCTTTGTATTTCCGCCGCAGCCCCCAACTCCAAACAGTCAATCGCATCGTGTAACGCCAGACGCCTGACTCGTCAATCGCATCGTGTACGTTTTGGCTCAAGATTTTTTATTTGCTTCTTGTTAATTGTTCTGTTTGCTCAAGAATTTTGCCTCTGTTTGCTTCTGATTTTTGCCTCTGTTTGCTTCTGATTATGTTTTTTGTTTGCTAACCGCCAGTCTTGGTGTCTTCTCTACTCATGTGAAATTTATGGTTAGAGGAGTAGCAATTTTTTGATATTCAGTTTGAGTAATTGAGCACTTTTAATTTTAGTTTTATCTTATCGGGTAAACCGAACCGAACCGATAAGGATCAATAACCGATAAGACGATAACCGATAACTAATATCTTATCGGTTTGGTTATCGGGTTATGATATTTGTAAACTGATAACCGATAGGCAAAACCGATAACTTTTAAAACCGAATCGACCGATGCTCACCCTTGCTTTATGGAACAAAACTAGAAAACTTGATTGTCTTTTCCAAATGAAAACAAACCAGCAGTTGACTTCAAGTTCCAAAATGATTTTAAACCTTTTTTTCTAAAATTATAACTCTAATAGGTGGTATAGATAATGAAAAACTTATAAGAAAAAAATATTACCACCTTAATTCAATTTAAGTAAGGAATTTTTTTTAAGTTCGTCATCTGAGACTGGTTGTTCATCATCAGGGACCGATTACTCTTCATCAAAGACTAATTATGTTATTCTTAAATTTGATTTTCATGAAAAAAAATAATTAAATCCTGATAATTAATTTACATATAATATAAAGAGAGAAGTACTAGACCATAGTATTTACTCAAATATAATATAAAAATAATTTAAATATAATATGAAAAAAAAAGTATTATCTTGACACATTTCAAAAAGATTTAGAAATTTCAAGGTGATGTATTTAGAAGGTAAGAGTTCTGATTGAAAAAAAAATGATTAAATGAAGGTAGAGAAGTAAATGGAACAGGAGATAGGGGGGGGGGATGATTAGGGTTCGGTATATTTAACATTTGGTATCAAAGCAATTCTTTTCTTTGTGCGTTATTCAAATTTATAATTAAATTTGGATGTAAAACAATTTTAGAAAAATAATTTATAATGTTTTTGTAAATTTAAATGCTATTTCTGGTGTTTTGAATAGTGAAAATAAATTTGTTTTAAACGTATGTTCAAATTAGATCGAAACAACATAGCGATATATTGAATTCAACTATGGGCAAACAATAAAAAAAAAATTTAAAAAAAGAAGAAGAAGAAAGGGTTATGCTTAGAAAGACAGAATAGTGTTGATAAAGTGAAAAATATTCTCAAATTGTTTAAATTAAATTATGGGTTATAAGAAGATTGTTATGGTTAGAAAGAGAGGATAGTCTTACAAAGTGAAAAATCTCTCTATTTTGGTTGGATTAAATTATTGGTACAAGCAGACCAATCCTTTTGATATAAATGTCCCTTTCTTGAATGTTGAGAAAGTTGTTGGCAGCTTTACTAATAACATATCTTATTTACTTTATTTGTTTATTTAATTGATTTTTGCTACATATGTTATTTTTAGTTTCTCATTCAATATTAGATTCTCATATAGGGCCGGATTTAATTTGCATATCATTGAAAAATCTCACATGATAAAGTGTTTTCTAATAAAGAAACTTCGTATCCAGATGTTGAATCCAAGTAATATACGTTTTTATAGTGACTAATATACGCCCCTCCCCCGAAAGAATGAAAGAATTGTCCTTCATCAATTGGTTAAGAGCGGATAATCCAGATCGAATACGTTGTTGGTGTAACAACGACATAGTTGCGCACTTCCCCTTGCATGTATCTCTGTTTTCAGAGTCACTGCCATCGTAGGAGCTGGTTGATATGGAGGTGCCTTCATACTAGAAAGATTAAGGCAAAGAGTGGTCAATCTTTGACACACTTGTCGGTTGCCGTCAAAACCTTGTAATGGATTGTATGAGTTTGGTGTAATTGAATTATTACCATGCGTCCGTCAATACATATTAGGTTCCGGTAGCGAAGCCAGTAATTTTATCAAGGGTGTTCAAACTTTAAAATAAGTAAAAAAATAATCCGACAAAGAGTGTTCAATACATGTTATGTACCTCTAAAATGTAATATTTTACATATATAAATAGTATAATTTTCTGACAAAGGGTGGCGAGTTGACCACCTTTGTCCAAGTGTGCCTTCGCCTCTGTTAGGTTCTATTTGGAACTGAAATTAGAATATGGATCCAACAGGGGCGGAGGCAGGAGGCGCAAGGGTGTTTAGGTAAGGGTGTTCACTTGAACACCCTTCGCCGAAAAATTACACTGTATATATAAAGCAAAATCTATTTTTTATCTTTATATATTAAGTTTTGAACACCCTTAACATAAACCAAATATTTGGCTTAGTGGTCAAGGGTATTCAAAATGTGTAGAAGATTGTAGGTTCCTGTAAATTGCAATTCAATTTTTTATGAACACTCTTAATACATATCATGCTTCCGCCTCCAAAATGTGATGAACAAAGCAATGCCATAGCAGTGCATCAGCGGGTCAAACTTATTTTCTAAGTTTAATGGAAAAAGTTAGTATTATCGCAGGGAAGGTTAGTTTTATAATTTACTAGTAGCTTTATGTTTCTACTTAGAGTTTTCGTCACCTATCGATAAGAATAAATTTTTAAGTAAAATTTTTTTTTCATAATGATGGATCTTTGTGAAAGAAATTTGTCAAATGGTGAATGATAACTGAAATAGCAAAAACTTTGTCATGTTAATATTGGTATGTTTATGCGCTCTCATCAAATGTTTTAAAATACTATTTAAGAACATAAAACTTAAATATTATTGTATAGTTATATCAATATTCTTACCTTTTTTTATATATTTAAACATAATTCGTTTCGGGATTAATTGATACTCAATCACCTGTCTAGGTTCTTCCTACTTTTAAGAGACAATTTTTTTATTTTATAAATTATATATTGTCATGACCCGAGTTTGACCCACCATCGGGCATTGTGATGACGCCTACTATTGGAGCTAGACCAGTCAAATATTACACATCCTCTATCAACATCAATAATAAAATACTATCAACAATTAAATAAATGCGAAAGTTTGAAACATATCACTACTCAAAACCTGGTGTCACTAGCTCACGAACTGCTAAAAGTACTACACATAACTGTATGAAAGAAATATAAAACTATTTGTCTCGAATACATGAGATAACAGAGTGAAAGTAAAGATAGAGGAGACAACGGGTCCTGCGGACGCCTACAAGGCTACCTCGCTGTCTCGCTGGTCGAAGTACCAACAATCGCACTAGTGCTACTATTGCTGTCCGAAACTCGTAACTGCACAAAAAGAGCGCAGAATATAGCATCATCACAACCGACCCCATGTGCTGGTAAGTGCCCGGCCTACCGACGAAGTAGTGACAAGGCTAGGACCAGACACACACATAAACCTGTGCAATTCAAAAAAGAAATATATATATATATATATATATATATATATATATATATATATATATATATACACACACACACACACAACAAAAGGAAGCAAAGTACCAAACTAAACCGTAAGAAGGGTGGGAAACATACTATGGGGGCACAAGTCGAATATAAAAGCAATCAGTGTAATCAAGAAACATGGCATAAAAATAACTACCAAAGAATAAGAAATCCAACAGTTGCACGGCATCACCCTTCGTACTTTTACACTCATCCTCACCCAAAGAAATCAAACAGAATGGACGGCATCATCCTTCGTGCTTTCCCTCACATGACTCTCATATCACGGCACGGAATGAACATTTGTGCAATTATAATCAACAATGGCACGGAATGTTCTTTCATGCATAAATAGCAAAAATATGGCACATAATGACCATTCGTGCAAATATAATTAAAATATGGTACGGAATGACCCTTCGTTCAAGTATAATTTAAAACATGGCACGGAATGGCCCTTCGTGCAAATATAATTACAAATGGCACGGAATGACCCTTCGTGCATTATCACTCTTCCTCACCCAAACAACAGTCACAACCAAACAAGCAAGAGGAATAAATAAATAACAAATACTATCCCGGCAAGGGATCGGAGTAACAACAATAATAACTGAGTCCCAGCAAGGGAACATTAACAATAACCTTCACAACCCGGCAAAGGTAATTACTCAGTATATTTAACCATCCCGGCAAGGGATTAATTACAATTCCTTTCAATACTTTCAACTTTAACTCAATAGTATTTATCATTCGAGCCAACGCTCCAAAATATTAATATTTCACAATTTATTCTCGAACTCTTCTCATTTGTAGCAAATCATAATTTAGCTTAAGAGAGTTCTAAATTATCTCACAAACATGTAAAAACAAAAACACACCATCATGCTAGACTCCAGTGTATAGACACTCGTCACCACGCCTATACACCGCACTCGATCATTTAGCAAATAAGAATTTATTATACTCTAATCCTATTCCCCCAAGCTGGGATAGATCAAACACTTACCTCAAAGCCTTGAAGTCCGCTTAATCCTCAACTATTACTTTATCTCGTGATTCAACCTCCAATTCAGTGATATCTAGGCTATGGAATGTTACCATTGAGTCTTTATTGATATTATCAAATAAATTATCAAAGGAAATACTCTTTTATATTTCATATGCTTGAATAAATTAATTTCAAGCTATATGAATATATTTTATATTATAAAAAAATTCAAGAGATAAAACTTGACAAAATGCAAAAGTTAAAAATGATACATGAATAGTTATCATACGGACCTTTCTTGGAATCTATATTATATTAAAAACATGAAGTCCCTATCGAAATATTATCCGCCTTTTTATTCTTATATGCATTCCACATTGGATATAATTGTAATTGCAATCAGAAATTTCTTTTCCCGCAAAACAAAAACTCTCATTTATTCTTTTCGGTTGTCTAGGACTTTACTTTAGTTAGGTTTATAATTGTATGGGTCAGAATCCGACTTTACGATAGTCGACGAGGTTAGTCGTTCCCCTCGGCTAATGCAAGAATAATAAGTGCCATGATCACTCTTAATTAAGGATATTTTTCGTATCTGTCTAAAGTGATTATCAAGGTTACAACCTATTTGTTATATTTAAAATAACCCCCTAATGTGGGCCCACCCTGCAAGGGCCAACTTATACAATTCACATCTATAAATACCAGGAAAGAAAATGAAAGAGGGGGTTCTACTCTCTCCCCATGGGGGCTCTGGAGATACAGAGCAAAACACAGAGTGAGAACACACCAACGAAAACAAAAAGAGGGCAGATCCAAATGAACATGATTGTAGGGCTCTGAACCTCCTCATGGGGAGGCATACCACTTTATTATCATGAATAAAGATCGCCTATGTTCTCTGCTGCTAGTACGAACATTTCACATTATCTTTTCCTTTACTAGATTCATGATGTGTTACGACTTGCAATGATTGACCATCAACTTATATCTATTGTTTTGAGTTCATAAAGTAACCAACAAAATTTTGAGTCAAACAATTTGGCACCATCTGTGGGGATTTCCTAGAAAGATCACGTAGCTCCTCCTGAAATCAAAAGTACTAGAGAAACGTCGAGAAAGGGAGATATACCTTGACTCAAAATAATAAACAATGTTCAACAACAGTTGAAGTGAGACTCATACCATGAGCCTTCGCCAATTAATCCAATCACGGTTGAAGTACGACTCGGCTACGCGCACTCGACTCAGAATAATCAACAATATTCAACAATAGTTGAACTGGGACTCAGGCCATGCGCCTTTGCCAATTAATTCAACCACGGTTGAAGTATGACACGAGCTACGCGCCCTCGACTCAGAATAATCAACAATGTTCAACAAAAAATGAACTGGGACTCAGGCCATGAGCCTTTGCCAATTAATTCAACCATAGTTGAAGTACGACTCGGGCTACGCGCCATCGACTCAAAATACTCAACAATGTTCAACAACAGTTGAACTGGGACTCAGGCCATGCGCCTTCGCCAATTAATTCAATCACGGTTGAAGTACGACACGGGCTACGCGCTCTCGACTCAGAATAATCAACAATATTCAATAACAGTTGAACTTGGACTCAGGCCATGAGCCTTCACCAATTAATTTAACCACGGTTGAAGTATGACTCAGGCTACATGGCCTCGACTCAAAATACTCAACAATGTTCAACAATAGTTGAACTGGGACTCAGGCCATGAGCCTTCGCCAATTAATTCAACCACGGTTTAAGTACGACTCGGGCTATGCGCCCTCTACTCAGAATAATCAACAATGTTCAACAACAGTTGAACTGGGACTCAGGTCATGCGCCTTTGCCAATTAACTCAACCACGGTTGAAGTACGACACGGGCTACGCGCCCTCGACTCAGAATAATCAACAATGTTCAGCAGCAGTTGAACTGGGACTCAGGTCATGAGCCTTCTCCAATTAATTCAACCACAGTTGAAGTACGACTTGGGCTACGCGCACTCGACTCAAAATACTCAATAATGTTCAACAATAGTTGAACTGGGACTCAGGCCATGAGCCTTCGCCAATCAATTCAACTACGGTTGAAGTACGACTCGGGCTACGCGCCCTCGACTCAGAATAATCAACAACGTTCAACAACAGTTGAACGGGGACTAAGGCCATGAGCCTTCACCAATTAATTCAACCACGGTTGAAGTACGACTCAGGCTATGCGCCCTCGAATTAATTCAACCACGGTTGAAGTATGACTCGGGCTACGCGCCCTCGACTCAAAATAATCAACAATGTTCAACAACAATTGAACTGGGACTCAGGCCATGAGCCTTCGCCAATTAATTCAACCACAGTTGAAGTACGACTCGGGCTATGCGCCCTCGACTCAAAATAATCAACAATTTTTGTTTCTGGGACTCAGGCTATGAGCCTTCACCAATTAATTCAACCACGGTTGAAGTACGACTCGGGCTACGCTCCTCGACTCAGAATAATTAACAATGTTCAACAACAGTTGAACTGGGATTCAGGTCATGAGCCTTCGCCAATTAATTCAACTACGGTTGAAGTACGACTCGGGCTACACACCCTCGACTCAGAATAATCAACAATGTTCAACAACAGTTGAACTGGGACTCAGGCCATGCGCCTTCGCTAATTAATTCAACCACGGTTGAAGTACGACACGGGCTACGCGTCCTCGACTCATAATAATCAACAATGTTCAACAATAGTTGTACTAGGACTTAAGCCATGTGCCTTCGCCAAAAAATTCAACCACAGGTGAAATACGACTCGGGCTACACGCCCTCGACTCAGAATAATCAACAATGTTCAACAACAGTTGAACTGGAACTCAGGCCATGCACCTTCGCCAAATAATTCAACCACGGTAGAAATACGACTCGGGCTACGTGCCCTCGACTAAAAATAATCAACAATGTTCAACAACAGTTGAACTGGGACTCAGGCTATGCGCCTTCGCCAAATAATTCAACCACGATTGAAATACGACTTAGGCAACGCGCCCTCGACCCAAAATAATCAACAATGTTCAACAACATTTGAACTGGGATTCAAGCCCTCTGCCTTCGCCAAATAATTCAACTGCGACTGAAATAAGACGTGGGCTATGCGCCCTCGACCCCAAAACATCCTAAAAGGTTCAACTACAGTCGAATCAAGACCCAAGTCATATACCTCCGCCGATAAACTAACAAGTGAACTAAGGCATAGGGCAGATACCCTCGCCAACCAGGTAAGCATGTCTAACTCCTACTAGGATGAAAGACGTGCAAGGTTCGGTGCCTGTCAAACCACCGGGTCGAGCTTTCATCCCTACGGCGAACAGTCTGATCGCGCCCGGAACGAGATTAAGATCGGAATGAGCTGCCCTTGATGTGATGCCTCCCCACGCCCTCTCGAGAAGCGAATGGATCATCCGCCAACGTCTAAAAACCACCCACCACCCCCCAAGGCGCAAATGAAACTAATAGTAATTAAACGACAAAAATAGAACTCCCCCTTGTTTGCAAAACAATCGCGGGCCACACCCGCTTACATCCATCCCAACATCGTCCGAAAATAAAAAAAAAGGAAAGGAAGAAGAAAAACAACAACGTACACAAAAAATAACAATAGCAACGACCACTAATAAGGAGAAGAAACCACTCGTTTCACTCAGGGCCATCCACGCCATCGCCTGCTCTAGCTGCACCATCCCCTACTCCAGCCGCTTCACCACCCACTCCACCTGCGCCACCACCTGCAATCTACACACCATTTCCAGCCCCTTCCAAACTACCGCTAGCACCATCATCAATACCAGGCGTTGTGGCGTCAAAACCATATTCCACGCAAGCCTCCCGCGCCCTCTAGTGTGCTCCCTCAAAAACGATTTCGGAAATGATGCCGAACTAAAATAGATGTTTGTATACATCCCGCTGGGCCTTATCATAAACCCAAACCTCGCGGGAACCAACCATGAAAGCGGACTGCTCCTGGATACGCCTGTTCTCTTCATCTAAAAGCACGATTTGTCCCGCTGCATCTTGAGCGCCCCGCTCTAAAAATTTGATCCGCTCTTCAAGACTGCCTCCCTGATGGTAGCAGCAACTCTCACCAACGATAACTGAGATTCGTTAGCGCGGATGATTCCCTGCAATTTATCCGCCCGGGCTAAGGCCTCAACCAACTTCTACTTTAAAGTCGCCACCTCCCCTTCCAGTACATCAACCTTCTCACTCCACTCTAAGGTAATTTCTGTCACCTTGGTTAAACATAAATGCTCACACTCTATCGAAGCCCTCCGTCCATCCTCGAGCTCATCATCCTTCCGACGCAATTGGTCCTCTAAAGCTCTTATACAACCAAGTGCTTGGTTCGCCTGTAACTCCCTCCTCGCCAACTCTTCAACCAACGCTCGGTTACAGGGATCAATCCTCATACGCTTGCTCAACTCCCTACACTTGTTTCGGTAGCAACGACACTTGTCAAGCACCCGCAAAAACACCCTAAACTGAACATTGGACCGACGAAGACTCTCCACCTGTAACAAAAATGCTTGCAAAATAAAGAACGACGAGTCAGGCAGAAGATTAAAAGAAGGGGGGGGGGGGGAGCAAACAGAAAGCAAATAAGCTTCCACCTCCGAATACGTACCCTCCTCCCCATCAAGGCTACTTCATTCATCAAACCAACATATGTAACCCCCCTCAACGATTCGTTCTCCACCGCAGAACAGAACTGTCAAAACTGTGACACCAAACTCGAGTCCAGCAGCAACAAATTCTCATTCACAGGAATTTCAACAACACGCGGCCTCCCATCTGGGTGAACTGTCGCACTTGTGATACAAAATTAAGAGGGTGAAATTAAGAGGAGATTTATGGAATATGGTCTAAATCGAGTTGGAGTTACTTAACCAAGTTTCTCATATGAAAATCCCTTAAAAAATTGCTAAAAATCGAGCTCTAGTAGTCAAAATGTTATAAAAATGATGAACCCTCAAAATGGCTAATTTAATTTGTCTGCCCAAGTATTTGACCATCGCAAACACGTAGGGACTATCGCGTCCGCGGAGAGGAAAAATGAAGGGGAGGGGGTCCAGTTGTTCATCGTGAACGCGTAAAGTGGTCCGCAAAAGCGAAGGGTAGGGAAATAAGGCTTCACGAACGCGTGAGAGAGTGACGCGAACGCGATTAAGAGAAGGACAGAGCTTCACGAACGCGTGGCTCTAAACGTGATCGCGTATAAGAAAAAATGGGCACCCTCCAGGTTATGCTACGGGAACGCGGTGGAGTAGCCGCGTACGCGATGAAGGGGGAAAGGGACACTATGCGAACGCGATCACTTCTTCGCGATCGCGAAAAAGGACTTCTGACCTGCAATTTTCTGCAACATTTCCAAACCTCAAATTGCTCCGTGGAGCATCCGAAACACACCCGAGGCCCCAAAACATATCCCATAATATCATTCAAACTTGTACCAATTCTTAAATCACCCAAAACAACGTCGGAAACACGGTTTAAGCCAAGATTCAAGTCGAACTTCAATTTCTAACCAAATACACTTTCAATCAAAAACCTATCCAAACCTTGTCCGAATGACCTGAAATTTTGCACGCATATCCAAAATAACATGACTAAGCTACAACAACTTCTGAAATTCCAAACCGAAACTTCAAAAATTTAAATTTCGGCATTTCAAGCCTAAATGTGCTACGGACCTCCAAATTATATTCCGAACACGCTCCTAGCCCCAAAATCACCTAACGAAGCTAAAAGAACCATCAGATTTCCATTCCGAGGTCGTCTTCACACTGCTCCGAATATGGACTATTTTTTAAACTCTTAAGCTCTCATTTAGGGACTAAATGTCCCAAAATACTCCAAATCCTAATACTGAACGTTCCGACAAACCAAAATAGTAGATATGAACTTAGGAAAAATAATTAATGGAAAATCGGGGCGTAAATTCCAAAAATAACTTGCCGGATCGTAGATGCATAAGATTTAAGTACTAAAGTAAAAGTGATTTGAAATTTTTTGTCGCAATATTAGGTGTCAAGTATCTTAGGAGATGTGTAAAGTTGTAGTTACTGTGTTTGTCAATTTTGTTAGTTGGAATCGTTAAAAGTTATTTTTATATTTAAGTTACAAGTTACTGCTACGATGTTTGGCAGTAATTTTGTATCAATGTTCCAAACGCACATATAGCTATACAAACACGAAGATTACAAATATGCTCTAGGGCAATTTTTTCAAATCTACTTTCTCTTTATATTTCATCTCCATAATAAAATCCTTTAGATTTCAGGTTATATAGTGTAGTAGTTCTTAAATTTTTTTTTAATATCATATGATTTGTTGGTCATTTGGAGAATTTCTTTGGTGAATATTTTATTCCTTTATTAAAAATAATCAAAATTTATAATTTCCAGGAGTTTAATTTTTTTTTATTCTATAACTCATCCAATTTTAATAATAATTATGTAACTCTAAGAAATTATATTTTCCAACATAGGGTACACGCGCGTCTCTTGAGATTAGTTAATTAAAAACTTAGCAATTGAGATAATTTATTTTTACTTTAGTCAAATCAAAGAGACCTGCCACATCAAATTTATAAAGCATGTAATCATTATTTATTTGAAACAATTTTTTAAATTCAATTTTTTTTAACCTTAATTATAAAACTTCTAGTTCCTTAATATATACCATGATGCCATGTGAATTGAATTTCAATATTAGATTGTTATAGGTAATAATCTAATATAAATTTTATATGAATTTTGAATAAAATAATTTTATGTTTTTTAAAAGGTATATAGAAATACAACTATTTATTAAGAAAATATATTCATATCTAACGGTGCTTTCATGAACAATATTGAACAACTCATTATAGATTTTTATTCTTCAATGAACTTCGTTCTTCCTTTATTTTTATTTTGTAATGAATGACCTAGAGAATATTCGCTTGTTGAAAACAATCAATTAGTACTAAACCAAATTAATATACAGAGCGCCAACTATTACAAATAGGAGTTTAAGTTCTATGCATTAATAATATAAAAAATATCCATATAATCATGTCACGTAAAATAGGTATCTCCATTTTAAAGCATTAAATGGTAACTAAAATTAAATAACAAGTATTCTTGTTATAATAAGTTAGCTACCTTATTATCAAATTATTAATTATTCTGCAATATTTTTCGTAATAATTTATCAATAATTACTTCATAAATAATTTTTACATTGTCCACAAATATTGCACGTGTGATGTACATTGTATGAATATACATGAAGATAAAGTATGATAAATAGGATTTAATTTAATAACTGGTGCAAAATGTAGACATTGAAAATGAAGGACAAAATTCCAATTAGTCACTAACCAATAACAAAAATGAAGAAAAGTTAGGCGCATCATTCCCCAATAATGAACCATCAACAAATAAATTTACCCTCAATGTTATCGAAATGTATTTAACCTATGTTTGGACTTAGGAATCCAACTTTTATCTCTATCCCCAAACCACTACATTTACCCCCCCAAAAAAAAAAGAGTGTATATTTCTTTGTTTTTACTACTATTCATTTTCGGTAAGAAAATCTTAGGTAAATTTCTATGTGGAGATTGGAATGTATATAATCGGAAGAAACCTCCCCCTTGGCTCTTTATAAAAGGTACATTATTTTATTTTATGTTTCTTTCTCATTGACTAGTTTTCTTCTTCTTCTTCTTCTTAAAATCTCTGAACTTTCAGTCCAAACTCCGGCGAACTTTCAGTGCAAACTCCGCCGCGTAAAGTGGTGGTGATCGCCGCCGGCAACACTTCGCTCGTCTTCAATACATCGGTAAGATAAATTATCTTTACTCAACTTTTTCATCCTTTTTTCTTTTTTCTTTTTAATTTTATATAGGAGTATTGTTTTTCATGCCCTATCATTGTTGGATTATATGCTTCTGTGTCTGTGGGCCCAAATGGGGAGGACCTCTTTGTCTTCTTTGTTGCTTTTTCTATTCATTTATTTATTACTCCACTATTTTTATTTTTTGTTTTTCCTTTTTTTTGCATAAAGCTTTTGAAAAGATTATGTTTCTATTTGTAGCTCCTATTTATTTGTGTTGAGCTGAAGGAGAGGAGGAGAGATGAGTTTTTAAGTTTTTTTTTTTTTTTTTTTTTTTTTTTCAAAGATGCATATATTATATATTAGGGAATAGTACAAGGAGCTAACTATGGTACAGAATTACAAAAATATCATTGTGTATCCATACAAGTGTTATGTGTGTCCCAAAGTGTTGTTTGCAGTTTTGGAACGTTGGTGGGGTGTTCCACGTTGATCGATTCAATTATAAGGTATAATATCATTTAGTAAGTATTGATGAGTAATTATTAACTAATAAAAATGGTAAGTAATATAAAAGACAAATTAAATTGTACTATGATTTAAAAATTCTTTTTATTGTAAAAAATAGGGAATATATAAGTTGCTCTCTATGCTTTTTCCGAAAATTGAGTTTCCCGCTCAATCTTTACGGGCGTCACTTTTACTTACTTGGCCAAATTGAATTTATTCCCTTCTTCTTAAGCTGTCTATCAGAATTTATGTTGTGTGTGGCATCGTCGCATAATAAATTTTATTTTTAAATATTTATTAGTCGAATAATATAATTAATCAAGATAATAATATTTTACCGAATATACCCAAATACTTACCAGAACCCGTTTATTCCATTTCATTTAATTTTACTCTACCGTAAAAACTTTCAAAATAAATCCAAAATAATATTCCCCGAAATAACATTGCTGATCGCTTGGATACCAACAATTCAAAGAATCCACATACTCTTTTGTTCTTGTTGAATTATTTCATCTGCAATTTTATGTGGGTCTCGTCAATTAATAAGCTAAAAAATATTATTTTGGGTGAGGTGTAATCTTGATCTAAATGATGATAGTGTATGGTATAACTTGTGATTTTAAAGAGATGAATTGAAAAAAAAAGAGGTAATATTCCGAATCCCAAGTTTTATTCTTTAATTTTTCATTTCAAAAGAAAATTTTGTTATGTAAGTCTATAAGAAAATAGGGTACTGTTTTTGTTCATAATTGAGTTTTGTTATCTTATCTTAATACTATCATAATTTTCATTGCGGAATTCATCTTAAATTTCAATTCAAAGAAGTCAATACTTCATTGATTCTTCAGAATCTAATTTATATGTTTGTAATTGTTGTTATCTAATATTTACTTATGTGGATATGTTTGTATTAAGTGTCAACTAGCTACTCGGCACCTTGCACGAGAACTCTCTCGTGCTTTGCACAGGTACACAACTTAGCAGTCGTAACCATAGGTACGTGGGATAAAGAATAATAATTTTGAAATTATTTTATTTCACGTTTGATTGAATATTGAATCCAAAAATTAATTAATAATTTTACACTTGAATATTATTTTATTCCATACCGAGAGTGAGATAATAATCTCGGGATTAGTTAATCCCAAAAACACTAAAACAATAAAGATGCCCTTCTTCAAGTATCTTTTCTCAAAGTCTTTTAAAGAATCCAAGTTGAAATTGAAAATAAAAGTTTATCCCGAGTTCCCAACTTATTTAGTATATATCAAACACATGTTTATAGTATATTTCGTATATCTATTTTTTATCAAATAAATCAAATATCTTTTTTAAAAAAATATTCATTAAATAATTCTGATAATATCTAATTCCTGTTCACTTGCCAAATAACCCCTTAAAGTATATACAGACACATACATATATGTCCTACTAGTCTTAGGGAACGCGCTTTGCGCGTGTACCTATTTCAATAAATATGTAATTTTAAAAAATTACAAAATATTATTAAATAATGTATTTGAGTTAAATATTAAAAAATTATAACTTCTTAAAATTAGTGCACGTTATTCTCATTAATCTAGCTCAATAAAACAAACAAATCCTACTTCACATAAGTTTCTATATACCTTATTATGATTTATGAGGAGTGAAATATCTTTTAAAAATTGTTTTTATCTTTATTACCAAACACTATAAACAAGTAACACATAAAAAAAATAATCTTACCATAATTATTTAAAGATAGCCAAATAAATCAAAATCTTGAATCTTTTGATCTTTTAGAAATTTGCGACTGACGAAGTAGAAGTGTAGCTCCTAGAAATATATTGATAAATAATAATATAAAGTTTTAAATAACTAATATTAAATTATAAAAACAATGTAATACTATACTAAAAATTATACAAAGCTATCATTTAAAGAAAATAATAATGATAACTTCTTTTGAATACCTTTTATCTTATGTTATATTCTTAGTTCTTTAAACGTAGCATTTTTAGCAATTTAACTTTTAATACTATATTATTATAAATTTTTGCTCTATTTTTTTATTTCTTTCATGGCTAATGCTCTTTTTGTGAATAAATTTGTGTATCTTAAGAGTTTTATCAACTATTTAAATAATTTTACCTACCTAATGATTTTTAAAAAAAAATTGATTAATTTTTTCTACTAATTTATTAATTCAAAGACTTGAATATTTGTTGAGATTTCATGCTTTTGTGATCGTATAGAAGATACAAATTATTTTGAACTTTTTTTCCTACTCGAACAATATATTATTCGTGTAATATTTAAAAACTATATTTAATAATTAAAATATATATTTAGTTAGGTAAAAAATCTCTTACTTTTAAATAGTACATCTCGTTAGAATTGTAAGTTCCTCACTGAGAAGCATGAATGTGAAATATATTTCCATTGAAATTCATTAGGTATACAAGGAAAAGAAAGCGTTAATATTACTCCTATTTCCCCGAATAATATCTACATTAAAGACATTAATACAATAAATTTTGTCCATGTTTGAAAAGAATCTTACCTTTTACCTTTTATATTCTCTTCTTTTTTATTAATATATTTTATCTTTATTTAGTTAATTTTGAACTCTTAAATATTAGGTAATAATTAAATTTTACTTGATTTTAAAGTGCTAAATATTGGGAAAGCAACTTAAATTACATATTTGTCTAGTGTGAAACTTATTTTAAAAGGATAAAAAAGGCGAACGACATTTCGCTAAAGGCCTTCGTGCTTTTAATATAATATAGATTAAGATGCACAAATATATATTTGAGTAATAAAAATTTGTGCGTTTTTTATTTTTAGCATCATAAGTTAATTCAAAATGAAGAGCTAATACTCGGATTTATTCAAAAATCCAACTTACTACAGTCTGTGAATTTTTATTCGACTTTTGGAGTTTTGGTTCGATGGATATATTTGTAAGCTAGTGTTGGCCATAGGTTCCGAATTTGTTTTGAAAAATCTGATTTGGGTGAAGTTTGGTTTGAAGATGAAAATATGTTTGGAGATACGTTTTCAAAATATATTTCCCAACTTTATTTTGAAAAAACATGTATATAATTCCCAAGTTTTGGAACTTTAGCCCAAAATCAGCAATTGGGGTGACTTTAAGATTTGAGGTTTGGGATTTTGCCAAAATTTGGACAAAATTTATGCATGAATTTTGAAAATAAATCTCAAATATATTTTGGTGAAACACGGGGCCTAAGTATCACCTAGCTACTTGCACGTGCCATGCACGAGTCTCATAAAATTGTTTTTTAGGACTTATGTGAGTTTATTTATGTAGATGATGTGGAAACTAAAATTTGTACTAGTATTTGTTAGAGCAGTTTGCTCATTCTCATCTTTCGTCATAAATTCAAAAGTGAAGAACTAATGCTTCATATATTTTTCAAAATCTGATTTAGTGTATTTCGGAATAATTATTCTCTGACTTAATTAAGTGGATACATTTGTCTCCCTCCTATCCACTTTAATTGATTTATAGGTCTTTTATTTTTTATGATTCTTAATATTTGATTTTTGCATATATCAAGATAGAATTAACTTTTTTTTTTAAGTTGCTCTTGGAGTACATGATCTTTGAGTATATATATTATACTTTCAATAAACAAATTAAAGAGATAGTAAAAATTAATATGATTATTTTTATTGTTAATTAATGTAAAAGTTAGATTTTTTAATATGTATGAAAAACACTAAAAATATCAATTAAAGTGGACCGAAGACAATAATTAAACATCAACTAGCTCCTCGCATGTGCCTTTCTTGAGATCTTATACAATTTGCTATAATTGAAGGGGTCGTTTAGTTACCTAGATAATGATCACGACCCGGATTTTTTCCATCATCGGGCGTCGTGATGGCGCTTACTAACGGAGCTAGGCCAGCCAAACATTAACATTCTCTACCCAACCTCAACAATATAATATTTTAACAACAATTAGATAAGTGCGGAAGAATTTAAGTTTAACCAAAAATGATATAAAAATGCGGAAGCTTGAAACTCATCACTACCCAAAATCTGGTGTCACTAGCTCACCGATAGAATACTACAAATAAGTCTGAATGAAAGAAAATACATATGTCTGTTTCGGTACAATGAGAACAAACTGAAATAAAGGAAAGGGACTTCGACTTGCGAACGCCAGCTAGGCTACCTCGAGGGTCTCTGGACTGAAGATAGCTCTTAGATAGAAATCCTACTGCTGCTGCCCAAAAGCTGCTCCTAGATCTGTGCACAAAGAGATGCACATAGTATAGTATCAGTACAACCGACCCCATGTGCTGGTAAATGTCTGGCCTAAACCCGGCGAGGTAGTGACGAGGCTAGACCGGACTACTAAAATCAACATGTACAATTCTATATATATACAATAAAGGGAACAGAAATACCGAAACTAAACAATTAAAAAGGAAGGGAACTATGCTTGTGGGGATTACAAATATAAAATTCATCAGCGTAAATATGAACAAGGCACAACAATAACTATCAAAGAATAAGAATTCACTAGTTGCACGGTATCAACCTTCGTGCTTTTACTCTCGTTCTTACCCAAAGCAAATGAATAAAATGCACGGCATCACTCTTCGTGCCTTCCCTCATATAACTCTCATTTCATGGCACGAAATGACCATTCGTGCAAATATAATCAAATCAAAGCACGGAATGTACCTTCGTGCAAATATAATCAAATCAAAGCACGGAATGTACCTTCGTGCATAAATAGTCAAAACAAAGCACGGAATGACCCTTTATGAAAATGTAATTAGAAATAACACGGAATGATCCTTCGTGCAAATATAATTAGAAATAACACGGAATGACCCTTCGTGCAATATCACTCTTCCTCACCCAAATAACGGCCACAGCCGAATGGGCAAGAGGCATAAACAAATAGTAAGAACTACCCCGGCAAGGGAATAACACAAATAACAACTAAGTCCTGGCAAGAGAACAATAACAATAACTTTCACAACCCGGCAAGAGTAATACCCAATATATTCAAACCATTCCGACAAGGGATTTAATCACAAATCCTTTCAGTACTTTTGTCTCCCACTCAATAGCATTTATCATTTGAGCCAATGCTCCAAAAATATTACTATTTCACAACTTATCCTCAAACTCTTCACATTTGTAGAAATCATAATTTAGCTTAGAAGAGCTCAAAATTATCTCAAAAACAAGTACAAACAAAGACTCACGGTCATGCTAGACTCCGGTGTATAGACACTCGTCACCACGCCTATACACCGCACTCGATCATTTAGCAAAATAGTAATTTATAATATCCTAATCCTATTCCCTCAAGCCAAAGTTAGATCAAATACTTACCTCACATGCTCCAACTCAACTCACTCCTCTAGAATAGCTTTACCCCTCGAATTCACCACCAAACAGCTCGAATCTAGTCACAAATTACTTAAAGGTATTAACAAATGCTACTTGAATCAATTTGAATGCAAGAAAATGAATTTCCCCAAAGTTTGTTCAAAAATTCCCAAAATGGCCCGAGCCTACATGGTTGAAACTCGAGGTCCGGACCAAAATCCGGTTACTTATTGCCCCATGATTTCAATTATATGATTAGTTTTGTAATCGGACCTCAAACTGAGGTCCAACTTCCCAATTTTTGAAGACCCTAAGCCTAAACCAAACCCCCAATTTCCAATTATGAAAATCCTTGATTGAAGTTGAAATCATGTTAAAAGATGTTAAGGAGTGAAGAAAATAAGTTAGAAATCACTTTTGGAGAAGAAAAATTATTTGGAAAATCGTCTTAGGTTTTTGGTTTTTGAAAATGAAAAATGACTGAAAATTCTGAACTTATATACTTTATTGGGGCTGGCGCGGACCGCACAAAAATGTCCCGCGACCGCGTCGAGGAAAGGGAACAAAATAATTCTCTGAACCTACCCAGCGCGGACCGCACTGTTTTGGTGTGCGGCTGCGCTGGTTGAACTCTAACCATAGTCCTCACTGAACCTGGCCACGCGGACTGCACATAAATGCACCGCGGCTGCATGGCTTCCAGTGCGGACTGCACTGATTTGGTGCGCGGCCGCACTGGTTGAACTTAAACCAACGACTCTCTAAACCTGTCTACGCGGACCGCGCAGAAATGCACCGCAGCCGCGTGGGACCTGCTACACTGCCACATCTGATATTTGAAGCCTAAGGCCTCCCGAGACCTACTCAAAACTCACCTGAGCCCTCGGGGCTCTAAATCAAACATACACATAACTCCAAAAATATCCTACGGACTAATCCGTGGGACCAAGTCGCTCAAAACCATCATAATCCATCAAATTAGGTCTCAAGACCCATGATTTCCTTCCATTTCCATGAAACATAAATTTTATAGTTTCTAACTCAAAACACGTCAAATGACGTCCAAATTTAACCAACTTTACAGCAGTCGCTTAAAACATATATAAGACATGTACCGGGCGTCGGAACCAAAATACGAGCCCGATATCACAGTCTTTTAATTAATTTTCATTTCCATTTTCCTTAACAATTTTAGAAAAATAATTTAGCAGAAAAATTATTTTACCGGGGTTCTGGACCTCGAATTTTGACTCTTGGCACTTGCCCGAGTCCCATATTTTCCTACGGACCTCCCGGAACCGTTACATTACCGGTCCGGGTCCGTTTACAAAAAATATTGATCAAAGTCGACTATATCAATTAATATCGAATCTCTTCAAACTTTTCACATAAGTCACATATTTTAACATAAAAACTTTTCGTCTTCGCGTCCGGACTACGCACGTAAATCGAAAAAACTAAAAGTGAGGTCTCCAAGGCCTCGAAAGCGCAGAAAAAGAGAGAAATATGGTGATGATCCTCTGGGTCGTCACATAATTTCGATAAAATTTAGGAATTATATTTTATATTTGATTGAGTACTAGTAAGTATTGAGATAATTTTATACCAAATCTTGATATTAGCCGTCTATATTGGATGTGAATTATAATCTTACGATTATAATATTTCAAACAAAATAACCCTGTTGTTATAAATTAAATTATATATATTCCATTCTCCTTGACAATTGACATCATTATAACAAATTTTTAATATTGATTTGCACATGTAAAAGAACTAAAAATGAATGGGTGGGTGGGTTAGATATTCTTTTTTGCAGCTAAAGTTAGATGAAGCTATCTCACAAAATACCCAAAAGATTTACTATCTACTTTTGGGGTGTGGGGGTGGGGTGGGGGTCGATTTTCTTTTTTTCTATTATATAGAAAAGAGAAGAGGAGGTTGACCAAGGGCATAATAATCATTTTAAATATATTAGTGCATTGTTTGTTTGTATACTAGGCTCAAAAGTTTTGTTATGGATTCTTAATAACCGAAAAAACCAAAACTAACGTGTCCATAAGCTATTAAATTCTTTAGGTGGACCCCACTTTTCATTCAACCTTTACTATCTTTATTAAATTCATTACTTGATTGTTATTATTATTTTTTTCAACAAGTACTTTGAACTAGAATAATTATTTTTTTGATAATTTATAATTCAAATGTTCGCCCGATTAAAAATACTAAGGTCACATACATTTATATATGACAATTCTATTATTTTCTTAAGAAATATCATTTTATTTATTAACTATTTCAGTAAAGAAGATTTCATTAAAAAAATTAATGATACTATATGTAGATTGACATTCAAATGTTATTATATCATTATCAATTGATATCATTTTATACAAATTTCAATTGGAATACTTCATAAAATTCGGAAATTTTTTTATTTAAGAATAAAATATAGTTTCAAGTTCCCTTTTTGATTATAGAATATAAAAAATTATAACAATTATCCCCTCTTTAAAAATATGAGTTGAGAATATCTGAAGTAAAAATGAAGACAACTAATTTGTGAAATTATTATCTTTTAAAAATTGTTATATATTAAGAAGTATGAGAAGTATCGTCATACAATATTATACTTATCCCTCTATGATCGAAGTTAGTTGAGTACATACTCTATTCAATTAGAATTCAATATTATAAAATTTTTAAAATAGATAAATATACAATTAATATTTTTAAAATGGTCTCAACAAATACTACTATTATGATGATGATTGCATTAATACCCTAAATAGTATCTCATTCATATCGAATGAAACTAGAAAAAATATTATGTTATTCCAATAGTACAAATCACAAAGTTTCATGTTAAAATTCTTAATAATTAAAATCATGATTATTATTTAAAAGAACCAAAAAATACCTTTTCATCAATTATTTGGGAATAATATTAATATTTAACTTATGATTAGTAAAAAAGAAAAAGATAATGCATTAACACACTGAAAATACTAAAAGAATAAAACTATATATCATTCAATTTAAAAAATCAAAAAAATATATGACGAATTATTTGTCAACTAGCTTTTTAATTACTATTTAATAATAATTAACTTAAGGCTTAGTGATGTAAAAAAAATATTAAAATAAAAGAGGCCCTATGTAGAAATAATTAAAATTCTACTTGAATTATTATCTAATCACTGTATAATAAAGCATTAAACTCGACAAGTATTTCAAAGTGATTGGTATAGTAATACGATTTCAAAAAAATTAAAATGCACATAATGCAAAAGATAAATAACAATACATGTAATCGTGGTACTATACGTTATTATAGAAAAACCTATTCCATTTCTTCTTTTCCTAAAGACGTATAAAGTGTGTAATTGACAATAGACCAAGAAATATTAAAAAGATGAAAAAAGTAGAAAATAAAAAGAAACAACAATTGGGCCCGTGTATCGCACGGGCGCATCATCTAGTTGAAGCTAGAAAGATTTACTTTCTCTTTGAAGCTAAAGAGAGAGTAGAAATAGCACTAAGTTAATTAATTTTTAGATTAGTCATTTAAAAATAGTCAGTATTTGTAAAGTCATTGAAAAATAATCACTATTTTATTGCAACGTAGAAAGTTTTAATATAATATACTGGAGAGCGGTACACCTATGTATGAACTTCTAGCATATTGTGCTAGAACTCCTACACGTGGAAAGTTCCAGCATAATATACCAAAGATTGAAAACCTGTGTATGGAATTTTAGCATATTTTTTTTTTGAATGACCAGTTATAAATTTGATTATTTTTGAGTTTCTCCCGAAGAGCATGAAGTTGTTACATTTTGTTTTTATGTAGACAGATTTTCTACTATAGTCTTTGTACAAGTGACGCAATTTACTTGTCTCTTTTAAGTTTTTTTGCAATTTACAATTTACATGTAACGCTCTAAGATCAGATTTACATAGGGGAGCTAAAAAGGCTTTAAAAGAAAAGCGCAATCATTTTCATTGGAAGAAAACAAATTCAATAATGTAAAGGGAAGTTGATGTCCCTTAAATCTCATTTTAACTGAAAAGAAATTCCCAAATCAAACAAAATAATTAGTTGTACTAATTTTCTTTCATATCATTAATTCTTTTTTATAATCTCTATTATTTGGTGATATTATGGTTCGAATCTATACGCACCTTTTTTTCTTTTCTTTTAAAAACTCCTTCTGGTTCAATATATGTAGAGTTGTTTGGATTTTAAGAGTTTAATGACTTATACTTTAATCATAAATTTTTTGTGTCTTTAAATATTTGGAATTACTATATATGGAGTTTTTAAATATTGAGATTTTATTTCAAAAGATTAAAAATTTGAATGTCAAACAGTGAAAATATTAATAGGGAGTACTTTTTTCATGTTTTTTTTTTTTTTTTTTTTTTTTTTTTACTTTTTCTAGGTTAAAAATAAGCACAAGCCATTTGGCTTTGAAAACAGATGATTATAACGTACCAAAAATGATTAAGCTACTCTACTCTCCTCTGTAACCTACCAAAGTTGATTAGACTTTATTACCAGTGGTGGTATTGGGGAGGAGGGGTAAATTTTGTAGCGTGTTAATAAATTCACTCCCATAATTATCAATTTTTACAGCTGTAAAAAACAATAAATATAGGAGTAATGGACAAAGGAACCAAAACATTCCTTAAAAGCCCGTTTCAGTGTATACATTATATATATATATATATATATATATCTGCTTTTGTACCTTTCCCTCTCTTTTCTGACTCTCTGTTTCTCTTCCCTTACAAAACCAAAAAACACCACCCAACCCCCTCTCTATCTCCGCCTGTCTCACGCAAAAGTTTCTTCCCGAAAAAGTCTCTTTTCTGTTCTCTTTCACAATCTCTCATTCTATATTAGTGTATACATTCAAAATCTATTTTATTGTATTAATCCCTCAAGTTTTACTCTGTTTCAAAAACTCAAATAGCTTTTGGTTCTTGATTTGTTCATTATACTAAAGTTCTCTCTTTATCGAGGTGGGTGTCCCTTTGTAGTTTGTAAAATCTCCAAGCCTGTCTTTAATATAAACTACTATATGCATGTGACTGTTCTTTGATGGGGGCCGGGTTTTAGTTTTTTTAGTTTAAGTTAGAACTTGTCATATTGTGTAAAAATTTAGGTACAACTGATGGTGAATATAACTTAAAGTGGTAGGTTTTTGTATTTTTTTTATAGTGTACTAGAGCTTGTGTATTTTGATCAAGAATATTGTATGTTTTGATGTTAGTATTTTTGTTTTTATGATGTTCATTGGTTTTGGTTCAGGTGTAGTATTTCTAGAAGATGGATTCAGGGGCAGCCTCTTTTCCAAGGAGGAGGACTAGACAACAATGGGATAGATATTTCGTCGAGATAATCGAGAAGAAGAAGAGGTTGAGTCAAAGTGGTAATCCTCCTCAGTCTTCTAGTACTTGTTCTGTGAATATTGGAGATGATGTTACAGCTTCTGGTGATGTAAGGGAATCATCTAGTGCAACAGGAAAACTGACTAAAGAAAACACAACTTGCGGAGT
This sequence comes from Nicotiana noctiflora, assembly GCA_032618575.1. NCBI lineage: Eukaryota > Viridiplantae > Streptophyta > Magnoliopsida > Solanales > Solanaceae > Nicotiana > Nicotiana noctiflora. The sequence continues at coordinate 409,890 of JASVEL010005569.1, forward strand.
TGACAACAGAACAATTGGGAAATGGTCAGAAGATGAAAGTATGGTAAGAAGCTTGGACAAAGGTAAAAAAAGGATGGACAATGGGAATAGAATGCTCAGTCCAGGAACTTGTGAGTCCATGACGAAACGGACTTTCGTTCAGGTAATATCTGATGATGAGGAGGACAGTGAGGAGGAGGAGGAGGAGGAGGAGGAGGAGGAGGAGGACACTGATCCAGACATTGTTGTCACTGGAGAGTCTGCTGCGGTGTCTGCGTTAAATACTGGATCAGGTTCAGGATCGTGGTCCAATTGTGTTGGGTTAAGGAGTCCTATTGTCACTACAGCAGATGAGGTTGTTTCATCTACCTCAAGTATGTGTAGGACACGGGGCCCTAGTGAGTTGCATAAATCAGAGGAGCCAATTGATTTTGAGGAATCAGAGGACGATTGTGTAAAATCACAAGAGTCTAGTGATGATACAACGGAATCTTCTGAGTCAGAGTCTGAAGCTTCTAGCGATGAGGATAATGATGACCCCGAAGATAAGGATTATCAGGTGAATGAGCCATCAAGTTCTAGCGAATCAGACCACGACGATGATGGCGTGAGTTTTCATATAGAGCGTCAAGACAATGAAGAAGGAAAAGGATCTGATATAAGAATTGGTTTGGATGATGACGATGATGGAAGAAAGGAATCAGAAGATGATGATCCTGTAGAGCAACAAGAAAATGGAGAAGGAAAATGGGAGTCAAATGAGGGGCTACTACCTGACCTTGTTTTTGAGGGTGAAAAGCACAGAGGCCGAGCATATCTTCTTCGGCCGCGCTCACTTTCCAAGTCAAAAAAGAGGAAGTTAAACCATGGAAATTGTAGCAGCCCCATTCTTCTCAGTGATGACGAGGAGTCTGAATCCCCATTTGATGAGGGCGCAGAGGCTGATGACTCAACACGAGATGCTGCTCAAAAGGACAAGGTTGATAACTTGGTGAAAAAGGTTGCTGAAAAGGAAAAGATTGATGATTCTGTGAAAAATGCTACTCAAAAGTACAGAAAGACTCGGAAGAAGTGTATTCTTAAGGATCTTGACTTTGTGAAGTTTGTTGTTGATTCTATAAAAAATGTTGACGATCATGATAAACTTACTTCTCCTGAAGAGAAAGAACAGTTTCCTGTCAAAGAAACACTTCCGTTGATCTTCCGGTTTGAAGACGAAGATCCTCTCCCCCCGGAGAAAGAAGAATGGGAAAAAGAAATCGAAAATTTATTTGCTGAAATGGACATGGGTATCATAGATTCATGTATTGGCTTCACAAATCCATCTCTGGTGGGCTACTCTCTCAGTCAGATTCAATTATAAGTTTTACCTTTAAAATTTTCTGCTTTACCCGTCTAAATTTTGTTACTATGTTTTGACAAACTGATAGGCAGCAATACTCTATGCTTATTGTTTTGAACTTCATTGAGTGTGTCAAAATTCTAAATCCTTATTCTCGATTTTCATTTGTTCATATCTTAAAGTTAACAGCTTCTAACACTATGTAAAATCTTTTTTTTTGCTGATGCAGGTTGAGAAAGTTAGTGGCTGTCAGATGGGAAACCACCATCTTATTTTGGACGAACAAATTGGACTCATCTGTAAAGTTTGTTCGCATGTGCATCTGGAGAGCAAGTACATCTACCCTGCTTTTGTGAGTATATGAATTTGTCTGTCATGCGCTTATCCTTTTCAACTAGAGGCACCATTTACAAGATGTGTTGTTATCATGTAGCTGGATCTACATTGCAGCCTTTACAGATTTGTAATAAGTTCTTGACTGTGGATTTTTTTTCCAAATATAGTTTGCTGCCGCTTACTGTTTCTCTTTCAATTACAAATCGACTTGCTAAAGAATTAGAGTATTAAATGGAACTAATGCAGTTATTAGCTTGTGAGGTTTTGCTTAGTCCGTAGAGCTATATTTATACTTGATAGCCTTGGTTACTTATTCTTTTGCCATCCTTATATTTGATTTTATACACTGTGCTCTCCTATATGTATTTTCACTCTTTAATGTTTGTCTTGAACTTCTGTCATTTGCAGGCTGAGAGAAACCGGGGTAGGCATGAAAGAAAGTATTTCGGAGAGTCGTCACCGTTCTTGGATGTTGACGGGTTTAGATTTGATGATTCTTCTGCAGTCCATGATTCTGCTATTTATATGGAAGGGACTGTGTGGGATTTAGTTCCTCTGCATGCCAAAGCAACAATGTATCCTCATCAACGTGAAGGATTCGAGTTTATGTGGAAAAATATCGCTGGAGATATATACCTTGAGAAGCTGAGCGAGCCTTTATCTGATAGTAGGGGAGGATGCATAATCTCACATCCACCTGGAACCGGAAAAACCCGTCTGACCATAGTATTTCTTCAGGCATTTCTGAAGCAGTTTCCAAAGTGTCGGCCTGTAATCATTGCTCCGCCCAAGTTGCTGTCTAACTGGGAAGCCGAGTTCCAGAAATGGGAGGCAGACATTCCCTTCCACAACTTGAACAACAATGATTTCTCATGTCAAGAAGATGAAGTCACGGTTGGTCTCTACCACTGTTTATCCCATGCCGGAAGAAAAAACAAACACTATATACGTATGGTGAAGCTGAAATCCTGGGCTAAAAGTAAGAGTGTATTGGGGATCAGCTATGACTTGTTCGAGAAGCTCACTGGAGAAAATGGAGATGGTTATGCCAAGGAGATTAGAGAAATACTCTTAACATTACCTGGTCTTGTGGTCCTCGAAGAAGGGCATACTCCTCGGAATGAGCAAAGCCTTTTGTATAAAGCTATGACCAAGGTTGAAACGCAGAGGCGCATACTTTTGTCTGGAACTGTCTTCCAGAATAACTTTAGAGAGTTGTACAACACCCTTCGTGTAGTTTGTCCAAAGTTTGCTGCAGAATCTGAACAGAAATGGGCTTCTCTTAGCAATTCTATTGACACGAATACCCGAGCATTGGAAGAGCTTAGGGATATGATTGCACCACTAATCCATATATGTAGTGAAAATGTAAAGATGAAAAGCCTTCCGGGTATAAGGGACACACTGGTATACTTGAAGCCCACAGATTTGCAGAAGAAGTTGCTCAATATGATTCCAGAGTATCCAGGTTCATTTGACTTCCGAAATATGGTGTCTCTGATCTCTGTTCATCCTTCATTAGTGGCAAATAAGAAGGTGTTCTCTGACTTAGAAAGTCAGCTAAATGAAAGAGAATGCCGGTTGGATCCAAGTACTGGAGTAAAAACAAAATTTGTCGTTGAACTAATCCGACTCTGTGATGGCATGAGAGAGAGGGTTATAGTATTCAGCCAGTTACTTGATCCTCTAAGACTGATCAAGGAGCAACTCAATTCTCTCTTTCACTGGACTTTAGGCCAAGAGATTCTATATATGGATGGGGAACTTGATGTGAAGCAGCGCCAGAAATCAATAAGTTCTCTTAATGATCCTAAGAGTGATGCGAAAGTGCTGCTTGCATCAATAACGGCCTGTTCGGAAGGAATAAATCTTATAGGGGCCTCAAGAGTAGTTTTGCTTGATGTTCACTGGAATCCCTCGGTAGAACAGCAAGCTGTCAGTCGAGCCTACAGGAACGGTCAGACTAAGTTTGTGCATGTTTACTGTCCAGTGGCATCGAAATGGGAGGTTAACAAGATCGAACAGCAGACAAGGAAAAAATATCATTCTGGTGTGCTTTTGTCTCGGAATGAAGTGAATACTTGCAAGACAAATCCTTCTTGTTCTGTGCTTGAGGACAGCGTACTAGAATCCATGGTTCAGCATGAGAGTCTCCGTCATATTTTTGAAGAGCTACCTCATGAACCCCGTGCCTATGGCTTTAATTCTTGTAACCAATCTCCAAAAGCGAGCATTTAAGTCAGTTTGGGAATTTCAGGAAGCTTCTCCTGCACAATGAAGGTTGCTTTCTTCTCGTTTGCTGGTAACTGATCAATCAAACTTGTTTTGTCTATTTCGTCAACTACCTGTCTCTGAAAAAATGGCTAAAATCCTTTATCTCTTTCTTGTTATTCGCCTTGTCAGATTGCTTGGAGTGTTTTTGCATATGCGAAGGACACTTTTTTGTAGGACATACAGCTGAGCGTCGAGGAATTTTTGAAGCCACACCCTTCTCTGTTGTATTATATGACAGGTACATAGCATACCATTGGTAAGCTTTTCCTGAAAATTCTAAGCAGTGCATTCACAAGAACTGCTGTAATTAATTCCTCGTGACTAATACTGATCAATGATGCCAGAACATGGAAGAAGTCATTAGTAGTTACTAATTAGTGCCTTTATCGACTACTACTATTATCTGGAGAGAGAACCCTTAACCAAACTCTTAACTACTATAGTTTCATTCAATACTTACTACATTGTATTTTAGGTGTGTATACTGAATGTAAACATTAGGAATGGTGTTCTTTTAGACATGAGAGATTTTGGTTTCGAACATTTATACGGTTTGCAAGTGCGAAGGCGAGCCTTGGCATAACTGGTAAAGTTCCTGCCACGTGACTAGGAGTTTACAGGTTCGAGTTGTGGAAACAACTTCTTACGGAAATGATAAGGCTGTGGTCCGACCCTTCCCTGGACCCCACGCATTGCGGGAGCTTAGTGCACCAGACTGCTTTTTTATACGGTTTGCAAGTGCAAAAGGGTAGATTATGTTTTCTTATTCCTTTCCTTCTGGTTTCAGGCATTTTGTTGCAGTTTTGTGGGTTTGAAAAGAAAAAGAAAGCAAGAATGTTTCACACTTGGTTAATGAAGAAATGTTGATTCTCACGTGGCAGATACAAGTTTTGTTCTTGTAACTGTAGAAACAGTGTTTTGCCAGTCAAATTATTTGTTTCAGTGCTGTGAAACATCTTTTGCTTCTTTTTATCTATTGGCCTTGTATATGGGAAGCATATGCTTTAACACTTTGTATTTGGCTCAAGCCTTTTGGTAAATTGTATATAATATTATTCAAGTTGTAGATAGTAAACTGCCTTCATGCCTATTTTTATCCACTTTTCATTATATATACGTTAAAATTATGAGTTTGATAATTTATTTTCAAAATAATTAAGTGAATATTTTATTTGGTTGTGATCATAGTGCCTTAACATTTAACTTACAAAATATTTATAAGTGCCAAAAACTTGCATTTCCTCACATGTAAAATTACACATTGGCTACACACTACATAGTTAGTGGAGTTTGCAATTATATGATATTTGAAGGGAAATAATAAAGAAAAAAAGAAGTGAAACGGCAAAATCTTTTCTTTTAGTTGAAGAGGATTCTTCAAATTAAAGATCTCAAAAATCCTACAATTTTTTGATTAAAAAATGACCAAATTAAAGAAATAAAATATAGAATCTCTTGTGATTAATTTAGAAAAGAAAGTACTTAATAATCTTAAGCAAAGATGTAAATGTTGTTTGGTTGATCTGAAGAAAAACTCCGTCATCTGATCCCAAAGTTAGGAAAAAGATATTGAAAGAGTCTCCTTATGTATAGCATATATAGTTACTCCTTTTTTAGCCTTATATACATAATTAACTCAGAAATAAAAATTAAATCCATTTTCTTGAAGCAATATTAATAAATACATAAATGAAAAGAGGAAAAGGAAACAAAAAATCAATAATCATGAGCGAAAGCACTTCATTTTCCATATCATGAATAACTTCTTTTCCAAAATAAATAAAAAATAATTTTTAATGTAATCTTAAAATTCACTTCTTCAAGCTAGATAAAAAAAACAATTCTGGCAAAATAAAAAGAAAAGGAACAAAGAGCATTTCACTATTTCTCGTTCTTTCTTTTTCCCTTTTCAGAGTTTTATTAACATTCCATAACAAGTATACACACACACTCTCTCCCTTAGATTCCGACTTGATCTGTTTTTTCACAATTCTTCATATCGCAACGCATGAAATATCTAGGTACATAATAATATATAGATTCTACATTTACGTACATTATATTTATTTTCCTGTTCATGATAAATTAATTGTTTTTTTTATAGTGTGCATGTGATCTGCAGATTGAAGAAGAAATACAGAAAGGAGTAAAGGGTTTCTATATAATATATGTTACATGCAGCGCAGGGGTGATCAGAAGAAAAGTGAATCACAGACAAATTATAGGAGAAATAGTAGTAGACTTAGTGAACGTTCAGGATCAGCTCAGCCTCAGTATCAAAGGGTCACCTCTGGAAAAGGCGGCGGTAGCTCTGTTCTACCTCCTCCTTCTCCCGATTCCTCTGTATCTTCTTCTCCCACCACTCCAAGGTATGGTTTTTTTTACTACTTATACTCAACGGTGGAGCCATGATTTGAAATTTATTTCGGTATTTAGAATTTTTTAAGCTACTGGGTTCTAAATTGATAATTTGTACATAATTCAATGACTTTTTAAGATAAATACACAGTTTGGATAAAAGTTACTGGGTTCAGCCGAACACGTATTGCAAGGGCTAACTCTGTCCCTGCTTATACTCCCTTTGTCCCATTTTATGTGGAGGGATTCGGACTATAAGGCCAAAGTACCTGATTTCTGGTGTGAATTCGGACCAGAGGTGGAGCTAGAATTTGAAGTTTATGGGTTTTGAACTTGCCATCAAACTAATAGCGCGATTTAGTTACTGTGTTGGTAATTAAATTTTTATACATATTTAATGGATTTCCTATTATAAATACAAGGTCTAAGCAAAAGATACTGGGATTGTAGGAACCCATTTTTATACATGTTTATGGGTAAGGCCCGTGTACGTATTACCTTCCTCATACCCCACTTTGTGGGAACACAGTTGTTGTTGTTTTTGTTATTTAATGGATTTTATTATAAATACAAGATCTAAGCAAAAGATACTGGGATTGTAGGAACCCACTTATTAATACTGTAGCTACGCCCTTGATTCGGACCCACATTTTTCAAGGTTTTTGAATAAAATTTATAAGTTTGAGAATTACTTAAGAAGTACTATAATCACAATAGTTGATAATTCTAAAAGTTCATGGAAAAATCATGGTCAAAGAAAAACTTATTTGACTCTTCAAATAATATTTATGTCACATAAGATGGGGCAGAGGGATTAGTATATTGGTGGAATGAAAACAAGCTGAAATAGAGCAGAATGGATATAGAGGATTCGTGTAATCGACCTCAACTATTTCTGGATTAAGGCTTATTTTTATGCTAAGAATACATAATGCTGATGCATTCTGATACATGTATGTCAAATAAACAAAGGTTTGCATTTTCTAATGTGATAAACGAATACTAGTACACGAAAAATGCGACCAAATTAGGAAATAAGCTAGATAGTATTTGCTTGGGAAGAAAAGGAAATACAACAAAGAAGTGTTAATTAGCTCATGCATTCGATGAGTTTTCAGGACCTTCAGTTGCTCCAACTTCAGATAAATTTGTTGAGCCATCAGATAGACTTGTCTGTTTAATCTCTTCTAGGAAGTTGGAGATCAGTTAAGTTTGATGAAGAAATAGATATTAGTCCTGAAAATGTCTGCTTAATCTGTTCTATGAAGTAGGATATCAGTTAATTTTGATTTTGCTTGTGGATTTGCATCGGAAGCTTGATAGTTTCCTGTGCAAGTGATTTGGCTTCCTATTTATCCAAATTCATAATTCACTGAATGCATAACCCATAAATTACCAGTATTCTCCTCATTGTCCTATTACACTCGCTACATTGAAAGAATGGAGTTTAGTTTGAACTGCGCTTTGTAGTTGGTTTGAGTTCCTTCAGTAGAATGTTACTTTGTTATCGTAAAGTTATTGATTTATTTATCTTATTGAGCTATTTCACTTTTGAGGAGCTTCCTACGGGGCAATCATCAACTGCACACGACATGCATCTGAATTTTTAGACAAACTGGCATGCAACTTCTTAGTGTCTTCATGGACAAAGTTATTTAATCGAGGAATTTTTTTTGGTTGAATACAAGTTGACTTTTAATAATGATTTCTCATATTAGTTTCAAGAAGTCTGATGGAGAAACTGGTTCGCTGAAAGTGACCGATGCTATTGCTGATCAGGAGTCTGTTGCTCTACAAAATGATGCCCCTACCAGAATCTCAGGATCAGGTTTTTATATTTTACTCTAACCATTAACTATTTATCTGGTTCATATTCCTTCTGAAAATTCCTTGATTTAATGGTTTGCTGCTTAATTGAATTTCTTGTCAACAATCAGCAAAATTCCTTCTTGCTTATCTGCATTGCATTATGGTTTACTGCAATGATCTTAGTTTGTCCGTATCACTTGAGATTTCATAGCCATTTCCCTTCACCTCCGTCAATGAAAAAATTCCATGCATATCGGATTTCTTAACTTTTCGTATGTTTGACACTTAATGTTAGCGGAGTTTTTAGAACTCTAAAACAGCTCAAAGCATTTTGCATATTCTGGAGGGGTTAGTAAAAGTGATTCTTAGTAAAAGTAATTCGTCATAGAAATACTGGTAAACCATTGATTTTATGGAAGTCCAAACTGTTTCTGAGTATCTCTAGGTTAATAGGCAAATGATGATAAGAAGCGTACATTTGTCTAGACGGTAAAGGATCTAGAATCTAGATTTTTGGAATCTGTTTGTAGCAACTGCACATGGATCTATTGCATGAATTATGAAATTGGAAGCTAAATAACCAAAGGTGTGATACTACTAAAGCTTAAGGGAATAATCTCAAAGAAATCCAAGAATAAAAGAGATTTGCTGCTTGTAGTGCGTAAAAATTGCAAAATCAATGCTTGCTTACAAGAAAAAATTATCTGGGAACATTGAACGTGTAATGGGATAAAGAATGCATAAACTAAGCATGTCCAGCATGCTACTGCTTTTGTGGACTCAATGTGATGATCAGAGAGGCATAACTTTTTATCGATTTCGTTCTTTTTATGCTCTCTTTTTCTTTGTGTAAGTACTAGTTTTCATTTCTTTATTTTCTCAAGTACCTCTCATCTGGTGTGTCCCTCATCATTTATATCAATAATTTGATAGAAAAAATAAATAGGTGATGTGATGCGATGCCTTTTGTTCTCATTATTTAATGCGTTCAATGCGTTTTAAGGATCTTCAATTGCTCCAACTTCAGATAATATTATTGAGCCAGCAGATACAGTCAGACACGACGATAACCAAATGGTTTCTAGTGCTCTTTCTTCTCAACATGCATCTATGAAATCGGATCAATCAGCTCCCAAGACCACCGTAAAAGGTATTCTTGCTGTCATGTATGTCCTTAGTAATCAGACATTAAAGAATTTCCCAATGCAAAATTTTCTCTTGATGGATTCTGCTTCTGTCGGTAATTGGATGATCAAGGGTGTGGAAATCACAGTAAAGATGGTAATGAATTGAACAGTGGACATATATGATTATACCCGGTCCATAAATTGGCTTATGTATCTGCATTATTTTTTCTGTATTGATAAGGTTTTGAGGATTTCCAATGCTGTTTCATTTACTTGTGTTCCAATGCAGATGACACTTCTAAGAAAGTATCTCTTCAGTTTGGAAGCTTTACGCCAGGTTTTGTGAATGGGATGCAGGTACCATATATAACATACCATTCATATATTCCATGTGCTTTTTACGAGAGGATAAGTTATCCTTTAATAAAAAGATTACAAGCTTCTTGTTATAATTTTTGCTCTTTAACTTTAGATTCCTCAAAGAACCAACTCAGCACCGCCCAACATGGATGAGCAGAAGCGCCATCAGGTAGTGTAAGCTGTCTAGTAATTCTTTATGGTTTGTTTTCTCTGCAGATACTACATCAGGTTGGAATCGGCTAACTATTTGAATGAACCAAAAGCACTAAAAGTTCATTCAAATTATATAAAATTGCATGGAGAAACTTGAACAGCTCCTCCTCATAATAGTTATTATCTAAGATTTTAGTGCGTTATTTCTGAGTGGAACAGATCAAGATAATGTTTAACTCAAGTAATATATTTGCACCACTATTAAGCCTCTCTTCCAATGCTGCATGTGGCTGATTGAAAAACCTGTTCTCAGAATTTGGACATGTATCTCCACAGTGATAGATAGAGCTGGCTGTGGAGATTGCATCGTCGAGCTGTCTTTGTTGTTGGTAACTGAAACTTGAGCTTGTTTAAAGCAAAGGAATCGTCTTTTCATTATTTGTTTTAAAGACAACATTTGAAGTAATATTATGGTGCTTTTCAACTTTCTAGCACTTTTCAATTGCCAAAGTGATGTTCTGATTTGTATTTTAGGTGGAACATTGATCATCTCCTTAAAGCAATCTGTTTTGCAGGCACGATCTAGTCCTTTCAGGCCACTGCAGCTTTTACCTTCTTCTGCTTTACACCAGCCACAGCTGAGGGAGGACATTGGGAAGCCGACGAATAAAACTCCCGATCCTCAACATTTTCCTGAAAGAGATCTACCTGTTCATGTTTCACCTGCTCATCCTGTCAGTAACATGCAGAAGTTATCCTCTCTTCCTTTTCCTGGGGTTCCAGTCAATCCTCCTTTTATGCAGCCACATGGTCCTGTGCAGTTTGGAATGCCCGGAGCACAGGTTCATCAAGGAATGCCCTGTTCTTCATTTCCTATGCCAATGCCACTACCAGTTGGAAATCCCAATATTAGGCATCCCCCATTTGTCCCTGGTCTCCAACCTCACCATATGCAGCTTCAGGGAGCGATGCAGCAGGGTCAGATGATGAACTTCCCTCCCAAATTTGGTCATCAGCTAAGCTCTCAGTTTGGCAGCACGGGAGTTGGGATTTCACCACAGTTTGGTCAGCATGTTAGGAATGTTAATCCTCGCCGATCTGTTAAAATTACTCATCCTGACACTAAAGAAGAGTTGAGACTAGATGAGAAGGTTGACATGAAGTTGGATGGTGGTTCATCTGGCTTTGCAATACATCATCTTGGGGGCTTACCATCACAGCCTATGCATTATGGTCCATCTCGTCCTATGAGCTTTTTTCCACATGTGCAGCCAAGTCCTATTTTCTTACAAAATCCTACTTCGGTTCCTATAACAAACTCCCTTGTTGCTCCCTGTGCTCCAGCACTAGGATATAACTCTCCAGGTAGGCAAGATTACTAATTTTTGTTGGTGATTATGCTTTTAATATTGATATTATTTTTTCTGTCTGCAACTTTAAAACATATACGTGGTCTCCAGCTTCAGTTCATGTGGCCGTTAACCAAGCTCCTGGTTCTGTTGGAAGAGAGCTTTTGACATCTTCATTTCCAATTGCCAAGAAGACAATGGAAACAGAAAAAGCACAGCAACCAGCTTTGAGAGCTTGCTCTAATGAAGAGGAACCAAAGATTCTCTCAGAAACCTCTATCGAGGTGTCAGAATCTGCCGCTAAGCCAACACCATTTGCTTCACCCTCTGATAAATCACTTGTTTCTGTTGATAGACCTCCTTCTAGTGGTGCTACATCTGTAGAAAGCAATATTAACCATGTTCGAGGAGTCAATTATATTGAGAACGAGTTGAAGAACCCTCCCAATAAAAGCCAATTGCATCCTCTACAACAACGAGAGGTATGTTTACTTTTGCTGATTATTTTAAAAATGCCTTAAGCATTCTCATAACTTTATCATTCTCTGAATCAGGCAGGACACCCTTCATGCATATCGAATCCTTCTCCACCAAATTCAGTAGACCGTATTTCAGAATGTCAAAATGCTGAAACTATAGAAACCCAAGCAACTTCAACACTATCAAAAACTCTTGTTGATGCTTCCATTTGTTCTGGAGCATCACAACGTATTGCGGATGAAGCTTCAGAACAATCTAGCGTGAGAACTGATGAGGGGAATGTGATTGCTGGTAAGGGCATTAGACAAGGACAACTTACAACTAATCCATCTGAACGGCCTTCTCTGGGCATAAAAAATGAGGATACTTATAGCTCCATGACAGCGAAAGCAAGTGAACAAACTGAAAGAAACTCACATTTAGCAACGGAAAATGGTAGGAATGCATCAGATCAATTATCGAGTGCAGGTGGCTGTGAAACTAACAATGTGGTTCATAAGTTGTCACATTCTGCTGCCTCCTTATCAGGTCGCAATATTTCAGATGTTATGGTGCCTGGGTGTGGTTCACCGAAATATTTAACTGAAGATAATAAATTAGGATCGATATCTCCTGAAACTGGACCTGCTGCTAAAACAAATAATAAAGATGTTTTGCTTTCTGCATCTGGAGCAAAGCATCATGAGGATTCTCATACTCCCACTTCACCATCATCTCCATCAAATACCAAAACAAAGGGAAAAGTCTCTGAGGAAACAAAACAAGAATATCGTCGCGTTGAAGGATCAGGTTCAAAGGATAAAGCTTCAAATAAGGTGAAGAGTACAAACTCCAGGGGAAAGAAAAAGAGGAGAGAAATTCTTCAGAAAGCTGATGCGGCTGGGGACACGTTAGATCTTTATATGGCATTTAAGGGACCCAAGGAGAAACAACAGTCTTCTGTTTCTTCAGAAAGTGTTGAGAGTTGCACCAGCCTCACTGCAAGGAAGAAATCATCGAGTTCCAATGAAGAAGATTTTTCCGCAAATGAAGATAAAAAGAGTACAGGTGAACCTAATAACTGGGAAGATGCTGCTATGTCAACTCCAAAGTTGGAAAATTCCGGTAACAACAAAATTGTTAATGATATGCTTAGGCATCCAAATGGTGGACGTGCCACCACAGGCAAAATGAGATACTCAAGAGATTTCCTTCTTACCCTTTCTTCTCATTTTGTTGATCTTCCTGCTAATTTTGAAGTTCCACGGCATATGGTGGAGGCCCTTTTGAGTCCTAACTCCAGCATTTCAAAAGGGGTAGATTTTAACAAGAATGACCCGAATTCCTGTCCTGGTCAAACCAATACTAGCAGACAAGGTAGCTCTTCTTGGACTGAGCACCGTCCTACTGGAATGGCGGATGATAGTAGGTGGGTCAATGAACAATATATTGATATCAACCAAGGGGGAAGTGGTAATGGTCCTCGTTCAGGTCGAGGAAACCACAAGAATATGAGGAATCTACAAGGACAGCCACCTAGCCAATATGTATCTGTGTTTCCTGCTGGTGCAATGCTGCCATTGGCCTCTCATGGAGGAGTACAACATATTCGGTCCGATGCCAACCGTTGGCAGCGGGTTTCTGGCTCCCAAAAAGGATTAATGCCTTCTCCTTACTCTCCACTGCAAGTTATGCACAAAGCTGACAAGAAATATGAGATACGTAAAGTGACTGATGAGGAAGAGGCAAAACGACGACAGTTAAAAGCTATCCTCAACAAGCTAACTCCACAAAATTTTGAGAAGCTGTTTGAGCAAGTAAAGGAAGTTAATATTGACAGTGCTAACACTCTTGCTGGTGTGATTTCACAGATATTTGACAAAGCTCTAATGGAACCAACATTTTGTGAGATGTACGCAAATTTCTGTTCTCATCTAGCTGGGGAACTTCCTGATTTTGTGGAGGACGATCAGAAAATAACCTTTAAGAGACTGCTCCTTGATAAATGCCAGGAGGAGTTCGAGAGAGGTGAAAGAGAAGAGGCAGAAGCCGACAGTATGGAAGAGTACGGAGAGGTGAAGCTGTCGGAGGGGAAGAGAGAGGAGAAGAGGTTACAAGCGCGAAGAAGGATGTTAGGGAACATAAGATTGATTGGAGAATTATACAAGAAGAAGATGCTTACAGAGAGGATAATGCATGAGTGCATCCAGAAATTGCTGGGGCAGTACCAGACTCCAGATGAAGAAGATATTGAGGCTCTCTGCAAACTTATGAGCACGATAGGAGATATGATCGACCACTCCAAGGCGAAGGATTACATGGATGCCTATTTTGACATGATGACGACAATGGCTAATAATACAGATTTGTCTTCTAGGGTGAGGTTTATGTTGATGGATATTATTGATTTGAGAAAAAATAAGTGGCAGCAAAGAAGAAAAGTAGAAGGCCCCAAAAAGATAGAGGAAGTGCGACGGGATGCTGTTCAAGAACGTCGAGCTCAGGTCACCCGGTCCACTCGTGGTCCAAGCACTGCTTCTTCTTCTAGAAGAGGGCAGCCCGCAGATTTAGGTCCCCGGCCATCCATGTTTTCTCCTCCAGCTCCTCAAATGACTCCATTTCGTGGAATGACATCACAAAATCGCGGATTTGGAAACCAAGATTTCAGGTCAGAATCTAGACATCCACATGAGAGTAGGACGTCATCAGCTGCCTTGCCACAGCGACCTGTTGATGATAAAACAATGAGCCTTGGTCCGCGGGGAAGCCCCGGAAGGGCAAATTCTTTCAGGGGTCCACCAATGCATTCTGGTGGTCCTGTGGCAGATGTACATGCTGGTTTTGGAGAATCCAGAAGACCGGCTGCTGGTTCAGGTGGGCGGAATCAAACATCCGGGTGGTCACCATACAACCCAAGACAAGAATCGACATCCAAATATGCTCCTGGGACAGTTGTGAAGCCTATTGCTTATGCTCGACCAAATCAACATGAACACGAACATTATGCAGAAAGAGAAGTAACAAATATAAATCCTTCAGGGAGATCCGTGGAACCACCTGCCGCAGCCCATCCGCATAGACTGTCTGCTGTGTCAAATTCACCAGGAATGATATGGTCCGAAGAACGTCTTAGAGAAATGTCGATTGCAGCTATTCGAGAATTTTACAGGTAAATTATGTCTCTTCTATTGTTAGATTTGTCTATAACCTAATTGTTAATCCTTTTACGTGTTCGTAACAGAAACAGTGTTGAAAACTATACCTGACGAGTGAATTACTGATCATAAAATGTAAAAAAATGGGCAGCCCAGTGCATTCAGTTCCCGCTATGCACGGGTCCGGGGAGGGCCGGACCATAAAGGTCTATTATACGCTACTCGAACACGTAACAAGTGACTTACTGATCATAACATGTAAATAAAGATTATAACTTGAGGACTTTTTTCAGAATCTGCATCTTAGCTAGAATGTAAAAGAACCATCTGAAGAAAATGGTGCATATAAGACCTATAATTACGAAGTTTTTGAAATATGGTTACTTTTATAGACTTTCCGCCTCAGTGTAATTAATGAGATGGAGTATTTGTTTGCACAGATCTGTAACGTGAAAGTTATTCTAGTAAGGAAAAGAACTCTTATAATTATAGCTTCACATTCAATCAACTTTGTCAAGGAAACTTGTAGCGAAGAAAACCTTTAACTACATTTACATAATGTATGTGACATGCTTCCTTCATTCCGTTTGACTACATGAGAGAAGATCCTTTCAGGGATTTCTCACTTTTTAATTTGAAGGAAAAGAAAAATGATAAGCTTCCTATCTATTTTCTCTTCTTAATATTCATTCAAGTAATCTCAAGAATGCTGCTCTTCCTCTATCTCACTTTACAGCTATAATGCGTGTCATTTTCTGGTTCCAGTGCAGTTGATGAGGATGAGGTTGTTCTACTCATTAGAGAGTTGAACTCACCCAGCTTCCTTCCAATGATGTTATCGATATGGGTAAATGACTCATTTCAGAGGAAAGAAAGGGATAGAGATCTTCTTGCTCGACTTCTTATCAGTCTTACGAAGTCCAAGGTGGTACCAGATATTAGACAGCTCATTGAGGGGTAAGCAGCCAATTTCTTTTGTAATTTCATCAAAGTCTTTGCTTATAATTGGTTTTCTTTAAGCAGGTTTGAATCAGTTTTAGCTACTTTGGAGGATGAAGTTACTGATGCTCCAAAAGCAGCTACATTTCTTGGTCATATTTTTGGTAGATTAATTAGTGAAAATGTGATCTCTCTGGAAGAAACAGGACGTCTTATACGACATGCTGGTGAGGAGCCTGGTCATCTTCTGCAAACTGGATTGGGATATGAAGTTGTCGAAAGTACATTTAACCTTATAAGATCAGAGAAGGGAGAATCATTCTTGAGCGATATCTGCAGTGCCTCCAGCACAAAGTTAGAAGATTTTAGATGTTCTGATGAGCAGTCCAAATGAACCATTTTTCTCACAAGGTGGCAACAATAACCTTTTGTTTTCGACGTGGTTAACATTATATTGCCTAAGAACAAATGCAGAAGCAGGAAAACTGAATATGCAGAATTTTTGGTGTAATGCGTAGACATGTACAAGATGGTAATATTTGTGAGATCAACGCATATACCAATTCAACTTACTTTGGCTCCTTTTAAGTGTTTTCTAAGATACTAGTAAATGTCCTTCTCCCTACCCCAGGGTAGGGTTAAGTTCTGCGTATACACTACCCTTCCCAGACCCATTAAGTGGGAATACACTGGGTTGTTGTTGTTGTCCTTCTCCCCACGTTACTTTTAGCCCTTGGCTATTATCTTCCCCCATTTTGGTCTATTATTTGTTAGGTCATAAGTTTATTGTGCAAGGTGACAAGTGACAACCACGCCTCACTTCTGTTATTCAATGGAACTACCTCTCCTTTTATTCTTATTGAACCTTGGCAAATAAGATTGGAAGCAAGTATAAGTTGGGACCGAAAGTGGGAACTGGAAATCAGGTAGGAAACCAAGAAAATAAACTCATGTGGTTTCAACCGCATAATTAGAGTTTACTAATTAATTTGATATTCCTACATGTCTTGCTAGTAGGTAGTTGTAATATTCTTAGATCTATATTACGTCATGTTCTTTAGTTCGCTTAAGTTATCGCATTTTCTTGTTACTCTCTTTGTCTCAATTTAGATGATACACTTTCCGTATTACTCCGTTTCAAAGAGAATGACATATTTCTACAATTGGAAATAATTCTATTTTAATTTCTTCATTTTACCCATTTTACCTTAATGAGAAGCTTTTATAACCACACAAATGTCATGCCCTCACAAAGTTTTTACCCTGTAAGCTTTTAAGACTGCAAGTTTCTAAAGTTTTTTTTTCTTCTTAAACTCCATGTCGAGTCAAACTACCTCATCTTTATTGAAACAGAGAGAGTACAATTTAGTCCTACTTATTCTTTTATTCCTCTTTTTCTTCTCTCTTCCTGTTCCTTCTTTTATTCTTCTTCTCTTTCACACCTTTTCCATCCGAGAGTCAACCTTTGTATCTTTAATAGGTAGTAATTAGTTCTGCGTACACACTAACCTTCCCATATATACTTGTGAGAATACACTGAAATTATTGTTGTTGTTGTTTTGCTGGTGGGAAGTAGCAAGTATTGATGAGTTAAAGTATCTGTGGTTATTAAATGTAGGTGTATATTGACTACTTAGCCCAAAAAAAAGGTATATCCAATGTATGTTATTACTACTAGATGGCGATGGTCCGTGCTATTTATTTGCTTTGACATAAAAATGTAGAAAGAAAAGATCAAAAATTATTCAAGGGCAGAACATGACATACACGATCATTTTCTGTACAAATGTCATAACTAGTAAGCTTAACCAAAGACTTTTATTTTCTAGTATATATTTCTGCAAAATAGTACATTCTCTAGTATCATTCTAATACTACAGACACAATATCCTAGAAAATGTTTTCTTTTGCAAATACAGCACAAGCACATTTGACTTCATAGTCAGTAAGAGGTAGTCAGCAGTGTAATAGCCAATCTTCGCCATTCCATTCCAAAAATCACCATGTGAGGAGAAGTATTTAGCTCCTTAAAAAGCAAGTAAGCACCAATTAATTAAAAGATTGAAATAAAACACTTATTCACGCCCTCAATAGCAGTAAGTTACATAACAAAATAAATATGATTTTATATAATAAAGAATTGAAATAAGAACTAATTTGGCACCAGAGCAATCAATTGACGAAAATTTTGTTCTATTCTTCATATTACATTCACAAAGAAGTACTCAAATTTGAAACTTTTTTTCCGAATAGCAGCTACAATTCTTGGTCATATTATTCACAACAACAATAAAAAACCGTAGTTTCCCACAAGTAGGGTTTTGGGAGGGTAGTATGTATGCAGTCTTACCCCTACATCTAAGTAGGGGTGAGCGTTCGGGCAATTCAGATTGCATATGAAGGTTTGGTTTGGATTTTCAGTTTTCAGATTGGCGAAATGACAATCCAAATCCAATCCAAATAAGTTCGGGTTGGATTGGATTTTTTACGTTCGGTTTCGGATTAATCGGGTTGGATATTTTGGATTTTCGGTTTTGAGCTTATAAGTTGAGATGTCTCTTCTTTTTACAAAAATGAATATCCAAATGAAGTATTTATGTTAAATTGCTTGAAAAGTTCTTCATTCTCACTGCAATTATCCAAATAAAATATTAAAGTAATGAAATTATTATATATATAAAAAATTTTAAAAAAAAATACAAATAAAGACGTTAATACGACAGATAAGAAGTAGAAATTGTAAAACCATGTCCAAAAAAAAAGTGTTCTCACAATAACTTAGTATTAATATTACATATATATGATAATATCTAATGGGTAGAGTATTCAACTTATTACTGTTGACATATGAATAATGGACTAAATATAAAGTATAAGAATTTCGGATTTTCGGATATCCAAAAATTCGAAGTACGGAATCCAATATCCAATCCAAAATCCAAATTTTTTTAAAATTAAATCTAAAATCCAATCCGTAATACGAAAATCCAAACCAAAATTTCAAAAAATTCGGATTTCAGTTTGGATTTCGAGTTTGCCCGAAGTATGCCCACCCCTACCTGGCAGAGATGTGGTTTCCGATAAAACTCGACTAGAGAACGACCGAAGAATAAAAGTAATTACAACAAATAGGAAATAAAACAAGATAAAATAAATTTGAATCCAAGAATACAACTAAATCCTAGGTAGAAATATCTGTATGTGCAGCCAAAAAGTGCAACCTAGATGGCCAATGTTGGAGCTGGGAGGTGGACTTGCCCATGACTTGAAGATGGCAAAGAACCCATTTTCACATCAAATGGGGGACAGTTTTACCAAATGGGTGGGTTCTTCGGAGGCTATTAAAAATTAAGCAGTAAACACATCAAATTTGACCTTCTTTCAATATAAAAAGAACGATACTATATATATATATATATATATATATATATATGGTATCCATTAGAAGTACAAGATTATACTTTTTATTTTGCTTTGTGTGACGACCCGATCCGTTGTCTCAAGTATTATTGCCCCGTTTTTTTCATATTGTGTTGCTTTATGTTTCATTATCGGTATTGGGTGCGTTATAATTTAATGAGAGTGATTTTATTAAGAAATGAGACACTTAGTCTCTTTTAAGAAGGCTTAAATAAGAAAAGTCAACTGCATGTTGACTTTTGAGTTAGAGGGCTCAAAATTGAATTCCGATGATTCGTTAGCTCTGGGTGATGATTTAAGGCTTATGAGCGCAATCGAAAGTAATTTTGGAGGCCCGGTGAAGAAGTTAGACTATTTTGGCGAAGTTAGGCGATTTCCGGTTAATTGGTGAAATTTTGATTTGGGAGTCAGAATGGAATTTCGAGAGTTTCAGTAGCTTCGTTAGGTGATTTTAGACTTGTGTGCAAAATTTCAGTTGATTCGAAGGTGTTTAGGTCGGGTTCTTGATTGAATATGAGTTTTGAAAGTTTTAGTTTAACTTAAGCTTTGAATTGATGGAAATTGATGGTTTTGATGTTGTTTGAGGTGCTTTATTGATTGGAACAAGTTTGAATAATGTTATGGGATATGTTGGCGTATTTGATTGAGGTCCCGGAGGCTTCAGTATGATTTCGGATGGCTAGGGTACTTTTGAAGTTGGAAAATTTAATAATAGACGAAGTTGTAAATGAGTGCGCACAAGACCTCATTTTAGACGACCATATATCCAGTTATATAAGGAGTTGTGTGATGAACAACCTATAAAATTAAAGCCCTTTGAGTCTAGTTTCCAACACAGCAAACCGTTCATCATTCGGACATTCCTACACAAAGTTATGACCAAATTACCAAAGCGGCGCAGAAAATTGCACTACCACGGTGCCCCCTGCGACGCCCGACGCGCCGCGCCTGTGTAAATTCCAGTATGATCCGAAATTTCACTTCTAGAAACATATTGTACTGACTCCCCGTGTTCCGCGGTGCCCCACGCAGCGCGGTAGTACAAAAAAATTTGGGTTTTAAGTGTAAAACAACCTCATTATCAAGAAACATTTAGGGCTTCTGACTTTGGCGATTTTTGGGTGATTTTGAAGAGGGTTTCGAGAGTTTTCTTCAGGTAAGGATTCTTGGCCTTAGATTATGTTATTATGGTGTAAAATTATGGATTAACACTGAAAATCCAAAGAAATTAAGGTTAAAAATGGAGGTTAGGGCTTGAAATTTGAAAGAGTTTAAATTGGTGATTTGAGGGGTCAAATGGACTCCGATTCTTTTAAATTTGATATGTATGGGATTGTATTGATGTAAAAATTTATGGATTTTGAGATATGGGTCCAGGGCTCGAGTTTTGCTACTTTCGTGATTTTCGATATTTTTCGTGTCTTTTCGTATGTTATGTTCCCTTAGCCTATTATAATGTATTCGCTATGGATTTGGATAGATTCGACGTGTGTGGAGGCTGATTTGAGTAGCAAAGGCGTCGCGGGCTAGAGATTTTACCGGTTCGAGATGGGTAATACTTGTAAATGATGTCCTGAGGGTTTGAAACCCCGGACTTGCACATCATAATGCTGTGTTGTGGTGACTTGCACGCCAGGTATGAGCGTGTGGTAGACCACCGTTGGGGATTGTGACTTGGTCCATCCCGATTGTTGATTTCAAGGTATGATTGAATGAAAACTATTTGATGCTATCATGATTTGGGCTAATTGCCATGTTTTGGGCTTCGTATCGAATAATTGAATCCTTCGTGGATTAAAATCACTATTTTTATGCTGCTGTGCATATTTTTATCTCGGTCCAAGTTTTAAAGTACTATTTTGCAAACTCAGCCATCTTTCTAAGATTTAAAAACTTAAATAATATTTTAATGATATTTTTAGCTGAGAGCTGCTATGTTACTATTGCCCAAGGGGCTTATGAGCATTCATGACTATGCGTAGATCGGGCTGCACGTCGCAGCGGGAGTGATATTGATATTGCACTTGGGCTGTAGGAGCTTCTCCGGAGTCTAAACCACTACAGTGAGCGTCGGGCGCCCAATTGGATCGGGTTGTACGCCACAGCGTCATGTGTATTGCATTGCATTCATGTATTGGTTTCTAGTTGTATTACGTGGCATGACATCTAGCACTCATACATTATTGGCATACATGTACTACCTGCCTTGATGACCAGATAACCTAGTGTAAATTGCTAAAAGAGTGCTGAGCCTGAAGGTCTAATTTGTGTGCGGACTTGCACTACTTGATATCGTATTAATGTAGTTAACTGTTAATAATAAAAGAAAGAGATATTTTCAAAAGAGGTTTTAAACTGAACTAGATATATTATAAAGGATTTTCATTGAACTACTGCTGTCTAAAACGTGTTTTTCTATATTTTATAGCATGAGATAGTGCTCTTACGTGGTTTCTTTCCTCTCAGCATTATTTACTTTTATTACCACTGAGTTGAAAGTACTCACTTTACTCCCTGCACCATGCACCATGTGTGCAGATTCAGGTATTTCGGAAGCTTAACTGAGCTAATTGCTGCTTCAGAGTTTTATTGGAGTTGTTGAGGTAGCTGCCTGGCGTTCGCAGGACCCGACTCTTTCCCTATTCCCTCATTATTATTTCAGCAGTTTTGAACAATTGTAGTATTGGAGTCTTGTTACTCTATATTGTTAGAGGGTCTAGACTCATGGCCCCCATGTCTTTGGGGGATTGTTCAGCTTATTTCTATCTATCAATTAAAACCTTTAGCTTCATAGCTGTTGTTGATAATTAAATAATTAGTTTGAGCTTCATGCTCGGGTTGAGAGTGTAAATGGTCGGGCTTGCCTAGCAGTTCTGTTGGGCGCCATCATGATCGGGATTAGGGTCATGATAATTTGGTATCAGAGCCTAGGTTACTAGACCTCGTGAGTCATGAGCCGGTTAGTAGAGTCTCACGGATCGGTACAGAGACGTCTTTATTTATCCTCGAGAGGCTGCAGAACCTTTAGGAAAACTTCACTTTCTTGGAATTATTATCGTGTGTATTTGATTCAACTTGAGATATACCTCTTGAAATTCCTTCCACACGTCAGTATGCGCACGTGAGCGCTTAGTAGTATATGTGCCTTGATGGCTTCTGCTTTCCCGATCGAGGGGGGGGGGAGATGTAATCTCCGTGAGTTTGATGTTGGGCCAGTCTGGAGGACACGAGGCCGGATCTTTTCTTATGGCTTGAGCACCAAGGTGCTGATTTTGTGAGCTGGAGTTATTAACTTATATGCTTAATATTGTCCCAAATTGTGGGAATGGCGTCTGGATAGATATGTAATGAGTATGTTGGTACTGTGTAATGTGTATGACAGTGGAAAGTATACAAAAACATGAACTAAAGATGAGCTAATGGGTAATTGGCTTCTGAGGGGAAATCATTTGTCATACTAGTTAGATAAGTCTGGGAGCTAAGATCGCTTCTATAAATGTATTATGACGAAATCTATGTCGAGGAGCACACCTTGAAGGTCAAAAATATTAAGGAGAGAATCTGTTCTTACTCGGTTGAATATCCCAATAATGGAGGATTGAAAGATATTTTCTATGTGTCATGATTCGAATAGGTGCAACGCATGTCCATGTATCAATTTTGAGAATATAATACATATAATATTGAGATTAATGTTGTTGATATACATTGTGATGCTTTGTCAAGTTGTGGAGGTGTTGTTAGGATGGTTTTGGTGATTCTCTGGCAGGTGGATAGGCCCAATTACAAAGGAAACTCTACCGAAATTTTTGAAAAATTTGGGACTTAGTAAAAATTTGGTCACCTAGAGAGTAGGCTTAACTGTTATGTGAGTGAATGCAAGGAAATGCGGAAGAGTTAAAATTCTATATGATTTGTGTTTCCACAAGCTTATGAAAGAGAGAGTTTAATCTCACTATGGTATTACGACAACAATGGAGTATACGCGTTATGAGTATAGTGTGTTGTGATATATGGCTTAGAGCCAAGTTGGGGAGCTTGCTATTGGTTAGAGGATTGTGTGGTTATGTACTATGTTAGTTCTGATTTGAGGCATGCTGGTGAATCAGTTCTGGTTGCGGAATTTGGGTCGAGAATGACACGGGTGAAGGAAATTTTTTGACAATATGTCAAGAGATAGGATGAGCAGGAAAGAAGTTTTGATGGTTAAGATAAATTACTATTATCTTCAGCGTCACCTAAGAGCGGTGTTGTGTCCTGGTTAGTGATTCTTGATCGCTTTATAGCGTTAGTACGACGTACGACTGGTGGTTTGGAGGTACGCTCTAGATATTATTGTGGTAGGTTGTGGGAGTGTGTCCCACGAGAATATTATATTAGTGTGGCATGTGATCACTTGATTGGTTAATGATGTAAACCAAGTATGAAGGTTGTGATGGTATCGTTAAATTAAAGATTCATGCCTGGAGGGCACTTGGCATATTGGGTTGTGAACTGGGGAGGATTACCCCGATTGTGATAGTTGTTCTTGTGCGCTATGAGAAAAATGGGAGTTATTATGGGCCTTTGAAAGACTATCAGACTAGTTCAGTGTGATCAGAATCAACTTGAAGTTGATGGATAGATTTAATGTGAATAATGACTCTATATCAGGCTAGATGTGTGCATTTTTGTAATGCAGTACTCATGGAGAAGTAGTTGGGTTGATGCTTCATTGTCAGCTATCTCGCGTAGTGATGCATTATGCCGTGTGATTTGTGAAATGGCTCAAGAAATTGTTTATGTGTTGAGAATCCGCATAGGGATGATGTTACTTGAGCAACTTGACACTTGAGATTTATATTTGTATATCGCACCTCAGTTGTGCTTGATTTTTGTAGTTTATAATGCTAAATATACCCCAGGGATGATATTATGCACTTAGCATGCTTATGACCGATATTCGATATTTAGTTATAATGAGCAGTTTGGCTCGATGTGTATCTCCTTATGTGAGATCTATGTGTGGATCGAGTGGCACGCCGCCATGGGTATGTTGTCTGGATCGGGTTGCATGCTGCAATAGTGTGAAATTGAGTATAGTTTTCTATATATTATCGAGTAAGTTGGCAATATAAGTAAATTTCTTGTCATTTAGTGTTATGTTCCGCTCTTTGTTCATGAATAATGATATTTTATAGATTATCCTATGGACCCTGGATGTGGAATTTTCGCAGATAAAAATACTAATGATAAGGTGACCGTGGATGCACTAAGTGACATAGAAAAAAATTATATGAGCAATATTAATGTTAATGATTATGATAAAATGGGGGTTATACTCCATGTCTAAAATCGGGCTAGTACTTTGTTAATAACATAAAAATTTTGCGTTTTTTTGGACATATATGTTGGAATTTTTTAAAATTAAAAGCAACAAATAGAGGTGTTCAGGAAAAACCTAAAACCAAACAACCTAACAAAATCAATGTAAAAAACCGACATACTCTTTGGCTTGGTTTGGTTCTGCTTTCAATTTAAAAAGAACGACACTATATATATATATATATATATATATATATATATATATATATATATATATATATATGTACTTCTAATGGGTATTAAACAACTAAGGTATTGCTTATACATATACTAGTGAATGAACAGTAAGATCTTTTTATGGCACTGATGCAATATGGAAAGGTTTATGTAGCATTTCCTCCATTGATGCAAAGAATGTTTAGTTAGTTTGATATTTAACAAATAATATATCAAAATTGTTGGGCTCACGTGGATTGCATGGGTATCAATTTCTAGTTATAACATGAGTTCGATGTGAACTTAATTATTGTTAGCCTTTGTATCCATTTTGATGAATTCGGAATGTTACAATTTGGACCTTGGTATTAACATGTATTAATTTGATGTACATGCTTGGATGAACCTGACTACAACTGACTTATGATTTTATCTTTAACATGAGCCATATTTAAAATGTTCCGCATTGTGGGACGATTGATTTCATTATAATGTTGTACTTCTATATGACTCATAGATCTCAAATTCCTTGTCAAATATTACTCTTTCTTATCCATGCGAGATATTTTAAATATTTTTCAACTACTATGAGAAATATGTATTTAAACAAATAAAAAAACTTTCATTTAAAAATGACAAACCAACTTGTTTGGGACTGATGTGTTGTTGTTGATTAGTTATGATCATAAACTTCTTTGATCATTTTTCTGTAAAGACGTTGGTCATCCGCAAAAATAAACCCATTCAGGATGGTAGTGAGTAGATTCTTGATATTACTGGTATGTCCAGAATTTAATTGATATTAAATAACGATTCTTTAAAAATACTTTTATCACGACCCGGATTCCCCCACCATCGGGATCGTGATGGCGCCTACTCGTGGTAGCTAGGCAAGCCAATTTACTCACCATCTTCATGTTTATATAACCATCATATTCTCATATTTAATAGCAAGAATAATACTAATAACTTTAAATGCGGAAGTCTTTCGAATAAAAACCAAATAATAGTGTAAATTAATCGACATAAATCCTCTACCCAATATGTGGAGTCACAAACTAACGAACTACTAAATAATAACTACATATAATGGTCCGAATGAAATAAATAATAATCGTCTGTCTCGGAACAATAAGACCACATCAATAATAAAAGCAAATAGAGGAGATGCCGGGCCTGCGGACGCCTGCAACCTACCTCAGTCTCAGAAGTATGATAATCCCGCTAGTGTACTACTGCTGATGTTCCTACTCAAAACCTGGACCTGTGCAAAAACGCACAAAAGTGTAGTATAAGCATAATTCGACCCCATGTGCTGGTAAGTGCCTGGCCTATCCCGGTGAAGTAGTGACCAGATACTCACATAAACCTGTGCAGTTCTATATATGTATGTACCACAAAATAATAGAGTTATTGAGTAACACAACTAACAAAGGAGGAATCATGCTGAGGGAGCACACTCAACAACACATAATAAATCAGTAAGATAAAAACAGAGTGTAGAAAAAACAGTTATAGCAAAGCAAGAAGTTTAAATGGTTGCACGACATCACCCTTCGTGTTTTTACTCTCATCCTCACCAAATAATCAAATAAATGTGACCCTTCGTGCTTTTACTCTCATCCTCACATCCATGGCACGACATAATCCTTCGTGCATGGTTTAAGTAACAACGGCACAGAATGTCCCTTCGTGCATAAATAATAAACATGGTACATAATGATCCTTCGTGCATAAATTAAGTAACAACAGTACGGAATATTCTGTCACGACCCTAGTTCACCAATTGTGAACATGTCGTGATGGCACCCAGTCCCCACGACTAGGTAAGCCTAACACGTTGTGGAATATACAAGTTATAAAAACTTAAATAAGAAACAGCGGAAAATAGCATAAAAAGATATGTAATCCGTGCCGCTTGGCACATACATCCGTCACACAATAAATAAAACACTACCAAGATCCGAAACCCCACGGTAACACAGACTAAAGAGAAATACAACTGTGGCTCTATGTGTAAAGAGTATCTAACAACAAAATGAAGAAAAATGTCAACTAGTACTATTAGAATAGAAGGAAAGCCTCCGGATCCGCGGACGTAGCGGATCATACCTCGAGGTCTCCCAAATGCGGCGGAAAAATCACCTAGCTCGAGCCTGCTCTGATGTACCTGGATCTGCACAACAAAAGTGTGCAGAAGAGTAGCATGAGTACACCACAGCGGTACTCAGTAAGTGCCAAGCCTAACCTCGATGGAGTAGTGACGAGGAAGGTCAGGGGCCCTACTGAGAAGCAATAATATAGTGATAATAACAATAATAAATAGTTTAAATGCTAATAATT
This sequence comes from Nicotiana noctiflora, assembly GCA_032618575.1. Classification (NCBI taxonomy): domain Eukaryota; kingdom Viridiplantae; phylum Streptophyta; class Magnoliopsida; order Solanales; family Solanaceae; genus Nicotiana; species Nicotiana noctiflora. Next base: position 436,813 of record JASVEL010005569.1, read on the forward strand.
TCCGCAATAACAACAATAGAATGATTACTGCAACCGTCTACAATTTACCTAACAACAAATAACCAACTCAATAAAAATAAGTCCAGGACCTCTGGGAATTGAACCCACAGTCCCATTCTCAGTACCTCTGGGTCTCCGGGAATCGAACCCGCGGCCCATGTCTCAATAATATCTCAATAACTCAGGATCTCCGGGAATCGAACTCGTAGTCCCTACCAATAACTCGGGATCTCGGGAATCGAACCCGTAGTCCCTACCAATAACTCGGGATCTCGGGAATCGAACCCGTAGTCCCTACCAATAACTCAGGATCTCGGGAAATCGAACCCGTAGTCCCTACCAATAACTCGGGATCTCGGGAATCGAACCCGTAGTCCCTACCAATAACTCGGGATCTCGGGAATCGAACCCGTAGTCCCTACCAATAACTCGGAATCTCGGGAATCGAACCCGTAGTCCCTACCAATAACTCGGGATCTCGGGAATCGAACCCGTAGTCCCTACCGATATCACTCCGGGTCTCTGGGAATCGAACCCACAGCCCTGGGTCTCCGGGAATCGAACCCGCAGTCCACAAACACAGCAAATAAAGGAATACACAGAGAGAGAGTAAATTATGCTTAACTATAACTTCACCGAAAAATAGTGCCAATAATTATAAAAATAAGACAATTAGGCAACTAAACAGTTAGGTACTACCTAATCATGCTTTTCTAACTACTACCGGTAAAATATCAAATTAACAACTAAAGACAGGAATATCACTCATCGAACATTTTAAATAAAGTATGTGTTCAACAACCAGCGCATGTACACGCCCGTCACCTCGCGTACAAGGCATTTAAACTATCACATAATATCCTAGGGGTGAAAATTTCCCCACACGAGGTTAGACAAGCCACTTACCTCAATTCCGGTACAAAACCGCTAAGAAATAACCCTCTTGCCGCGAATGTCGGCCTCCACAAGTGTAGTATCCGATAAAAATCAATAGAATCACATCAAAATAGGCCAATTGGGCATTACCCAATCAAAATAACTCAAAATATACCAAACCCACAAGTTGCCAAAACCCGACTTTCGGTACGCTTATCGAAAAATCACGAAAATTATATATTCGGGTTCCTTATCTCAATACGAGTCTAGGCATATAAAATTTACCAAAATCGGACTCCATTTGCCCACTCAAATCAGAGATTTTCTAACATTTAGGCCTAGGGCTCAAACCCACCTTTAATCTTCCAATTTCAGTGAAATAATCACGGATTTCATGATAAACCAACGAATTAAGGTCAAGAAACTTACCCCCGATGATTTCCCGATGATATCCCAGCGTTTCCCCTTCAAAATCCTCTCTTGGAGCTCAACAATGGCGGTTTTGGTGTGTTAGGCCGCGACCTGAAATGTTCTGGACTTAAAGTCACTGCCAGGCCATTTTACTCTACGCGATCGCAGCACCGGGCTTGCGATCGCGATGCACAAAATATGGGCGGCCTAATTTTCCTCTACGCGATCGCGTGACCCTGGACGCGATCGCAGTGAACAACTCAGCAACCCTACGCGATTGCAAACGTACCCAACGCGATCGCGAAGAACAAACTCGTCCGGCTCCCCAAACTACCCTACGCGATCGCATACTCCCTCACGCGATCGCACTGCTTCCGACCAATACCCTACGCGATCGCATGAAACCTCACGCGATCGCACTGGTTCAACCTCCAGACTTACGCGATCGCAGGCTTTACTTCGCGATCGCAGAGCTCGGGATTTCTCCCTTACGCGATCGCATGGCCATCTCCGCGATCGCGGAGAGCAAAATTGCTCTGCAGTTATTGCAGCAGAACAGCAGTGCCTTTTTGCACAAATTGGTCCGTTTGGACCCCCGAATTCATCCCGAGGCTCCCGGGACCCCAACGAAAACCACCAACATACTCCAAAACATGATATGAACTCGTTCAAATCATAAAAACACGTCTAATAACATCAAAACCCATAATTCACATCGATTCAAGCCTAAGTTTCTTCAAAACTTTCAAAACTAACATTCAATCCAAAACCCGGCCAAACGACGTCCGAATGACCTGAAACTTTGCGGATATATCCAAATTTACATAACGAAGCTACAGAAATTGTCGGAATTCCATTCCGACCCCCGGATCAAAATCTCACCTATCGTTCGGATTCGCCAAAATTTCAACCTTCGACATTTCAAGCCTAATTGAGCTAAGGACCTCCAAAATACATTCCGAACGCGCTCCCAACCCCAAAATCACCCAACGGAGCTAATGGAACCATCGGATTTCCGTTCCGAGATCGTCTTAACACTGTTCCGGTTACGGACCATTTTCTATCTTTAAAGCTCTCATTTAGGGACTAAGTGTCCCAAAATACTTCAAATTTCAGGGCCGACTCTCCCGGCAAACCACAATAGCAGAAATGTACTTAGGGAAACAATTAAATTAGGGATTGGGGCGAAATTTTCTAAAACGACCGGCCGGGTCGTTACATCTTCCCACCCTTAAAAGATTCGTTCGTCCTCGAACGAGCATAGAAACATACCTGGGGTAGTGAAAAGATGAGGGTACTGGCTGCGCATATCCTGCTCGGTCTCCCAAGTCGCCTCCTCGACCGGCTGGCCCCGCCACCGAACCTTTACCGAAGCGATGTTCTTTGACCTTAGCTTTCTGACCTGCCTGTCTAGAATGGCTACTGGCTCCTCAACATAAGACAGATCCTTGTCTAGCTGAACAAAAGTGAAATCCAACACATGCGACGGGTCACCATGGTACCTCCGGAGCATGGAGACATGAAATACGGGATGAACTCCGGCTAGACTGGGAGGTAAGGCCAACTCATAAGCAACCTCCCCAACACGCCTCAAAATCTCAAAAGGGCCAATAAACCTAGGACTCGGCTTTCCTTTCTTCCCAAACCTCATAACGCCCTTCATGGGCGAGACTCGAAGTAGAACCCGCTCGCCAACCATAAAAGCCACATCGCGAACTTTCTTGTCCGCATAACTCTTCTCTCTAGACTGGGCTGCACGAAGTCTGTCCTGAATCACCTTGACCTTGTCCATAGCCTCCTGAACCATATCGGTACCTAGCAACCTGGCCTCGCCCGGCTCAAACCAACCCACGGGAGACCTGCACCTCCTACCATATAGGGCCTCGTACGGTGCCATCTGAATACTAGACTGGTAGCTGTTGTTATAAGCAAACTCCGCCAGTGGCAAGAAGTGATCCCATGAACCTCCAAACTCAATCACGCACGCACGGAGCATATCCTCCAAAATCCGAATAGTGCGCTCGGACTGCCCATCAGTCTGGGGGTGAAATGCTGTGCTCAGCTCCACCCGAGTACCTAACTCCTGCTGTACAGCTCTCCAGAACCGTGAAGTGAACCGAGTGCCTCTATCTGAAATGATGGAAACTGGAATACCATGCAGCCGAACTACCTCCCCGATATAGATCTCCGCCAGTCGCTCCGATGAATATGTAGTGCTCACCGGTATAAAATGGGCGGACTTGGTCAGCCGATCCACAATGACCCAAATGGAATCAAACTTCCTAACCGTCCGTGGAAGTCTAGATACAAAGTCCATGGTAATGCGCTCCCATTTCCACTCGGGAATCTCGATCTGTTGCATCAATCCACCCGGACGCTGATGCTCATACTTCACCTGCTGGCAGTTGAGGCATCTAGAAACATAATCAACTATATCCCTCTTCATCCGCCTCCACCGGTAATGCTGTTTCAAGTCCTGATACATCTTCCCGGCTCCCGGATGGATGGAATACCGCGAGCTATGGGCCTCTGCTAGAATCAGCTCTCGAAGATCATCCACATTAGGCACACAGATGCGTCCCTGCATCCTCATAACTCCATCATCTCCGATGGTAACATCTCGAGCATCACCACACCGAACTCTATCCTGAAGGACAAGCAAATGAGGGTCGTTGAACTGACGCTCCCTGATGCGGTCAATTAGAGAAGACCGAGAAACCACACAAGCTAGAACCCGACTGGGCTCCGAAAGATCCAGTCTAACAAACTGCCTGGCCAAAGCCTGAACATCCATCGCCATAGGCCTCTCCGAAGCTGGTAGATATGCTAAACTCCCCAAACTCTCTGCCCGACGACTCAAGGCATCAGCAACCACATTAGCCTTGCCGGATGATAGAGAATAGTAATATCATAGTCCTTCAGTAGTTCCAACCATCTCCTCTGACGCATATTCAGGTCCTTCTGCTTAAGCAAGTGCTGCAAGCTCCGGTGATCAGTGTAGATCTCAGAAGGAACCCCATATAAATAATGACGCCAAATTTTCAAGGCGTGAACAATGGCGGCTAGCTCCAAATCATGAACAGGGTAATTCTTCTCATGCACCTTCAGCTGTCTCGACGCGTAGGCAATCACCCTACCGTCCTGCATCAATACCGCGCCGAGTCCAACTCGTGAGGCATCACAATATACGGTATAGGACCCCGAACCTGTAGGCAACATCAATATAGGGGCCGAAGTCAAGGCTGTCTTGAGCTTCTGAAAGCTCGCCTCACACTCGTTTGTCCACTGGAAAGGCGCACCCTTTTGGGTCAATCTAGTCATAGGTGCAGCAATCGAAGAGAACCCCTCTACGAAACGACGGCAATAGCCCGCCAAACCAAGGAAACTGCGAATCTCAGTAGGTGAGGAGGGTCTGGGCCAACTCTCTGCACGGCCTCCACCTTCCTCGGATCTACTCGAATACCATCACTCGACACCACGTGGCCCAAAAATGCCACCGAACTCAACCAGAATTCACATTTAGAGAACTTGGCATAAAGCTGCTTCTCCCTCAGAATCTGAAGCACTATCCTCAAATGTTGCTCGTGCTCTTCCCGACTCCGGGAATATACTAGAATATCATCAATGAAGACAATCACGAACGAGTCCAGATAAGGCCTGAACACACTGTGCATCAAATGCATAAAGGCTGCTGGGGCATTAGTCAACCCAAAAGACATCACGAGGAACTCATAGTGACCATACCGGGTCCTGAAGGCAGTCTTCGGGATATCTGGCTCCCGAATCTTCAGCTGGTGATACCCGGAGCGCAAATCAATCTTAGAAAACACATGTGCGCCCTGTAACTGGTCAAATAAATCATCAATACGGGGCAAAGGATACCGGTTCTTCACTGTAACCTTGTTCAGCTGACGATAGTCAATACACATACGCATAGAACCGTCCTTTTTCTTCACAAACAATACAAGAGCACCCCAAGGCGAAACACCGGGTCGAATAAAACCCTTGCCCAATAACTCCTGTAATTGATCCTTCAACTCCTTTAACTCGGGAGGAGCCATACGGTACGGTGGAATAGAAATGGGCTGAGTACCCGGCAACAAGTCAATAGCAAAGTCAATATCTCTGTCGGGCGGCATGCCCGAAAGATCAGCTGGAAATACATCAACAAAGTCACGTACCACATGAACAGAATCAATAGAGGGAGTGTCAATACTGACGTCCCGCACATAGGCTAGATAAGCAGCACACCCCTTCTCAACCATCCGCTGAGCTCTGAGAAAAGAAATAACACGGCTAGGGGTGTGATCTAGAGTACCACTCCACTCAATACGTGGAATGCCTGGCATAGCCGGCGTCACGGTCTTGGCGTGACAATCAAGAATAGCATAATGGGGCGACAACCAGTCCATGCCCAGAATAATATCAAAATCGACCATCCCGAGCAACAATAGATCCGCTCTGGTCTCAAAATCACAAATGGTAACCAAACACGACCGATATACACGGTCCACGACCAAAGAATCACCCACCGGAGTGGAAACATAAATGGGGGCACTCAAAGAATCCCGAGGCACACCTAGATGAGAAGCAAAGTAAGAAGACACATATGAAAAAGTGGAACCAGGGTCGAATAGAACCGATGCCTCCCTATGACTAACCAGAATAATACCTGTGATAACAGAATCAGATGCAACAGCCGCAGCGCGATCAGGAATAGCATAGAATCTGGCCTGTCCCCCCTCTCGAGGAAGGCCTCTGGTACCCTGATCCCCGCCCCTGGCTGGCTGGGCAGGTGGAGTGGCAGCTGGGACTGGGACGTTGGCCTGCTGGCCCTGAGAACCACGCTGATGCTGTGATGACTGATGAGGGGCTCCTCTCCTGTGCCTGGGGCACTCCCTAACCAGATGGCAAGTATCCCCGCACTCAAACAAGCTCTAGGAGGACACGGTGGCTGAGACTGACCGGCCTCACCCCCACTAGTCTGACCCTTGGAAGTACCCCGAGCAGAAGGTGCACTAGAAACTGGGGGAGCATAATAAGGCTCTCGAGGTGTTGGAAGAGCTGGAGTACTACCGGCTGCTGGTAATGGTGAATGAACTGGACGACCGGAATAACCCCCTGCCAAAATGACCGGCTGCTGAAGTGCGGGCACCAGAGAAATGGCCCGACTCACGATACCTCTTGGCCTCTCTATCTCTCCGCTCTCTAGGGAGCATACTCTCGATCCTCCTGGCGATTCTCACTGCCTGCTGATAAGATATATCTGTCTCCAACTCTCTGGCCATGCTGGATCGGATAGGCGGAATCAGGCCCTCAATAAATCTCCGCACTCTCTCCCGAACCGTGGCTACCAAAGCCGGTGCATGCCTGGCTAGACGGGTGAAACTGATAGCATACTCTGATACTGACATGGAGCCCTGTCGCAACCGCTTAAACTCCGAGCGCCAAGAATCCCTAAGGCTGTGAGGAACAAACTCTCTCAAAAACAGATCTGAAAACTGCGTCCAAGTCAATGAAGCAGACTCCTCTGGACTATCCAACTCATACGTGCGCCACCAATCATAAGCGACCCCACGAAACTGAAAAGCAATGAAGGAAACCCCACTGGTCTCCACTATCCCCATGGTACAAAGAATACGATGACACTCCTCCAAAAAACCGAATGCATCATTGTAGCCAAACCACTGAACACTAGAGGATCATATTTCTTGAACCTCTCCAATCTACGCCGCTCGTCCTCGGAGGCAGCTGGCCAACCTCCGGGTTGTGCTGGGGCGGCAGGAGGCATAACAAAAATCTCTGGAACCTGTCCCACTGGCACTCGCTGCTCAGGTGTAGCGGCTGCAGGAGTCTGGGCCCCTCCCCCGGCCTGAGATGTAGATGGAGTGAGAGGGAGCAACCCTGCCTGAGCTAAAGTGATATACATACTCATGAACTGGGCCAGGGTCTCCTGGAGTGCTGGAGTAGTAGCAGTTGTAGTCGGTGTACCAGGTGCCTGCGCTCCAACCTGGTCTACCTGTGGCACCTCAGCGGCAGCGCGCGCGGGTGCTGTGGCTGCACCTCGGGCGCGTCCTCGTCCTCTACCTCGGCCCCGGCCTCTGACGGCGGCAACAGGGGGCGCGGGTACCTGATCGTCGCGAGTAGCTCGTGTCCTCACCATCTGTGAGAGAATAGAAATCAATAGTTTAGATTTTGATGCCAAAAATGTCGCACGACAAGGAATCCAAAGAAATGAAGAGTTTCCTAAACGGTTACATAGCCCCTCGTAGATAAATACAGACGTCTCCGTATCGATCAGTGAGACTCTAAGTAACCGGTCTGCGTCCCGTGACTCCTATGAACCTAGAGCTCTGATACCAACTTGTCACGACCCTAGTTCACCAATCGTGAATATGTCGTGATGGCACCCAGTTCCCACGACTAGGTAAGCCTAACACGTTGCGGAATATACAAGTTATAAACACTTAAATAAGAAAAAACGTAAAATAGCATAAAAAGATATGTAATCCGTGCCGCTTGGCACATACATTCGTCACACAATAAATAAAACACTACAAAGATCCGGAACCCCACGGTAACACAGACTAAAGAGAAATACAACTGTGGCTCTATGTGTAAAGAGTATCTAACAACGAAATGAAGAAAAATGTCAACTAGTACTATTAGAATAGAAGGAAAGCCTCCGGATCCTGCGGACGTAGCAGATCATACCTCGAGGTCTCCGGAAAGCTGCGGAAATCACCTAGCACGAGCCTGCTCTGATGTACCTGGATCTGCACAACAAAAGTGTGCAGAAGAGTAGCATGAGTACACCACGGCGGTACTCAGTAAATGCCAAGCCTAACCTCGATGGAGTAGTGACGAGGAAGGTCAGGGCCCTACTGAGAAGCAATAATATAGTGATAATAATAATAATAAATAGTTTAAATGCTAATAATTTCCGCAATAATAACAATAGAATGATTACTGCAACCGTCTACAATTTAGCTAACAACAAATAACCAACTCAATAAAAATAAGTCCAGGACCTGTGGGAATTGAACCCACCGTCCCATCAACGGTAACCCCCGGGTCTCCGGGAATCGAACTCGCAGCCCATGTCTCAATAAATCTCAGGATCTCCGGGAATCGAACCCGCAGTCCACATCTTAGTAATATATCAATAGCTCAGGATCTCCGGGAACCGAACCTGCAGTCCATATCTCAACAACTCAGGATCTCGGGAATCGAACCCGTAGTCCCTACCAATAACTCAGGATCTCGGGAATCGAACCCGTAGTCCCTACCAATAACTCAGGATCTCGGGAATCAAACCCGTAGTCCCTACCAATAACTCGGGATCTCGGGAATCGAACCCGTAGTCCCTACCAATAACTCAGGATCTCGGGAATCGAACCCGTAGTCCCTACCAATATCATTCCGGGTCTCTGGGAATCGAACCCACAGCCCTGGGTCTCCGGGAATCGAACCCGCAGTCCACAAACACAGCAAATAAAGGAATACACAGAGAGAGAGTAAATTATGCTTAACTATAAATTCACCGAAAAATAGTGCCAATAATTATAAAAATAAGACAATTAGGCAACTAAACAGTTAGGTAATACCTAATCATGCTTTTCTAACTACTACCGGTAAAATATCAAATTAACAGCTAAATACAGGAATATCACTCATCGAACATTTTAAATAAAGTACGTATTCAACAACCAGCGCATGTACACACCCGTCACCTCGCGTACAAGGCATTTAAACTATCACATAATATCTTAGGGGTGAAAATTCCCCCACACGAGGTTAGACAAGCCAATTACCTCAATTCCGGTACAAAACCGCTAAGAAATAACCCTCTTGCCGCGAATGTCGGCCTCCACAAGTATAGTATCTGATAAAAATCAATAGAATCACATAAAAATAGGCCAATTGAGCATTACCCAATCAAAATAACTCAAAATACACCAAACCCACAAGTTGCCAAAACCCGACTTTCGGTACGCTTATCGAAAAATCACGAAAATTATATATTCGGGTTCCTTATCTCAATACGAGTCTAAGCATATAAAATTTACCAAAATCGGACTCCATTTGCCCACTCAAATCAGAGAGTTTCTAACATCTAGGCCTAGGGCTCAAACCCACCTTTAATCTTCCAATTTCAGTGAAATAATCACGGATTTCATGATAAACCAACGAATTAAGGTCAAGAAACTTACCCCCGATGATTTCCCGATGATATCCCAGCGTTTCCCCTTCAAAATCCTCCCTTGGAGCTCAACAATGGCGGTTTTGGTGTGTTAGGCCGCAACTGAAATGTTCTGGACTTAAAGTCACTGCCAGGACATTTTACTCTACGCGATCGCAGTACTGGGATTGCGATCGCGATGCACAAAATATGGGCGGCCTAATTTTCCTCTACGCGATCGCGTGACCCTGGACGCGATCGTAGTGAACAACTCAGCAACCCTACGTGATCGCAAACGTACCCAACGCGATCGCGAAGAACAAACTCGTCCGGCTCCCCAAACTACCCTACGCGATCGCATACTCCCTCACGCGATCGCACTGCTTCCGACCAATACCCTACGCGATCGCATGAAACCTCACGCGATCGCAGGCTTTACTTCGCGATCGCAGAGCTCAGGATTTCTCCCTTACGCGATCGCATGGCCATCTCCGCGATCGCGGAGAGCAAAATTGCTCTGCAATTATTGCAGCAGAACAGCAGTGCCTTTTGGCACAAATTGGTCCGTTTGGACCCCCGAATTCATCCCGAGGCTCCCGGGACCCCAACGAAAACCACCAACATACTCCAAAACACGATATGAACTCGTTCAAATCATAAAAACACGTCTAACAACATCAAAACCCATAATTCACATCGATTCAAGCCTAAGTTTCTTCAAAACTTTCAAAACTAACATTCAATCCAAAACCCGGCCAAACGACATCCGAATGACCTGAAACTTTGCGGACATATCCAAATTCACATAACGAAGCTACAGAAATTGTCCGAATTCCATTCCGACCCCCGGATCAAAATCTCACCTATCGTTCGGATTCGCCAAAATTTCAACCTTCGGCATTTCAAGCCTAATTGAGCTAAGGACCTCCAAAATACATTTCGAACGCGCTCCCAACCCCAAAATCACCCAACGGAGCTAATGGAACCATCAGATTTCCGTTCCGAGATCGTCTTAACACCGTTCCGGTTACGGACCATTTTCTATCTTTAAAGCTCTCATTTAGGGACTAAGTGTCCCAAAAATACTTCAAATTTCAGGGCCGACTCTCCCGGCAAACCACAATAGCAGAAATGTACTTAGGGAAACAGTTAAATTAGGGATTGGGGCGAAATTTTCTAAAACGACCGGCCGGGTCGTTACATATTCCTTCGTGCATAAACAGTAAACAAGGCACGGAATGATCTTTCGTGCGAACATAAATAAAAAAAATGGCGCGGTATCACCCTTCGTGCATTATTACTCTTCCTCACCCAAATAACAATCACATTCAAGGGCAAAAGAATGAAACAAGTAATATGTACCGTCCCGGCAAGGGAAAAACATATCATAACAATATTCCGGCAAGGGAACAACATCAACAACACAACAAGGTCCCGGCAAGGGAAATAATAATCAACCTTCACAACCCGGCAAGGGCTCAAGAACGTGACTTAAGAACATTTCACATTAACTCACAACATGTGTCAACAAACAACTCACGGTCATGCTAGACGCCGGTGTATAGTTGCTCGTCACCACGCCTATACACCGCACTCGATCACGTAGCAATTAGCAATTATCACACTCGATCCTATTCCCTCAAGCTAGGATAGATCAAACACTTACCTCAAAGCCTTGAAGTCGAATTAACCTTCAACTATCGCTTTACCTAGAAATTCAACCTTCAACTCGCTCGAATCTAATCACAATTGGTTCAATTACTTTAATAAACACTATATAAACTGGTTTGGATGCATAAAAATGGTTTTCTCAAAGTTTTAACCAAAATTTCCCAAAATGCCCCCGGTCCCACGTGGTCGAAACTCGGGGTTCAGACCAAAATACGGTTACCCATTCCCTCACGAGTTCAATTATATGATTTATTTCGAAATCTGACATCAAATCGAGGTCCAATTTCCCAATTTATGAAAAACCTAGGTTCTACCCATAAGCAATAATTTTAACCATAAAACCCATTGATTTCTCATGGAAAACATGTTTACTGATGTTAGGAATTGAAAGAGTTGAGTAAAAATTTACTTACAAGTGATTTGGAGTGATATTGCTCTTGAAAAATCATTTATGGTGTTTTTGGTTTTGAAAGAATGGTGAAAAGGGGGTTTAAAATCGTTTAAGTATAAGATTGCACAGCTGCCTATATGGGGAATTGCGAATGTAGCAGGTCCTGACAGGGAGCATCGCATTTGCGAGGGAATTGTTCGCATTTGCGAACATAGGCCAATACAGGGCCACTTCGCATTTGCAAAGTCATGTTCGTATTTGCGAACCTGTGCCTTTCCGGGGCAACATCGCATTTGCGAAGTTCTTTTCGCATTTGCGAACCAAGGGCTTTCCTAGCCAACTTCGCATTTGCGAAGGTTGGTTCGCATTTGCGAACCAAGGCCAGTTCTGGGTCATCTCGCAATTGCGAGTAATTCTTCACAATTGCAAAGATATCAACTGGGGAAAAATACCAGCTGTGTTCTTTTTCAAAATTTGCTCTAACGACCTATCAAATCTTTACCCGAGCCCTCGGGCTCCAAACCAAACATGCACACAACCTAAAAAACATACCACAAACTTGCTCGCGCGATCAAATCGCCAATGTAACATCATTTTCATAGAATTGAGCCTCAAATTCATGATTTCTTCTTTTAAACTTCATAAACTTTCAAATTTGGAACTCATGGTTCAAAACACATCAAATAACGTTCAATTTCCGTCAAACATTGCAGGAAGTACTTAAATAATATATAAGACTTGTACCGAGCGTCGGAACCAAAATACGAGTCCGATACCATGGTCTTTTAATCAATTTTCATTTCCATTTTCATTAATAATTTCAGCAAAACAATTTAACAGAAAAATTCATATATTGGGCTCTAGGACTCGGAATTCGACTACGGACGCATGCCTAAGTCCCATATTTTCCTATTGACCTTTCGGGACCGTCCGATCTCGGGTCCAGGTCCATTTACCATAAATGTTGACCAAAGTCAACTATATCAATATTAATATCAAATTTCTTCAAATTTTCCATAGACTTCACATATTCTAACACAAAAAAATTTTGGCTACATGCCCGGACTATGCACGTAAATCAAGGCAATATAAAATAAGGTTTTCAAGGCCTTGGAAGCGCGAAACAGATGAGGAAAACAGGTTATGACCCTTTGGGTCGTCACATCCTCCACCTTTAAAACAACCGTTCGTCCTCGAACGGACAAGAGAAGGAAGTACCTGAGTCAGGAAAAAAATGTGGGTAACGGCTTCGCATATCAGACTCGGACTCCCAGGTCGATACCTCAAGAGGCTAACCTCTCCACTGAACACGCACTGAAGGAAAACTCTTCGACCTCAACTTCCGAACCTGCCGGTCTAGAATGGCCATCGGCTCCTCCTCGTAAGATAGATCCTTGTCCAATTGGACAATATTGAAGTCTAACACGTGTGTAGGATCGCCGTGGTACCTCTGAAGCATAGATACATGAAAAACTGGATGTACGGCTGATAAGCTAGGTGGCAGTGCAAGTCTGTAAGCCACCCCTCCCACTCGGTCCAAAATCTCAAATGGACCAATATACCTAGGGCTGAGCTTGCCCTTCTTTTCGAACCTCATCACGCCCTTCATATGCGATACTCGGAGTAATACCCGCTCACCAACCATGAAATCCATATTTTGGACCTTACGATCCACATAAGTCTTCTGTTTGGAATGAGCTGAACGCAACCTATCCTGGATAGTCTTGACCTTGTCTAAGGCCTCCCGAACTAAGTCTGTACCCAACAACCGAGCCTCTCCCGGCTCAAACCATCCGACTGGAGACTGACATCGCCTACCATACAATGCCTCATATGGAGCCATCTGAATGCTGGTCTGGTAGCTGTTATTGTATGCGAACTCTGCTAAAGGCAGAAACCGGTCCCACGAGCCTCCAAAATCAATAACATAGGCTCGGACCATATCCTCCAATATTTGAATAATCCTCTTGGACTGGTCGTCCATCTGAAGATGAAACGTTGTGCTCAACTCAACCCGTGTGCCTAACTCCTGCTGGACCGCTCTCCAGAAACGCGAGGTAATCTGCGTACCCTGATCTGAGATAATAGACACCGGCACCCCATGAAGGCGAACAATCTCTCGAATGTAAATCTATGCTAACTTCACCAATGAGTAAGAGACAGATACCGGAATGAAGTGTGTTGACTTAGTCAGCCTATCAACAATGACCCAAATATCATCAAATTTCCTCCGAGTCGAAGGGAGTCCAGTAATGAAGTCCATTGTAATCCGCTCCCATTTCCACTCGGGAATTTCAATTCTCTGGAACACACCACCAGGCCTCTAGTGCTCAAATTTAACTTGCTGACAGTTTAGACACCGAGCAACATACATGACAATGTCCTTCTTCATCCTACATCACCAATAGTGCTACCGTAAGTCCTGATACATCTTCGAGACGACCGGGTGAATAGAATACCGCGAACTGTGGGCCTCCGCTAAGATCAACTCTCAAATTCCCTCAAAATTAGGAACACAAACTCATCCCTGCAATCTTAATACTCGTCATCATCTAGAGTTACCTTCGTGGAACCTCCCCGATGTACAATATCCCTCAGGTCACGCAAATAAGGATCATCAAACTGCCTCTCACGGATACTCTCTAATAGAGAAAACGAGCGACCGTGCATGATAACACCCTGCTAGGCTCAGAAATGTCTAATCTCATGAACCGATTGGCTAAGGCCTGGACATCTAGCGCAAGTGGTCTCTAGTTGACCGGAATATAAGCGAGACTACCCATGCTGGCAGACTTCCTACTCAACGCATCGGCCACCACATTGGCCTTACCTGGGTGATATAAGATAGTAACATTATAGTGTTTTAGCAACTCTAACCATCTCCTCTGACGCACATTTAACTCTTTTTGCTTGAATAAATACTGAAGACTTTTGTGATCTGTGTATACCTCGCACGCCACACCATACAGATAATGCCTTCGGATTTTTAAGGCATGAACAACTGCTGCCAGCTCAAGATCATGAACCGGATAATTCTTCTCATGGATTTTCAACTGTCTCGAAGCATAAAAAATAATCTTGTCACCCAGCATCAATATAACTCCAAGCCCAGTATGGGATGCATCACAGTAAACTATGTAAGGCCCTGAACCCGTGGGTAAAATCAACATTGGTGCCGTAGTCAAAGCTGTCTTGAGCTTATGAAAGCTCACCTCACACTCATCTGACCACTTGAACTGGGCACCCTTCTGGGTCAACCTGGTCATCGGGGCTCAAATAGAAGAGAACACCTCTACAAATCGTTGGTAGTAGCTTGCTAACCCCAAGAAACTCCGGATCTCGGTCACTAAAGCTAGTCGAGGCCAATTCTTGATTGCCATCGATCTTCTTTGGCTCCACCTGAATACCATATACTGACACGATATGACCCAGAAATGCCACCGAACTCAACCAGAACTAGCATTTTGAAAACTTGGCATATAGCTGATTATCCTTCAGAGTCTGAAGAACCACTCTGAGGTGCTGCTCGTGCTCTTACTGGTTGCGGGAGTATACCAGGATATCATCTATAAGACTATCATGAACAGATCTAGATAAGGCCTGAACACCCAATTCATCAACTCTATAAATGCTGTTGGAGCATTGGTCAACCCGAAAGACATGACCAAGAATTCATAGTTCCCATACGAGTGCGAAAGGCTGTCTTAGGAATGTCAGCCGCCGTAATCCTCAACTAATGGTAGCCCGACCTCAAGTTTATTTTCGAGAACACCCTCGCTCCTTGGAGCTGATCAAACCAATCATCAATCCTCGGCAGTGGATACTTATTCTTTAACGTCACTTTGTTTAATTGCCGATAATCAATACACATCTGCATTGAGCCACCATTTTTCTTCAAATAACACTGGTCACCCCAGGGAGAAACACTAGACCTGATAAAGCCCTTTTCTAGAAGGTCTTGCAACTGATCTTTTAACTCCTTTAACTCTGGCGGGGCCATGCGATACGGTAGAATAGAGATGGGCTGAGTGCTCGATGCCAGATCAATACATAAATTAATATCCCTGTCGGGTGGCATACCTCGAAGGTCTAAAGGGAAGACCTCAGAAAAATCCCGTAAAATAGGAACTCAATCAATAGAAGGAATCTCCGCGCTGGAATCACGAACATATTCCAAATAAGCTAGACAACCCTTCTCGACCATGCGTCGAGCCTTAACATATGAAATAACATTGCGAACGGAGTGGCCTGGGGTCCCTCTCCACTCTAGTCGGGGTGGTTTTGGCAATGCCAAGGTCACTGTCTTGGCATGACAATCTAGGATAGCATGATACGAGGACAACCAATCCATCCCCAATATTACATCGAAATCCACCATGTCTAATAGAAATAAATCAACATGGGTCTCAAGACCCTCGAATATAACCACGCATGAACGATGCACCCGGTCGACTACTATAGAGTCACCCACTGGTGTAGACACATAAACTGGAATGTATAGGGCATAACTAGGCACGACCAGACATGGTGCAAAGTAGGAAGACATATATGAATATGTAGACCCAGGGTCAAATAATACTGAATCACCTCTATCACAAACCAGAATGGTACATGTAATCACAACATTTGATGCCTCTGCCTCTGGCCTAGCTGGTAAAGCATAAAATAGGGGATCGGCACCACCCCTATGAGATATGTCTCTGGGACGGTCATCCACTGGCTGACCTCTACATCTAGCGGGACGGTCTCCACCTCTATGGTCTCGACCTCCACCTCTACGATCTCTACCCCCGCCCATGGCTGGCTGTGGGTCAGATGGGGCCTAAATCATAGGGCGAGGACCCCGCTGCTGAGTGTTACTCGCTGCTCAAGGGCAAAACCTAACAAGATGACCTAGGTCACCACAACCGTAACAACACTTTGGCTGCTAGGACTGCTGACCCTAACGACCTGAATGGACCCCACGAACACACTAAAGATGTTGAGCAATGATGAGAGTCTGGTCTAAATACTGCTCATCAAATCCACGATCACCTGAACCACCCTGCGAAGCCTAGAGAGCTGACTGAAAAGGCCTGGAAGACTGGCCCCTATCATAAGAATCCATGCCTCCAGATGAAGTACCACTAAATCTGTTGGAATGACGAGGCCTCTTGTCTGAAGGATAACCACCTCCCCGAGCAATATCCATCTCAACTCTATGAGTTGCATTTGCCGCCTCCTGAAAAGATATGTCACTCCCAACTCTCATAGCCATCTGAAGCCGGATCGGCTGATTTAGCCCATCTATAAACCTACGGACCCTCTCTCTATCTAAGGGGAGTATCACAACCGCATGATGTGCCAGGTCAACAAACCTCGTCTCATACTAGGTAACAGTCATATAACCCTGCTGGAGGTGCTCAAATTGTCTCCGAAGTGCCTCCCGTTGGGTAACAGGGAAGAACTTCTCCAAAAATAACTCCGCAAACTGGTCATATATTAAAGTCGGGGACCCTGCTGGTCGAGTCAAACATAAATCTCTCCACCAAGTCTTGGTGGATCCTGCAAGCCTGAATGTGCAAAAATCAACCCTGTTGGATTCCACTATTCCCATAGTCTTGAGAATCTCATGGCAACTGAACAAGAAGTCATGGGGATCCTCTGACGGGGCACCACTGAAAGTGGTGGTAAAAAGCTTGGAGAACCGATCAAGTCTACATAGAGCATCAGAAGTCATAGCCGCTCCATCTCCGGCCTGAGCTGTAGTGCCTGTCTGAGTGATCACTGCTGGCTGAACTACTGGTGCCTGAGCCTGGGGAGCTACTGGCTCCGGAGTATGTGCGACAGGAGTTACACCTCCTCCAGCTTGATAACTGGTTGGTGAAATTGGTAGTAAGCCTGCTCTGGCGACACTGTCCATAAAACCCGATATTCTGACCAGATCCTCCTTAAGATCAGGGGTAAATAAGACCTCTCCTGGGACCTGAGCTGGGTCCACTGGAGCTACTGGGACTGGAACCTCCTCACCAATTTCAACATGAGGCTCCACCTCTAGAACCACTACCTGGGGCTGAGCTCTGCCCCTACCACGGCCTCCGACACGGCCTCGGTCCCTGCCCCTGCCCCTCGCGGGAGCTTCCTGGGGCTCAGGACGTTGAACGACGGATGAAGAAGCGCGTATCCTCACTATCTGCGAAAAGACAAAGTAGAAATTCAATCAGTATTTGAGGAACAAATCGCACGACAATAAGGAACAAATGAGAGACTTTTCCTAACTCAATAGACTCTGGAGGACAAGTACAGACGTCTCCGTACCTACCCCTCAGACTCTACTAAGCTTGTTCGTGAGTTGTGAGACCTATGTAACCTGGCTCTAATACCAACTTGTCACGACCCGGATCCCCCCACCTTCGGAATCGTGATGGCGCCTACTCGTGGTAGCTAGGCATGCCAATTAACTCACTATCTTCATGTTTATACAACTATCCTATTCTCATACTTAATAGCAAGAATAATACTAATAGCTTTAAATGCGGAAGTCTTTCAAAGAAAAATCGAAAAATAGTGTAAATTAATCGACATAAATCCTCTACCCAAGATGTGGAGTCACAAACTCACGAACTACTAAAGAATAACTACACATAATGGCATGAAAGAAATAAATAATAACCCTCTGTCAGAGAACAATGAGACCATAGTAATAATAAAAGCAAACAGAGGAGATGCCGGGCCTGCGTACACCTGTAAGCTACCTCAGTCTCGGAAGAGTGTACTACTGTTGATGCTTCTTCTGCTCAAAACCTGGACCTATGAAAAAACGCACAGAAGTGTAGTATCAGCACAATCTGACCTCATGTGCTGGTAAGTGCCTGGCCTATCCCAGCGAAGTAGTGACAAGCCTAGGACTAGACACTCACATAAACCTGTGAGTTCTATATATGTATGTACCACAAAATAACAGAGGTATTGGCTAACACAACTAACAAAGGAGGAATCATGCTGGGGGAGCACAATCAGCAACACATAATAAATCAGTAAGATAAAAATAGTGTAGCAAAAACAGTTATTGCAAAGCAAGAAGTTTAAATGGTTGCACGACATCACCCTTCATACTTTTACTCTCATCCTCACCAAATAATCAAATATAACTGCACGACATCACCCTTCGTGCTTTTACTCTCATCCTCACATCCATGGCACGGCATGATCCTTCGTGCATGGTTTAAGTAACAATGGCACGGAATGTCCCTTCGTGCATAAATAATAAATATGGCACGGAGTGATCCTTCGTCCATAAATTAAGTAACAATGGCACGTAATGTTCCTTCGTGCATAAACAGTAAACAAGGCACGAAATGATCCTTCGTGCGAACATAAGCAAAAAAATGGCACGACATCACCCTTTGTGCATTATCACTCTTCCTCACCCAAATAACAATCACAGTCAAGGGAAAAAGAATGAAACAAGTAATATGTACCATCCCGGCAAGGGAAAACCATAATCATAACAATATCCCGGCAAGGGAACAACATCAACAACACAACAAGGTCCCGGCAAGGGAAACAATAATCAACCTTCACAACCCGGCAAGGGCTCAAGAACATGACTTAAGAACATTCAACATTAACTCACAACATGTGTCAACTAACGACTCATGGTCATGCTATACGCCGGTGGATAGATGCTCGTCACCACGCCTATACACCGCACTCGATCACATAGCAATTAGCAATTATCACACTCAATCCTATTCCCTCAAGCTAGGATAGATCAAACACTTACCTCAAAGCCTTAGAGTCGAAATAACCTTCAACTATCGCTCTACCTTGAAATTCAACCTTCAACTCGCTCGAATCTAATTACAATTGGTTCAATTATGTTAACAAACACTATATAAACTGGTTTGGATGCATAAAAATGGTTTTCTCAAAGTTTTACCCAAAATTTCCCAAAACTCCCCTGGTCCCACGTGGTCGAAACTCGGAGTTCAGACCAAAATCTGGTTATCCATTTCCTTACGAGTTTAATTATATGATTTGTTTCGAAATCTGATCTCAAATCGAGGTCCAATTTCCTAATTTATGAAAAACCTAGGTTCTACCCAAAAACAACAATTTGAACCATAAAAACCTTTGATTTCTTATGGAAAATATGTTTAATGATGTTAGGAATTGAAAGAGTTGAGTAAAAATTGACTTACAAGTGATTTGGAGTGATATTGCTCTTGAAAAATCGTTTGTGGTGTTTTCGGTATTGAAAGAATGGTGAAAAAGGGGTTTAAAATCGTTTAGGTATAAGATTGCACAACTGCGGATATGGGAATTGTGAACATATGTTCTCAATTGCAAACAATAGTGGGTCCTGACTGTGGACATCGCATTTGCAAGGGAACTGTTCGCATTTGCGAACATTGGCCAATACAAGGCCACTTCGCATTTGTGAAGTCCTGCTCGTATTTGCGAACCTGTGGCTTTCCTAAGCAACATCACATTTGCGAGGTTCTTTTCGTATTTGCAAACCAAGGCCTTTCCTGGCCAACTTCGCATTTGCGAAGGTTGGTTCACATTTGCGAACCAAGCCAGTTCTGGGTCATCTCGCAATTGCGAGTAATTCTTCGCAATTGCGAAGATATCAGCTGGGGAAAAATACCAGCTGTGTTCTTTTTCAAAATTTGCTCTAACGGCCTATCAAATCTTTACCCAAGCCCTTGAGCTCCAAACCAAACATCGACACAACCTCAAAAATATACCACGAACTTGCTCGCGTGATCAAATCGCCAATATAACATCGTTTTCATATAATTGAGCCTCAAACTCATGATTTCTTCTTTTAAATTTCACGAACTTTCAAATTTGGAACTCATGGTTCAAAACACATCAAACAACGTTCAATTTCCGTCAAACTTTGTAGGAAGTACTTAAATAATATATAAGACTTGTACCGGGCATCAAAACCAAAATACGAGCCCGATACCATATTCTTTTAATCAATTTTTATTTCCATTTTCATTAATAATTTCAACAAAATAATTTAACAGAAAAATTAATATATTGGGCTCTAGGCCTCGGAATTTGATTCCGGATGCATGCCCGAGTCCCATATTTTCCTACGGACCTTCCGGGACAGTCCGATCTCGGGTCCGGGTTTGTTTACAAAAAATATTGACCGAAGTCAACTATATCAATATTAATATCAAATTTCTTTAAATTTTCCATAGAATTCACATATTCTAACACAAAAAAATTTTCGGCTATGTGCCTGGACTACACACGTAAATCGAGGCAATATAAAATAAGGTTTTCAAGGCCTCGGAAGCGCGGAACAGATGAGAAAAATAGGTGGTGACCGTTTGGGTTGTCACAATTTTTTTAAAAGTTAACTCATGTAGGTGAGTGGTTCATCAATCTAGATAAGTCAAAAGACGATCAGGTAATTTATCTATATTTTATTTGGACATTTTTAATTTTTATCTGTATGTTGTAGTAACTTTTTGTTATTTGGTTTGGGAACCATCATTATGAGGTGTCACAAGCACACTCTTGTTATTGGTCTTTACTGCTCAGAAAAGCTAAAGGCCCCAATGATTATCGAGTAAGTTAGCAATTAAAGTAAATTTTTTAACATTTAGTGTTATGTTACACTCATTGTTCATGAATGTTTATATTGTACAGATTATCCTATGCAGCTTGGATGTAGAGTTTTCGCAGATGAAAAATGCTAATGATAAGGTAGCTTTGGATGTACTAAGTGACACAGAAAAAAATGATCCTAGCAATATTGATGATAATGATTGTGATAAACTAGGGGTTATACTCCATATTGAAAATCGGGTTAGTACATTGTTAATAGCATTAAAAAATAACATTTTCTTTGGACATATATATATTAAACTTTTTTAAAGTTAAAAGCAAAAAATAGAGGTGTTCAAGAATAATCTAAAACTAAACAACCTAACAAAATCCATGTAAAAAACTGACATACTCTTTGGCTTGGTTTGGTTCAGCTTTCAATTTAAAAAGAACGACACTGTATATATAGGCAATACCTTAACACTTTAATACCCATTAGAAGTACAAGATTATCCTTTTTGTTTTGTTTTGTCAAATGAACATATTAGTGGATGAACTGTAAATTATTTTTGTGGTACTGATGCAATATGGAAAGGTTTATGTTGCATTTCCTCCTTCGATGCAAAAAATATTTAGGTAGTATGATATTTGATAAATTATAGATCGAAATTTTTGGGCTTCCATGCATTGCATGAGCATCAATTTCTAGTTGTAACATAAGTTCAGAGAACTTAATTATTATTAATCTTTGTATCAATTTTTATGAGTTCGGAATGTTACAATTTGGGTCTTGGTATTAACATGTATTTGTTTGATGTACTTGCTTGGATCAACCTGACTAAAACTGATTATAATTTTATCTTTAACAGGAGCCCGATTTTAAAATGTTCAGCATTATGGGACAATTGATTCCATTATTGTATTGTACTTCTATACAATTCATAGATCTCAAATTCCGAGTGAAATATTGCTTGTTCTTATCCCTGCAAGAGATTTTGAATATCTTCTTCAACTACTATAAGAAAGAGGTACTTAAGCAAATAAAAAAAATTATTTAAAAATGACAATCCAACTTATTTGCGATTGAGGCGTTGGTGTTGATTAGCTATCGTTTGAAAGTTTTTTTTATCTTTTTTCTGTAAAGACATTGGTCATCCGCAGAACTAAACCCCTTTAGGATGGTAGTGAGAAGATTCTTGGTATTACTGGTATGTCCAATAATTAATTGATATTAAATAATGATTCTTTAGAAATATTTTCTTAAAACTTGACTCATGTAGGTGAGTGGTTCATCAATCTAGATAAGACAAAAGAGGGTCAGATAATTTATCTATTTTTGTTTAGACATTTCTAATTTTAATCTGTCTGTTTTAATAACTTTTTGTTATTTGGTTTTAGCACCATCATTATGAGGAGTCGCAACCAGACTCTTATTATCGGTTTTTACTGCTCAGAAAAGCTAAAGGGCCCAACGATTGTCGAGTAAGTTGGCAATATAAGTAAATTTCTTGTCATTTAGTGTTATGTGATGCTCGTTGTTCATGAATATTGATATTCTACAGATTATCCTGTGCACCCTGAATGTGGAGTTTTCGTAGATAAAAAATGCTAATGATAAGGTGACCGTGGATGTGCTAAGTGACAAAAAAAATTGATCTGAAAAATATTGATATTAATGATTGTGATAAAACTGGAGATTATATTCCATGTTTAAAATCGGGTTAGTAATTTATTAATAGCATAAAAAATTGCATTTTATTTGGACATATATGTTGAACTTTTTTAAAATTGAAAACAACAAATAGAGGTGTTCAAAAAAACCTAAAACCAAACAACCTAACAAAATCAATATAAAACACCGACATACTCTTTGGCTTGGTTTGGTTCTTCTTTCAATTTAAAAAGAACGACATTATATATATAAGCAATACCTTAACACTTTAATACCCATTAGAAGTACATGATTATACTTTTTGTTTTGCTTTGTCAAATGAACGTACTAGTTAATGAACAGTAAATTATTTTTATGGTACTGATGCAATATGAAAAGGTTTATGTTGCATTTCCTCCTTCGATGCAAAGAATGTTTAGGTAGTCTGATATTTAATAAATTATATATCAAAATTGTTGGGCTCACGTGCATTGCATGGGTATCAATTTCTAGTTATAACATGAGTTCAATGTGAACTTAATTATTGTTAGCCTTTATATCTATTTTGATGAATTGAGAATGTTACAATTTGGGCCTTGGTATTAACATGTATTAATTTGATGTACTTTCTTGGATCAACCTGACTATAACTGGCTTATGATTTTATCTTTAATGGGAGCCAAATTTTAAAATATTCCGCATTGTGGGACGATTGATTCCATTACAATGTTGTACTTCTATACGACTCATAGATCTCAAATTCCTTGTGAAATATTGCTTGTCCTTATCCATGCGAGAGATTTTAAATATTTCTTCAACTACTATAAGAAGCAGGTATTTAAACAAATTAAAAAACATTCATTTAAAAATGACAAATCAACTTATTTGGGTATGAGGAGTTGTTTTTGATTAGCTATAATCTGATCATCCACAGAAGTAAACCCATTCAGGATGGTAGTAGGAAGATTCTTGATATTACTGGTATGTCCAGAATTTAATTGATATTAAAAAATAATTCTTTAAAAATATTTTCTTAAAAGTTGACTCGTGTAGATAAGTGGTTCATCAATCTGGATAAGTCAAAAGATGGTCAGGTAATTTATCTATTTTAGTAATTTGTCTATTTTTGTTGAGATATTTCTAATTTTAATCTGTATGCTGTAGTAACTTTTTGGTTATTTTGTTTTAGAACCATCATTATGAGGTGTCACAAGCAGACTCTTGTTATTGGTATTTACTGCCCAGAAAAGCTAAAGGGCCCAATGATTGTCGAGTAAGTTAGCAATCCAAGAAAATTTCTTAACATTTAGTGTTATGTTGAGCTCTTTGTTCATGAATGTTTATATTGTACAGATTATCCTATGCATCCTGAATATGGAGTTTCCGCAGATAAAAAATGCTAAAGATAAGGTGACTGTGGATGTAATAAGTGACACAAAAAAAATGATCTTAGCAATATTGATGTTAATGATTGTGATAAACTAGGGGTTATATTCCATGTTGAAAATCGGGTTAGTACTTTGTTAATAGCATTAAAAATTTGCATTTTCTTTGGACATATATATTGAACTTTTTTAAAGTTAAAAGCAACAATTAGAGGTGTTCAAGAAAAATCTAAAACCAAACAACCTAACAAAATCAATATAAAAAACCGACATACTCTTTAGCTTGGTTTGGTTCAGCATTTACTCTGCTGGCGACACTATATATATATATATATATATATATATATATATATATATATATATATATATATATATATATATATATATATATATATATATATATGCAATACCTTAACACTTTAATACCCATTAAAAGTACAAGATTATACTTTTTATTTTGCTTTGTCACATGAACATACCAGTGGATGAACTGTAAATTATTTTTGTGGTACTGATGCAATATGAAAAGGTTTATGTTGAATTTCCTCCTTTGATGCAAAGAATTTTCAGGTAATATTATATTTAATAAATTATATATCAAAATTTTTAGGCTCATGTGCATTGCATGAGCATTAATTTCTAGTTGTTACATAAGTTCGGATAACTTAATTATTGTTAGCCTTTGTATCTATTTTGATGAACTCGGAATGTTACAATTTGGGCCTTGGTATTAACATGTATTAATTTGATGTACTTGCTTGGATCAACCTGACTACAACTGACTATGATTTTATCTTTAACAGGAGCCAGATTTGAAAATATTCAGTATTGTAGGACAATTGATTCCATTATTATGTTGTACTTCTATACGACTCATAGATCTCAAATTACCAGTGAAATATTGCTTGTTATTATCCATGCAAGAGATTTTGAATATTTTACTATAAGAAAGTGGTACTTAAATGTAACGACTCCATCGGTTGTTTTGAATTTTTACACTTTGATCGACAGTTTTCAGGCACGACTTGCCCCGTGTTATATATTATAACTGATGTAGACCGTTGGTTTTGGATTTTCATAACAAATCGAAATGAATTTATAAGAAGAGTCTCGGTTGAAAGCTTTGAATTTGAAATGTTTGACCAAGAGTTGACTTATTTGTATACGAGCTCGGATCCGAGTTTTTATAATCTGATTAGCTTCGTTGGGTGATTTATAATTTAGCAGCGTGATCAGAAGTGATTTTGGAGGCCTGGTGTAGAATTTGGCTTGAATTGACAAAGAAAGTATTTTGGTGAATTCCGGTTGGTAGGTAAGATTTTGATCCGGAGGTCATAATAGAATTTCGAGAGTTGTCGTAGCTTCATTGTGTGATTTGGGATGTGTGTGCAAAATTTTAGGTCATTCAGAGGTGATTTGTTTGGGTTTTTGATCAAATGCGTGTTTCATAAGTTTTTAAAAACTTAGGCTTGAATTCAGTAAGAATTGATGATAGTAGTGTTGTTTGATGTGTTTTGATGATTGGAACAAGTTTGAATGATATTTTATGATGTGTTGGTGCTTTTGGTTGAGGTCCTGGGGGCCTTGGGATGATTTTGGATGGCTAACGGGAAGTTTTAACTTGGAAAATAATGCAGAAAATGCAGCAGCAGTTGCAGGCCATATTTGTCCTTCGCGTTCGCGAAGGTAGGTCTGCGTCCGCGAAGGTAAAGTTCCAGAGCTTCTAGTTTGCAGTTTGGATCCCGTGTTCACGTAGAAGGAAGTTGGGGTCCTTGAGTCATTATGCTTTGCGTTCGCGTCTGTAGCATTGCGTTCACGGAAGGTCCTAGGAGTATGCATCGCATTCGCGTGACGAGTGTCGCGTTCGCATAGGAGAATTTGAGGTCCCGCAATATTAGTTCATTGCGTTTACGACATAAGTCACGCGTTCGCGTAGTGCTACCAGCTTTCGCAGCAGTATCATCATGTTTGCATAGTGTTAGTTTGAGAGATGGAAATTTAGTGCTTCGCGATCGCGAGACTTGGGTCGCGATCGCGATGAAGGAGGAACAATGCTGGGCAGAGTGTTATAATTTCATTTCATCCGCGATTTTGGGTCATTTTTCCTCCATGGTTAATCATTTTGAGAGCTTCTTGGTGAATATTAAAGAGGGATTCGAGGGGAAGCGACTTGGGGTAAGAATTTTGGTCTTAAAACTCATTTGTGTTGTGAAATCCACCAAGAAATTCATGAAAACTAAGCCTAAAAATGGAAGAATTAGGACTTGAGTTTTGATATTTTTAAATTAGAATTTGAAGGGACATTTGAGGTCGGATTTGAGATTTTTTTGATATGTATAGACTCGTGGCGAGATAAGGAATTCATTGAGGTGCAAATTTCTGAGTTTTGAGAAGTGGGCCCAGGGCTCAGGTTTTGCAAATTTCATGATTTTCGATGTTTTTTCGATTCTTTTCGATTAGGTTATGTCCCTTTAGCCTATTTGACGTATTCATTGTGGTATTTATCAGATTCGACGTGCGTGGATATTGATTTGAGGGGCAAAGGCATCGCGAGCTAGGGATTTCACCGGTTTGAGGTGAGTAATGGTTGTAAATGATATTTTGAGGGTTTGAAACCCCAAAATGCACATCGTAGTGCTATATTGAGGTGACTTGCATGCTGGATGGCGAGCGTGGGGTAGAGCACCGTTAGGGAGTGTGACTTGGTCCATCACGATTGATGATTTTACCGCGTATTTGACTGAAACTTATTTGCTATTATCATAGTTTGGGATGATTGCCATATTTGGGCTCGTGCCAATTATTTGAACCCTTTGGGGATTTTTATCAATCACTCTTCACTATTTGATATACTTCTTGAACGTAGTCATGTTAACTATACTGTTTTACAAACTCAGCCGCATTGATTGAATTTGAGACTTAAATGATATTTTCACTATTATTTGGGTTGAGCACTATTATTTTATTGATGCCCGAGGGGCTTATGATGATTTTTGGACTGAGAGAGTGATCACGCCCAACTATGCCTTATAAAAAGGACAATGCGGTCGCAGCAAATATAACCCAAGTATTTCACACGGTGTCGAATCCTCAGAGAGTTAACCTATCAACTACTCTCTTCAAAACCCAATAATCTTCCGAATCAGCTTCCCAGATATTCATATATCCTTTTGAGTGCTTCTTAACAACTACTTTTGCAAAGAACTAAATAACTGGAAAATAACTAAATATGTTGTAAACAAGAATGAGAAAGACTAAGGTAATGATTTGCCCAATTGATGGAATCCCTTCTATTTATGCTCATACAAATTTATCAATATCTCTCTATCAATCAAGAACAATAATCCTACCGTAAATGTCTCCCGAGTAATCACAGTAATTTACTATTTCACTATTTCGAGTTACACTAGCATGCTTTAATTATCACAATTCACTTTAGATTACATCCAAGATTTCGTTATTCCTAATCCCACCCTTAAACCCGTAATTATATATTCCTCTAATAATCTAGGAGTGGTGTTGTTCAACAATAACCTAAATATGTATTCTTTTCTAAGTTATGCACACTAAATAGGCATAGCTAATTGAGGATCATGTCAATTAACTAACAAGAATGAAGTAGAACTAATAGAGATTAACTAACAATTTGTATTCACATAAATCAGAAGTTCATCAACCAATAGGTTCCATCAAAACCTTAGATAGGTATTTAGCTACTCATAACTATGAAAACAAAATCTAGAATAGAATTTATGATGAAAATTCAAAAGAAAAATAAGAGAGATGTTTAGAGAATTCTCTCACACTAGTTTCCTTGCAAAAGTACTGAAAAATACAATGCTTGCCTCCTTTTAGGCGAATCCTAAGGTTTTATATAGGGCTTAGGTCATTAAAATCTCATTTTTACACTTTAGTCCAACAACTTTATGCCTCTTAACGCAGTTCTACCGAGGTCGCGGTAGAACCACGACCAAATCAACTCTCTAAATCTCAGAACTTTTAGCAGACCGCATCCACCGCGGTTCTGCCACGGTCGCGATAGAACCGCGGTAGAACAGTGATTCTGAATCTTCAGGGCTGTTCCAGCGTGGCTTCCATAATTTTTGCATAAATGGCCTTTTTCTTCTACTTTTGACTCCAAAATTGCACCTTAGCCTTCCTTAACCATTTTGTACCTACAATTCATGAAAAACATTAATAAGAACATTTTGTCATCATATATATTATCAAAACAACTCAAGAATGCGATTATTTAGGGCATGCATATAGCAAAATTTACCTATTATCAACACCCTACACTTAAACCTTTGCTCGTCCTCGAGCAAATTTAATCACACTTCTAGGCCTAAATTCTCAATGTCTTACCCCAAAATATATCACACAAGCTACTATCCATGATTAACCTAAGCAGTGCATAATCCTTACTCAACTACAGACTCTCATGCCAAGACACATTATTGCTCACTCTAATTACTCTAACAGACTTGAAGACTTTCTTCTTATTCCTGAGTCACATGCCCTCACAATACAAAATCTGAGAGAAGTTACACACACATAAAATTTACAACAAGGAACTTTATATAGGAAGAATTCACTCACTCTCAGCAAAGAGTATTCACATGCCACATAGACACACCATAAGCTTGCCCCTACTGTAATACTCTACTAATAGCCATTCAGTAAAAGATCAAGAGGTCTTTAAAGGTTGTAATATAGGCTACGGGACGGGTAGGATACTTTTGTATATAGTGGATACCTCCCTAAGCACTTTTTAATACCAAACTTCGTTTTTGTTTCAGTTTTATGCTCAACCCCAACCATTCTTTCACATTTTGATTTACTTGTACTCCCTACTTTTCTTTTTAAGTGTAATTGGCTTCATCTTTTTTTTAGAACATTTACTATACAAATGCCAGTTCACCAACTCTACCATTCATTCTTGATTCCCTTTTTTCGC
This sequence comes from Nicotiana noctiflora, assembly GCA_032618575.1. NCBI lineage: Eukaryota > Viridiplantae > Streptophyta > Magnoliopsida > Solanales > Solanaceae > Nicotiana > Nicotiana noctiflora. The sequence continues at coordinate 465,889 of JASVEL010005569.1, forward strand.
TACTCCCTGACCCCACACTTTTACTTTTGCATATTCATTCACAATCCAAGTGCTTCTAGGAGGTAAGGTTCAACATTTTATTTATTCAACATAGATATTGTAAACATTATAGGGTTATCAAAGAACAGTCTTAAAGCTCAAAGGGGTTAACTATGATATTATGTACAGGTGGATTCACAGTTTTTTTGTTATGGGGTTGTCCAAAGAAATGCCTCTATCATCTCTAAAACTAAACAACTTCTATTTCGCTTTGCAAACACATAGGGCAAGTTCTAGGTATCATATGTTAACACATAATGCAAGTACAAACCTCACACACACTTAGCATGCAACTCATTCCGAATTAGTTCATCAACAAAGTCATACAAGTGTTCAAGCAAGCCAAATTGTGCAAAATTAAGGCATATCTTAGAATCTACAATCAAGCTTAGATTACACACTCTCAAGTTCCTTTTTTCTATTGCAAGTGTGCAAATTTGGGGTTACATATTGACCTTCACCCATCTAAACCTTAAACTAGAAAAAAGAAAAATCTACCTAACCCGGTTCAAAAGAAATCCTTGGAAAAGAACCGTGGTAAAAAAAACCAAGGGGGAGATAATACACTACCTAAGAAAAATAAAAATAAAAATAAAAACAAAAAATCTACATGGACTAATTCCCTCAAGAGTACTGTCCAAGTAGTCCATCATCAGGAAGAGTCCTCTACTTTTATTTTTGGGTTTTTATGATTTTTTCATTTTTTTTCCGTTTGACCCTCAAGAAACCCGTTCACAAGTATCCATCGTCGGGCCAAGCCAGCTAATATTAAACTACTTACTCTAATATATACAAATCAAATTAAATTATACACAATTATACAATCTATAACATACAAATAGAGTAAGTCTCCCACCTCGCACTTAAAGTTATGGGATGTCCCCATGTCATATAAACAAAATAAAGCATAGAGGATTAAGAAGACTTCCCTAAGACTCAATCAGAGTCGGAGATAGAATCGGGGTCGACATGGCATGCTCGCCGCAATGCTCTAAATCAAGCCATAAATCATCTCTCAGACCTCAACTATCGCTGGGACATCGCATCCATGCGTGTGTGCAAGACATCCACTAAAGAGCGAAGATCCGCCACTTCTTCTTCCAAATACCATAGCATAGGCCTGGTGGACTGCGATCGTGAAAGGCTAGCCCTAGAATGTGTGTGCCTAGACGAACTCGCACTATTTGTGGATCTCTTGGACTGGATAACCGGGACTGGGTCATCATCTTCATCATCAATATCTATTGGGTTACTGGTACCTCATCCCACCCGAATACCTGAGGCCTTGAATGAGGTTTTTTATGGCAAGTCGCCCTCAGTTGGTAAGGTGGGTGTATGATGCATTATGCAGATTGTAGTGACCAAGGAAAGGAAATAAAATCCCTTTGACCCCCTAAGTATCATCTCATCACTGATAATCGTGGCGGCATCAAACTCCTTTTGGGTGACAAAACACCAAGTTAATACCGCCATGTTGAAGTTGACATTTGTGGTGTTATCTGAAGGGAGGAACCTGTTGCAAATCACCGTAAGCCATCATTTGGCCAAGTGCGTGAAGGAGGTGGAGTTGAGTCTTATTTGGTCCTTTATCCATAAAGGACGCCCACCTACACACAAGGCCTCAATCATAATCTCCTAAGTGACCCCTGGCCTATTGTGATAATAGTCCACGTCACTACTGAATGGAGGCAATCGTAACACCTGTCGGATACTGGGAACCTTGGCATAGACATACTTTCCCCGAACAAACACCTCCCTAGCCATATGCAAGGTAGCGTTAGCGTAAAACTCACGCACCAACATATTATTGACAAAGATTGGGTCCTGGAACAAGAAATCCATATCCTGGCACCTTATCTCCTCATACATATCTGGTTTCTCCACACGAAGAGCCATCCGATCTTGGAATTTATTGCAGAAAGGCCTTTGTGGCTTTGGCATGAAAATCATCCTCAACCACTTCCGAAGTAAACCGGGACTCATCATAGGTTGGTCGCCTAGATGGTCCAGCTGCTTGTCGCGATCGTTTAGGTGCCATAGTCCTACACATAAGAAGCACACTATATAAAAAATATGTTCACAATGATAGCCACTAGGATAGTTACTCAGACTTCACCACCCGATGACTACAAATAGACTTTTTCAATGCAATCATACCATGACTACTAACCGCCCACAATTGTTTTCTACTTTTCCACCACTTCCGGCATAATTTATCCCATACTTACTCTTTTCAATGTTAATCATATTCTACATAGCCACCATATACACATAATTCACCCATGATAACACAACCCACACAATTATACATAACCTCCACAATTACAACAAACTACACCACACTTGGGCACAAAATACCCAACACTTATTCAACACAATACCAAACCATGGCTCAAACTTCTCATTACAACACAAAAACATAATCATGGGTCTCCACACCACCAAATTAACATCAAAATTACACAATCATAGAGACCCAACCAATTCTATCACCAATAATATCAAAAACAACATACACAACAATGACAATATTAAAATAGAGCAATAATTCATGTTTTACACTAAGCCTAGATAGGGTTTAATTAAAAAACTACAAATTAAACTAAATTACACTACCTAGAACTAAAGAGAAATAGAGAAGAGAGAAATACTTACTTGAAGAGAGAAGATTGAAGTTGGTGATGGAGGAGGATTGTGGGGGAAGTGAAGGAAGAAGAAGAAGAGAGAAAGAGAGAGAGTGGCGGTTTTGGTAGAGAGCAAATTGAGAGAGGGAATGGGGGGCGGCTGTGAGGGAGATAATGAAGCGGGGTTGGAATTCATATTTTAGGTCAGGTTATAAGGGATGGGTTTAAAAAATAAAAACTTTTTAGCAGAAAACGTACCTGGGCCCGTCGTGGTCTACGCGATTCTACCGCGATCGCGGTAGAACCGCGAGCAGGGGGATTCAGAGAGGTCATTTGACAGCGGTCGTGGTGGAACCGTGGTAGATGGACTCCTCTGATTCTTACACCTGGTAGCAATTTATTTTTTAATAAGCTAATCTATAAGAGTTACAATTACAATAGTTTCATGGGTTGACTCCCACGTAGCGCCAGATTTATCATCGCGGCACGACTCATCTTAGCGCATTTAAGGCTCGCTCGACGTTTGTGGATCATTCAGATACAGCTTAGACTTCTTCTTTGACTCGTCCATGCCCATGTACAATTTTAACCGCTGACCATTGACTCTAAATGTGCGAGAGCCATCTTCAGTACCAACTTCTACAGCTCCGGGCGGATATACTTCAATCACACAAAATGGGCCAGACCACCCTGGCTTTAGTTTACCTGGGAACAATCGAAGTCTTGAGTTATAAAGCAATACCTTGTCCCATAACTTGAAGTTTCGCTCCATGATATTTTGGTCGTGCAGCCGCTTCATCCTCTCCTTATATAACCTCATTCTTTCAAAAGCCAAATATCGAAACTCTTCTAACTCATGTAATTCAGTGAATCTTGTTGTGCCCGCAGCTTCTAAGTTAAGTTTTAGTTGTTTTAGTGCCCGCCATGCTTTATATTCCAATTCAACCGGTAAATGACAAGCCTTCCCAAACACCAACTTGTATGGTGATATGACAATTGGTGTCTTGAAATCTGTCCTATATGCCCATAGCGCATCATCAAGTTATCTTGACTAGTCGGTCCTTGTGGCGTTATCTTTTTTTGTCAATACGCTCTTAATTTCCCTGTTGGACACTTCAACTTGTCCACTGGTCTGCGGGTGGTATGGAGTAGCCACCTTATGTCGCATATCATATTTCGCCAGCAATTTTTCAAAGGCCCGATTACAAAAGTGAGTGCCCCCGTCGCTTATGATTGCCCACGGTGTCCCAAAGCGAGTGAATATGTTTTTCTTGAGAAATCCAACTACCACCTTAGCATGGTTGGTGGGTAATACTACATCTTCCACCCATTTGGACACATAATCTACAGCAACAAGAATATACTTATTACTGTAGGAGCTGACGAAGGGACCTATGAAGTTTATCCCCCAAACATCAAATACCTCCACCTCTTGGATTGGGTTCAAGGGCATCTCGTGACACTGGGAGATGTTCCCGGTGCGTTGACATTCATTACACCCTTTTACCCACAAGTTCACATCTTTAAACACTGTTGGCTAGAAAAACCCGGCCTCTAGCACCTTAGCTGTTGTCTAGATTCCTCCAAAATGACCACTATATGCTGAAGTGTGACAAGCCTGTAAGACAGAAGATTGCTCGATGTCGGGGACGCATCTCCGAATCATGTTATCAAGGAAAATTCTAAACAAGTAGGGTTCATCCCAATAGTACAGTTGTCTTTCACGAAAGAATCTTTTCCTCTGGACCGATGATAGGTCGTGAGAAACAATACCATTGGCCAGGTAATTAGCATAATCTACATACCATGGCACTTCAAGAAGAGTGGTAGCGAGAAGCTGTTCGTCTTGAAAGGTTTCCAGGTTTTCTTCACTTTCAATAACATTTTCAGCTCCTTCAAGTCGTGATAAATGATCAGTGACTTGATTTTCAGTGCCCTTGCGATCACGAATTTCAAGATCGAACTCCTGCAGTAGCAGCACCCAACGAATCAAGTGTGGCTTAGAGTCCTTATTTTCAATTAAATATCTAAGGGCTTCATGGTCATTGTATACGATTACCTTAGATCCTATCAAATAGGACCTGAACTTATCAAAAGCAAACACTACAACAAGCATCTCCTTTTCCGTCATTGTGTAATTTAGATGGGCTCCGCTTAGTGTTCTACTATCATAGTAGATTGGATGGATCAATTTGTCCTTCTGCTAGCCCAGCACTGCCCCCATTGCGTAGTCACTAGCATCACACATAAGCTCAAATGGTTGCTCCCTGTTGGGGGCAACAATGATTGGTGTTGTGACCAACCTCTTCTTAAATTCCTCAAAAGCTATCTTGCAATCATCAGAAAATACAAAAGAGTGATCTTTTTCTAGTAACTTACAGAGGGGGTTGGCGATTTTGGAGAAGTCTTTAATGAACCTCTGATAGAAACCGGCATGTCCAAGAAAGATCCTAATGGCTTTGACTGAAGTTGGTGGAGGAAACTTTGTAATGACATCCACTTTTGTTCGATCAACCTCTATTCCATTGCTTGACACCCGGTGGCCCAAGACTATTCCTTCTTGTACCATGAAATGGCACTTTTCCCAATTCAGAACTAAGTTAGTCTTGATGCACCATTTCAGCATGCATGTCAGATTGACCAGGCATTCCTCAAACGAATTTCCTACAACTGAGAAGTCATCCATGAACACCTCCATAATATCCTCCACCATGTCAGTAAATATGGCCATCATGCACCTTTGGAATATGGCAGGTGCATTGCATAGGCCAAATGGCATCCTCCGGAAGGCATAAATGTCGTATGGGCATGTGAAGAAGGTCTTTTCTCTATCCTCAGGGGCAATGGAGATCTGATTGTACCCTAAGTACACATCTAAGAAACAAAAGTGTGACCTCCCTGCCAACCTGTCAAGCATTTGATCAATGAAGGGAAGTGGGAAGTGGTCTTTTACGGGTGGCAAGATTCAACTTCCTGTAGTCCATGCAAATCCCCCAGCTGGTGACCGTTCTTGTTGAAATTAACTCATTATTCTCATTCTTCACCACCATCATGCCACCCTTTTTTGGTACACATTGAACTGGGCCAACCCAGCTGCTATCAGAAATTGGGAAAATAATTCCCTCATCTAGCCACTTTATTACCTCATTCTTCACCAATTCCTTCATGTTTGGATTCAGCCTTCTCTCATGTTCCATGGAAGGTTTGTGTCCCTCTTCCAGTAGAATCTTATACATGCAATAAGCGGGGCTGATCCCCTTAATGTCTGCCATGGTCCAACCAATAATAGTTGTGCACTCCTTGAGTACCTGTGTAAGTTGTTGAGCCTGCACATCTAGCAAACCAGATGAGATAATAACATGTAAAGTGGAGTTAGGACCCAGAAATTCATACGTGGGGTGAGCTGGTAATGGCTTGAGTTCTAGCTTAGGTTGTTCCTCAATGGATGGTTTAGTTGGAGGGGTCTCTCTATTTTCTAGATATAGTGGTTCAAACTCAAGATTTCTATCCCAAGACCCTCCCTACTTTCCAGTGCTAGCACACACTCCACCAAAGTTTCCCCATTTACTTCCTCTAAGTTCATTAAGCATGCTGTTAGGGGATCCTCAGCTGTCGACACCTCATCATCTGTCTCTACTATAATATCCACTGCATCGATAAGAGAGCAATTTGTGAACTCACTTGGGCGCCTCATAGATTTCTGCACATTGAATATGATTTCTTCATCATTTAGCCTCATCTTGATCTCCCCAGTCTCACAATCAATCAACGCTCTCCCAGTGGCCAAGAATGGTCTTCCTAAGATTATAAGAATCTCCCCATCCACTTTGCAGTCTAAAATCACAAAATCAACAGGGAACACAAAGTTCCCTACCTGAATAAGCATATCATCTAAGATCCCAAACGGCCTTTTCACGGTCATGTCAACTAGCTGTAGCAATATTGAAGTGGGTCTAGATCTCCCAATGCCTAGCCTCTTATAAATCACCAAGGGCAAAAGATTGATACTAGCCCCCAAATCACACATTGCCTTAGTAAAGGCGAAGTTCCCTATAGTGCAAGCAATAGTAAAGCTACCTGGATCAGATAACTTTTCAGCTATGGGTCTGGATACCACTGCACTACAAGTCTGAGTAAGTGTCACTGTGGCCAAGTTTTGAAAGTCAAACTTCCGCGACATCAAGTTTTTCATCATTTTAGCATACCAAGGCATCTCTTTCAAAGCTTCGATCTAAGGAATGTTTACCTGGATTTGCTTAAGCATTTCAAAGAACTTCTTGTATTGCTCTTCCTTTTGGTTCTTGGCCAACCTTTGATGGAATGGGGCAAGAGGCCTCTTCTTCCCAATCACTTGGGACTTTTCCTTCTCTACTATTTGTTCGATGACCGGCTCTTCCATCTATTCAGCTACATTCTCTGTCTCATGCTGAACATCATTATTTTCAGGTACTGGTTGGACTGTAACTTCTATCAATCCTGTAGACTCATCTAGTTCAATGGGTACTGAATAAGTGTCTCAGCCTACAAATTACCTCTAGTTTTCTCTTGTTCAGCATCAAGATCTCTACCATTTCTAAGACTCGCTGCTATCAACTGCTTTGGGACTTGATCTTTTGGGTTGGTTTGAGTATCTGCAGGTAATGTCCCTTGGCGACGATTGTACAATATCATAGCAATCTGGCCCACTTGCACCTTAATATTTTTAATGGCTGCATAATATGCATCCACTCTTTCATTGATCTTGGCGTTGGACCCAATAACTTGCTGCATCATAGCTTCCAGTTTTGCGAACCCAACTTCTTGTCTACCCCCATGCTGTTGTTGAGGTGGATGATACCCTTGATACTGATTGTTGAAGACCTGTGGTATATGATATGGTGCCATATTGTTGGGTGGCCTCATCCCTCCTACATTTCCTGTATTGTATTGTGGCTGAGGTGGTCTATATTGTTGTGGAGCCTGCTGACCCCAATTCTGATTTACCTGCCACATACTGCCATAATTAGCTACATAATTCATGTCTTCATGCTGATGATGATGTTCATGTTCTACAGTCCATGGATTACCTATGGGTTGGCTAATGCAAGATGTGCATAGGCCCCCATTGGTAGTGTCTACAATATGCATCTGCTGCTTAACTCCCGATTCCTCCACCTTTTTAGTGAGGATGCTCATCTGTGTCAGTAGAGTGGCCATGTTTTCCGCCATAGCGTTGGAAGGGTCCAAAGGCACTGAGTGTACCACCGGAGTGATGGGTGCATTCCTGGTTGTCCATCCTAAATTTTGTGCCATCGTCCCCAGCAAATTCTGGCCTTCTCTCCAGGCCTTGCTCAGAAAAGCCTCACCTACTGAGGCATTAACTATATTCTTCATTCTATCAGACAGCCCCATATAAAACCTTTGTCCCAACATCTGTTCTGGAACACCATGGTGAAGACACATCACTAACATTCCCTTAAACCTTCCCCATGTCTCATGTAGAGTCTACATTGGTTTTTGCTTGAAGCTTATCATCTCATCAATTTGTTGAGTTGTTTTGTTAGGCGGGTGGAACTTGTTGTGGAATTGTTCGACTAACTCATCCCAAGTTTCTATAGTGTTGATATGGAGTGAGTTAAACCATACCTATGCAACTCCTGTCACCGAGAAAGGTTACAACAATAGCCTGATTGCTTCCGGTGTCACATTGGGTTGCCTCTGCGTTTTGCATATAGAGAGAAAATTTTTTAGATGCTGCTGAGGGTCTTCAACATGTGTCCTAGAAAAGAGTCCCTTGTTTTGCAACAAGTGTAGCATATTATTTGTGATCTGGAATGATTCAGCTTGTATTGCAGGCACAACAATGGCAGTAACCAAGTTGTCAGCAGTTGGTTGTGCCCAATCATAAAGTGCACCTTCAGGTACAGGTGGTGCCTCTTCTCTAGCGTTTAACCCAGCTTGCTGGTTGGGATTATTCACGTCTCCCATGTCAATGTCGAATTTCAGTGTCTGTTGGGATTGTTGATTTTGGTTGTTTGCACGGTTCAGTGCCCAGAATGTTTGCTCTGGGTCTGAGAGTCCTTCAAGTAATTCTGCTGTCCTAGTAGATTTTCTAGGCATGCACTTGAGCAACCAATTCAATAACCGTCAAGATATTCAATCAAAATTTGGGTAGAGAGAAATCTCACTATAATAAGAATCTTGTAATTCTGTCAATGGCAATTGATAATTTTGTTAACTCTCCGGCAAAGACGCCAAAATTTGAACACGCCCAACTATGCCTTATAGAAAGGACAATACGTTCGCAGCAAATATAACCCAAGTATTTTACACGGGGTCGAATCCTTATTGAGTTAACTTATCAACTACTATCTTCAAAATACAATAATCTTCCGAATCAGCTTCCTAAATATTCAAATATCCTTTTTGAGTGATTCTTAACAACTACTTTTGCAAAGAACTAAATAGCTGGAAAATTACTAAATATGTTGTAAACAAGAATGAGAAAGACTAAGGTAATGATTTTCCCTATTGATGGAATCCATTCTATTTATGCTCATACAAATTTATCAATATCTCTCTATCAATCATGAAAAATAATCCTACCGTAAATCTCTCCCGAGTAATCATAGTAATTTACTATTACACTCTTTCGAGTTACACTAGCTTGCTTTAATTAAAATAATTCACTTTAGATTACACCCAAGGTTTCGTTATTCCTAAGCCCACCTTTAAACCCACAATTATAGGTCCCTCTAATAATCTAGGAGTGGTGTTGTTCAACAATAACCTAAATATGTATTGTTTTTCAAGTTATGCACACTAAATAGGCACAGCTAATTGAGGATCCTGTCAATTAACTAAAACAAGAATGAAGTTGAACAAATAGAGATTAACTAACAATTTGTATTCACATAAATTAGAAGTTCATCAACCAATAGGTTCCATCAAAACCTTACATAGGAATTTAGCTACTCATAACTGTGAAAACAATAACTAGAATAGAATTCATGATGAAAATTCAAAAGAAAAGTAAGAGAGATGTTTAGTTTCCTTGCAAAAGTACTCAAAAAATACAATGCTTGCCTCCTTTGGGCGAATCCTAAGGTTTTATATAGGGTTTAGGTCATTAAAATCTTGTTTTTACACTTTAGTCCCACAATTTTACGCCTCTTACTGCGGTTCTACCGTGGTCGCGGTAGAACCACAGTCAAATCAACTCTCTGAATCTCAGAACTTTCATCAGACCTCATCCACCGTAGTTCTTCCGCGGTCGCGATAGAACGGTAGAACAGTGATTCTGAATCTTCAGAGCTGTTCCAGCGTGGCTTCCATGATTTTTGGATAAATGGCCTTTTTCTTCTACTTTTGACTCCAAAATTGCTCCTTAGCTTCCTTAACCATTTTGTACCTACAATTCATTAAAAATACCAATAAGAGCATTTTGTCATCATATATATTATCAAAACAACTCAAGAATGTGATTATTTAGGGCATGAATATAGTAAAATTCACCTATTATCAGTGAGGCCGAGGGCCTGGGTTACTTTTATATGTCACGAGGTGGCTGGAGTGATGTGAAGAGGCTTTAAGGCATTGTGAGTATTGTAAAGAGGCGTTCAGGCCTTGTAAGTGATGTGAGAAGGCTTTCAGGCTTCGAGTGTGATATGAGAAGGCTTTCAGGCCTTATGTTGTTATAACGCTTGGTCCGTAAGGGTTCCCTCCGGAATCTGCACACCCATAGTGAGATTTTGTCCGAGGGGCAAAGTTTTATGGGCTCATCTTGCATATTTACTTTCCTTTTTACATGTTCAGCTACATTCTCAGTCTGCTGCTGCACATCGTTATTTTTAGGTTCTGGCTGGACTGTAACTTCTGTCAATCCTGTAGACTCATCCAGTTCAATGGGTACTGGAATAAGTGTCTCAGCCTGCAAATTACCTCTAGTTTTCTCTTGTTCAACATCAAGATCTCTACAATTTCTAAGACTCAATGCCATCAACTACTTTGGGACTTGATCTTTTGGGTTGGTTTGAGTATCTGCAGGTAATGTCCCTTGGGGACGATTGTTCAATGTCATAGCAATCTGGCCCACTCGCACCTCAATATTTTTAATGGCTGCATCATGTGCATCCACTCTTTCATTGATCTTGGCGTAGGACCCAGTAACTTGCTGCATCATAGCTTCCAGTCTTGCGAACCCATCTTCTTATCTACCCACATGCTGTTGATGAGGTGGATGATACCCTTGCTGCTGATTGTTGAAGGTCTGTGGTCTTTGACATGGTGCCATATTGTTGGGTGGCCTGATACCTCCCATATTTCCTGCATTGTATTGTGGTTGACGTGGTCTGTATTGTTGTGGAGCCTACTGACCCCAATTCTGATTTACCTATCGCTGACCGCCATAGTTAGCCACATAATTCATGTCTTCATGCTCATGATGATGTTCATGTTCTGCAGTCCATGGATTACCCATGGGTTGGCTAATGCAAGATGTGCATATGCCCCCATTGGTAGTGTCTACAATATGCACCTGTTGCTTAACTCCCGATTCCTCCACCTTTTTAGTGAGGATGCTCATCTGTGTCAGTAAAGTGGCCATGTTTTCCGCCATAGTGTTGGAAGGTTCCAGAGCATTGAGTGTACCACCGGAGTGATGGGTGCATTCCTGGTTGTCCATCCTAACTTTTGTGCCATCTTGTCCAGCACATTCTAGCCTTCTTTCTAGGTCTTGCTCCGAATAGCCTCACCTGCTGAGGCATCAACTATATTCTTCATGCTATCAGACAACCCCATATAAAATATTTGTCCCAACATCTGTTCTGGAACACCATGGTGAGGACACATGACTAACATTCCTTTAAACCTGCCCTCATGTAGAGTCTCCATTGGTTTTTGCTTGAAGCTTACGATCTCATAATTTGTTGAGTTATTTTGTTGAGCGGGTGGATTTTGTTGGGAGGGTGGAACTTGTTGTGGAATTGTTTGACTAACTCATCCCAAGTTTCTATAGTTAATAGGGAGTGAGTTAAGCCATACTTGTGCAGCTCCTGTCACCGAGAAAGGAAACAACAATAGCCCGATTGCTTCCGGTGTCACATTGGGTTGCCTCTGCGTTTTGCATATAGAGAGAAAAATTTTCAGATGGTGCTGAGGGTCTTCAACTTGTATCCTAAGAAAAGAATCCCTTGTTTTGCAACAAGTATAGCATATTATTTGTGATCTAAAATGATTCAGCTTGTATTGCGGGCACAACAATAACAATAGCCAAGTTGTCAGCAGTTGGTTGAAGAAAGACTCGAGATTGCACATCAACTTCTTAACTAGGGTGTCTTGTCTGAAGATTTGTTCAAGATGTAACGCTCAAACACCAGAGGTTTGCTGCCCATTACTCGCCACATGGTTTTCTGGTATACGCTTGGTATGCGATTCTTTACCGCTTTTTCTTGTTTCCTTGCTTAAATAGTTTAAGGCGTGATTAAACTCTATCCTATGCATAAGATTCTAGCTAGCCATGCATAAACTATCATCATAGCCTCACAATGTGTTTCAATAACCAATTCCATGTGATCACATTCTATCAGTTTGTTCGTTTTTAATATTTTTTTTCTTTCTTTTGTTTGATTTTTTAGTTCAGAAGGCATTGTGTACGGATCGATGCAAAACACATGCTATACTTGCAAAAGAATACTTATAACCTTCTCACCTATCCCCTAGAACAACACTTTTATAAGAATTATGTGGATGCCAATTTAAGATTATTACTAATATAATAAACATTGGAAACACAAATCGATAAATGATTTACTAGAATTTCTACAGGTCAACATCAAGCAGTTCATGGAGAGTATCAATCTTCTCCGTCTTTTTGTAACTTAGAAAAATAAAATAATCTTACAAAAAAAATTATTTTTAACTCTTTTATGGGGAAAAAGATTATGCAACACAATTTTTTTTAAATATTTAGTTATAATAGACAAATTACTTATTTTATAGTAAATGTCTTACTATCTTCACCGGTATGAACTTCCGAAAACCTATTACACCTTCTCCCTTATCTCATGCATCCCATGAGATGTCGGTGTTAGATAGAAAAAGATATTTAAAATCATAAATGTCATCATTCAAACTTGCATAATAAAATGCATTCAAAAAATTTCTATAAAATTTTTCTTCTTTTGCCGCATAAAAGTAATCTTCTTGGAGGGAATGTATCCCATCGCATTGACGACAAACATAACAAATGTACAATAGAATAATTCATATTAATCATGCAATGATATAATCAAATATGAAAAAATAAAGTTAACTAAATTTTAGAAAAATTAAACAACTTATGATGCTGCTGAAGAAAATTACTTTCTATCAGAAAAATCTTGTATGTTGCCTAACAAACTACTGTATAAAACATCACCATTGACAACCACATAAGCTTTCCTAAGCTTAGCTATTTTCTTCTCTGTTGCCAACCGTCTTCCTTTTAACTACTAGTTTATGGTTCTGCCCATGTTTCTACCACTGGCAAAAAAAAAAGTGTACGTAAGTAATGATTATGATGGAAATTATAATTGCTTACATACACTCTTTTTTTAAATCAGTTGACAGAAACACGAGCATAACCATAAACCAATACTACCTCCGGTTCAAAATAAGTGATTTTTTGGGTTTTTTTGTCCAAAATAAGTGATTTTTTCGGATTTCAAGAATGACTTAATGATGTTTTTCCTACATTGTCCTTGGAGTAATTAAATAGTGTTGGAATATGTGTTAGGAGTGTTTATGTGAGATAGTAAGGTTAAAATGGTCAATTCTACTGATAATTAATGCTAAAAGGTGACTTTTTTAATATGTGTGAAAACATCAAAAAAATTACTTATTTTGGACCGAGGGAGTAGTTAAAAGGGAGACGGTTGGCTGCAGAGAAGAAATGATGGAGAAAATAGCTAAGCTCAGGAAAGCTTCTGTGGTTGTCATTGGTGATGTTGTATACAATAGTTTGTTAAGCCACACACGAGATTTTTCTAACAAAAATTTATTTTCTTCAACAGCATTACGAGTTCTTTAATTTTCTAAAATTTATTTTATTTTATTTTTTCATATTTGATTATATTATTAATATGAATTATTCTATTTTAGGTTTGTTATATTTGCCGTCATGGCGCTGGATACGATCTCTCCATAAAAGTGTTCCTTCTGTATGGCAAGATAAGAAAAACGTTATAGCAAATTTGTGGATACATTTTATTACGCAAGTTTGGATGATGTCTTTATGTGTTTAAATATCTTTTTCTATCTAACACCGGCATTTCATGGGTTGCATGACATAAGGGAGAATGTGTTATACGATTTCGAACCTATTTCCTTTTTAGTCCGTGCCAAAAATAATGATGTCTTACCTTATTTGGAAATAATTTACCTTTATGCAATGATTTATAGTCACATAAAATAAAGGTGCTTTATTTTACATCACAAGATCAAAAGTCTTCTCTCTTTTCTTAAACTATGTGTCCAGTCAAATGAATTCACATAAATTGAAACAGATGGAGTATAAAATATGTAGTTCACCTAGCGTAACTCAATATTTAAAAAAAAAAATTGTGTTGCATAATCTTTTTCCCCATAAAAGAGTTAAAAATAATTCTTTTGTAGGATTATTTTAGTTTTTTAAGTTACGAAAAGGCGGAGGAGAGTGATATTCTCCAGGAACTGCTTGATGTTGACCTGGAGAAATTCAAGTAAATCATTTATCTTTCTCTGTGTTTTCCAATGTTTGTTATATTAATAATTATTTTTATTTGACATTCACATTGTCCTTATAAAAAAATGTTGTTCCTATAAGATAGGTGAGAAGGTTATAAACCCGAAGTTAATCGAGATGACTCAGGTTGCAGCAAGTGTGGTATGTATTTTATAACTTAATGAAGATGCTTAGAAAAAATTTAAAGTGGGATTATCATTGCTCATGTTACTAAATTTCGTCATCGAGCAAAGAGATTTTTCCTCCCTAATGAGAAAGTAATTAAGTATATGTTTTTTCTTTTTATTCAATGTTGGATATTGATGTTGAATGATACAAGCTTCTTAAATCTCTTCCAGACTTCCAGCTTTTCGTATTCTAGAATATACTTTATAATTTGCTCGAATCAAGATAGGTTAACATTCGATTTTCTATAAAACCCTTTCTTTTAATTTTTTAAAAGGTTTAATTAACACAAATTTTTAAGTTAAACATTGCTATGTCCAGTGTTTTAAAGAGCGAGAAGCGCGCAAGGACTAGCCTCGCTTCAAAAACAAAGCGTAAAGCGAAGCGTACACTTTATTAAAGTGAAGCGCAATTCTTAAAAAACATAATGTAAAATTATGAATAATCAAAAACTTAAATTGAAAAACTTTAAAGTAGGTACTAGGTACCACCAAATCCTCCAAAAACCATTGGACAAACAAAATCAAAGCTACTAAATTACTAGAATCAACATTTTATTCTTCTAGACTTCTACTCTTGTTCTTCTTCAAGATTGTCAAAATCTTGAATTCCATTATTATTTTCATATTGCTCGTCATCTTCTTCTTCCGCCTCCTCTTCATGATCACTTTCATTTTTATCAATTAGGGATAGGGATTGACTTGTAGTAGCCACCTTTTTTCCCTTTCTAATCGAGCTTGAACTTGAAGTATTCCCCCTTAAACCATAATTAAGGATTCTCCCCAAACTCCACTATCAACCGCAACATCACCCCAAGTGTTGTGATTACATCCACCCCCTCCCGAAGAAAAGACAAAACAAATGCGTGGGATCCTCCAAGTGAGATTTAAAGAGGGTAGTGTATATTGTTGACCTTACCCCTCGGTTCAAGAAAGATGAAATAAAGTAGTAGTAACAAACAATAAAAATAGCAAGATATCGAGAAAACTGAAGCGAATGACAATGAGAGAACAACAGATAGCCAAAAAATGGATAAAAAGAAGCAATAGAAATAAACAGTAACAACAATGAACACCAAGAAATCAAAGCAAAAGATAGTAAGAAAGCAGCAAGTAGTAGAAGCAATCTAAAAACAGAGAAACTATGATATCAATAGGACTACTGCCTTTTCTGTTGCTAATATCATTAACCAATTTTAGGTTCTGCGGGATATATTGGTCAAACCATCAAATGACATAGTTGACTACAATACTAGGTGTTTATGTCTGCTAACTGCTAAAATATATACTTTGTATATTCAAGAATTAGCCACCATAGTATTGTTGAAGTTTGTGTTTTGTATCAACTTCCAAATGATTTTTATCGTGTTTCTTTGTTATGTAATTTGGTTTTCAATGGTATTCAAATGGTATACTAAAAATTAATCCATACTCATTGTTTTTGAAATCCTTAATAAATATTCCACAATTATCTAATTTCTACATCGCGCTTAAGAGTGATGCTGGTTTAGATCAACAAGTATATAATTTACCAACTGTATCAGAAGTTGCAGGTATATGATTCGAACAAGATATCAATAACTCTATTTCTGCACCACATATCCGTATATATACGAAAAGTGATAGAAGTCAGCTGGTTAATTATTACTATGGTTGTTATGATCCATTACAATATCCATTATTGTTTCCTTATGGTCAAAATGGATGGCATTGTGGTATTAAGAAATTTAAGCATTCTACCGGCAAATCAACAATGCGAATACATTGTGAACATGAACAATTACCGAGTATAATGCATATGTGTTCAATTGATGGATTACTCGATATGGAAGCTGAGTTTATGCAAAATTTCTATTCTATAGAAATGAGAAGTTGGTCGACCAAGGGTGTTTTTGTCATTGTATCCTCTCGTCTTTTTAGACTTTTCCGTAAAACCTTGCATCTATCAAAAGGCCCAACACCCTATACTTATCTGGTCATTTTCATCTACTCATCCTCAGTCACTTTCATCTCCTTCACTCATCTGTAAGTCACTTTCATCTCTTTTCTTAACTAGCTTGGTAAATTTTTTTCTCATTTCCTTACCATCACTTTTCAAAATTTCAGATTTCATGCTAAAGTTTTTTGCAGGTTGTACTATTGTTCATTCAAACTTCTATCAAAAATTATTTTTATAGAATAGAAATTCAGATATGTATTGTCTCATACTTTTTTTCCCAAGAACTAATTTATCAATTTCTCATTTCTAAATCGGATAGGATAGATCGGATAGAAAATTAACCGAGACCCCGGTAGTAGCAGCGAGCGAGAGCGGATTGGGGGTTTGAAGAAAAACAAACTCGAAGCTTCGTTCCTCACCAAAGTGTTCACTTTTTTTTTCGCCAGATTTCATTCAATTTGTTGTGGATTGGATGATGGAAAAACCAGCAAGCTACAACTTCAAAGCTTACCTTATTTAGAAAAGGAGAAAGGGTTTTTTTATAGATGTCCATCTGTATGAAAACATGCTGAAAACATGAGAAGATGGACAGACTCAATTCCACAATGTTGAAAACAATAAATGAGGCTTTGTAAAAACTAATTGCCTCCCAAGTTAGTAAAGCTCTTCAAGCTTTCGTCCGTCAATTACCTGTTGTTCCACCCACACCAACTCCAAACAATAATATTTTGGAGAACCCTCGTTGTAGATTGGTTAATGCAGGCAACAGTGGAACTCCTAGTGAAATGCAAGAATGAGACCCAGGTAATCCGGTTAATTCTGAATTACAAAATCTCATACTAACCTTGCAAACACAGCTTAAGAAGCAAAATGAACGCATAGAACAAATACCTAGAGTACTGCCCGTGATCAAAGGAGTAGTCATAAAAAATATTCCCAACAACCATGGAAGCCAAGTGCCGCCCCTCCCAATTCCAAAGAAATTTAAGATGCCCGATATTCCAAAGTACGATGGTACATCAGATCCACGAGATCACGTTACCGCATTCACCACACGTGTCAAAGGAAATTATTTGACTAAGCAAGATATTGAATCGGCCTTAGGCAAGAAATTTGGTGAAACACTCACTAAAGGAGCATTAACCTGGTATTCTCTTTTACCTGAAAATTCTATAAATTCATTTGTTGAGCTTGCATGTTTGTTTATCAAAGCGCATTCGAGAGCTCAAAAAGTTGAAAAGAGAATAGAAGACATCTTCAAAATCAAGCAAGGAGATTCTGAGTTACTTAGAGAGTTCGTGGATAGATTTCAACGAGAAAGAATGACGCCACCGCAGGTACCTAACAATTGGGCAGCCATAGCCTTTGCTAGTAATCGAACGAGAAGAGGTCAGAAGCCACGAGGCGACTAAAAAAAGCTTTCAAGAATTCCTAGCAACAACGTGGAATGACGTCTACAATAGATACACACAAAGATGAGGATTGAAGAAGATATCATTTTACGGCATAAAACTGGGAAAAAAATAAGTTCAAGGCGTGTAGAAAATGAAAAAAGACTTGGTAAAAACAAGTGAGCCTTATATGGGACCTGCGGGAAATGACTCATGGTCAAAGCAAGAAAGGTACGATCACAAACCTAGACACAGGGAATCATGCTCCTCATCAAGGTTCGGAAATAATTGAATTACACGTGGACAGCGAGATGATGATGTTATTTTATAAGCAAGGTTTGGCAGTTACAATTTTAATGTAAGCACCTCTAAACTCGTGGCTCTTTTAAGAGGCATGAGAGATAAGGTACGGTGGTCGAAGGAGATGAGGTCAAACCCAAATAGATGAAACCCTTATCATTGGTGTGAATTCCACAATGATCATGTACATAAAACTATAGATTGCAAATTTTTGCATAGCGATGTGGATCATTTGTTAAAGCCGGGATATCTAGTAAGAAAGGTAAACAAGTATATATGAAAAAAAAAAAAATAGGAGCCCCCAAAACCACACTCACCTAAAAGGAGTGTCAATGTTATAAGTGGAGGAAAAGATATCAATGGTGTTTCATGTACAGCAGCTAATAAACCATCCAAAATAACAATCAGCCATTGGAAACAGTTACGGCACGTGCTTGAAGAGGAATATTACATTCAACAACGATGCAGATGCAGAAGGCCTCTTGACTCTTTTTCTTCTCTTTTTTTATTGAAGGTTCCATATAATAAGTGTTCAAATGTTAGGGGTTAAGTATCTTTTACTAAACCTCAGGATATCCATATGATAATTACTCATTTTTTTAAAAGAGTCCTTTTTTCCTCCCTTTCCCCTTCTCCAATCGCCGTTCTCTTTCGGAAGCTAATTTTGCAAATAGATTTCAGCTAGTTTTTTACTGCTAAAACCCAAATACTGAAAAGATCCAATTTTTTGAAGTCTCATATCTTGACAGTAGGCAAATACTAATTGCAAGTACCAAAATTTTATGCGTATTGTTACCCAGTTTACTTTTTTATTCAAATTGAAGCACACCCATAAATCTATAGAGAGTAAAATACTGGTTTCAGGTATCAAATTTTATGTTTTACTTTTTTATACAACTTGAATTCACCCATATATCAAGAATGAGTAAAATAGTATTTGTAGGTATCAAATTGCATATGCATTTTATACCAAGTTCAGTTTTTTCATTCAATTTGAATTGTGTTAGTATATTATATGTACTCTTACGCTGTTATTATGTACATTGCATTAGGGAGCATAATTTAGGTAAGCACTGAATCAAATACTGACAGGAAGCCTTGGCGCAACTGGTAAAGTTGTTGCCATGGTTCGAGCCGTGGAAACAACCTATTGCAAAAATGCAGGGTAAGACTGCGTACAATAGACACTTGTCGTTCGGCCCTTCCCCAGACCCGCGCATAGTGGGAGCTTAGTGAACCGGGCTGCCCTTTTTAACTGAATCAAATACTAATCGCAAGTTATTTTATTTACTCAAATTGCATATACATCATATACTAAGTTTTCCTTTTTATTCAACTTGTATTGAACCATAAATTATGATTGAAGGTATCGAATTTTACTTTTATGAAGTATGAAGTTTGTTCTTATATACAACTTGAATTCACCCATATATCAAGATTGAACAATATTCTAATTACAGGTCTCAAACTGCAAACATTGGATACCGACTTTTCCTTTTTATTCCACTTGTATTGGCTTACAAACCAAGTCTTTATCGAATACAAGTTGTTGGTATCAAATTGTACATTTATTGGGTATCAAGTTTTGCTTTTTCATTCAACACCTTGGATTCACACGCCTATGAATTCTTATTATATTTATCTTGTTGTTTAGACTGTCTAAACTGCAATTGCTTGATTTATTTGCCTCCTTCGCTTGCTTATCTAAATGGGAAGAATAAGTGTATTTGATTTTTGAATTCTGATAGGGCTTGAAGTTTATTTTCTTTTTCTAAGTCGGGCTGAGCTCTCCCCTCGTCTTTGAAACTATTCCTTTCTTGTAGAGGCAAATTCAGTATTTTAAGCCGGCGTGTGTAGAATACACTACAACTACTACTACTACTTTGTGGCAATCAGTACATACATAGTATAACAAAATTAATAAATAAACATAGGCGTGTTTTTGTGTGTCGCGAAAGCAAAACTTCTCACATCTCTATGGCTCTTTAAGGTATATCTTGTGGTATTATTGTCTAAGAATATTTTATATCTTTGATGTTATCGCAGGTAAAAGACAATATCATAATCTTTATCCTACCGGAGGATAGGTTCAATCTTGATTATAAATTTATCTATGAAATCGAGATGGTTACCTTTCGTAAAATTCTAACACTAGTAGCAATGCATATGCCTTATTTTTCTGAAGGTGGGAAGAAATATAGAACTAAATAAACAGATTATTCATCCAAATTTTAGTTTGAAACTCATGTAAATAATCTATTTTTCTTTTGGTTAACCATAAAACTTGACGTCTAATCGAATTGTTTGGGATTCAGAAGTGGAAGAAATTGGTTTATGTACTAACAGTGGTCAAATAGGCATATTACCAAATTACGCCTTTATTGCCACAGCTGTAGATATAGGGATTTTGAGAATACTCCTTAACAACCAATGGTTAACGATGGATGGGATGGGTGTTTTTTCTAGAATAGACAATAATGAGATCACTGTTTATTTACATACAGTTATATATAATTTAATTTGAAGGACAGAGAGTCTAGCCGCACCCCCTGTCGCAATACTACACCAGGCCCTATGCTTGGGCTTGCTTAATTTGCAGCCTACCCTGCGTATCCGTTATATATATTTTTCTTGGTGAACGCATCAGTTATGTTATTGAAAGGGCATTTTGTGGTAGATGATAGAAAGGTGTTTTAAGAGCCTTCATTGCTAAGGCCCTATGAGCTTGTTTTAATGTGGCAGGAGTTATCTAAGATGCTTTCAAGAATTGCCAAAATCCAGCTTGTGAGTTCGCATCCTGAGGTTTACGAACCATGTGATGATTCATTTGCACTGGTCGATGCATTATTAGCTGATCGAACTAACTTGTTACAGCACCATCCATCAATTTGTATGGAAATTGGTTGTGGTAGTGGGTATGTTATTACTTCACTTGCAGTTATGCTCGGACTTGAAGGATTCGTTCCATACTATCTTGCAACAGACATAAATCCTCATGCAATAAAGGTGACTCGTGAGACGATGGATGCTCATGGTGTTTATGCAGAGCTGGTAAACACAGATATTGCATCTGGACTTGAGAAGCGATTGGGAGGATCGGTTGATGTGATGGTTGTGAACCCTCCGTATGTTCCTACGCCTGAAGATGAAGTTGGTTCTGAAGGTATTGCTTCTGCATGGGCTGGAGGGGAGAATGGACGAAGTGTTATTGATAAAATACTGCCTGTTGCCGACAATCTTTTGTCGGAGAGGGGCTGGTTATATATGGTCACACTTACTGCTAATAACCCCTCAGAAATATGTCTTGAGATGAAAAAGAAGGGTTATGCATCGCGAATCATCCTGCAGAGATCAACTGAAGAAGAGAGCCTCCATATTATCAAATTTTGGTGTGATTCTGATAGCCAGTTGGAGCTGAAGAATTTAAGTTATTGGACAAAACTGGTCAGGAATTAGTGAAGGGGTTTCATTTGGTGATTTCGACGACTGTAAGTTAGGTAATATATTACTGGCATAGAGGGGAAGTTCATCAGCTGGATGTGGTAAGGTTATCTTATAATTTTCCCTTCGTTCTGATAATATCCACTCTCTCCCTTTGTTAATATGAAGTGATACACAGAGTTGAGAAACGATTACATTCTTTTTTTCGTTTTGTGATACTGTTGTTCAGGTGGTTTTTCTGGATTGGGGTTTGTCATCTTTATTCGAAGGATCCTCATACGAGCTGACACGCACTCTTAACTTTATCAAGTATCTGATTTGATGCTTAAAACTATAGCTCCTCATTCTATACACAATTTTGAATGATTTGCTTCTATGACCTGCACTGTTCGCAACATTCTAGTGTATTAATATCTCACAATCATATTATGAATCAGTTGATGAATATGTTTGGATGAATATCATCTGGTCTCGTATCTTATAAATTTTCTTATTTGATTACTGCATTTTGAATTTTTGATCACGTCATTGTTGAATCAGAGTATCAGACTATCCATGTAAGTGAAAGTTTCTAGCCCTTCAAATGACCTATCTCTCTAGCTAAACAAGTATTTCTGGCTGAACAATGAGGAGTAGATCCAGCTGGAGAAAATATTGGAATTGTCTTAAATGCATTAAAACCTTTCCTTTTTGTTAGAGAAAGGGGAAAATGATTCTTTTTGTTTTGGATGGTGTAGTAAGGTTTTTTCATAGAGCTTTTCGGCAGATCAGGACTGTTAAAATCGAATGAGGCCATCGGGGATGTGTAGCATCCAAGAAGCCAGACTTGCTTTACATAATTTACTATAACATTTTGTCATTAGAGAAGGGGAGGCTTGGAGCAACGGTCAAGTTGTCTCGGTGTAACCTATAGGTCACGGGTTCGAGCTGTAGAATCAACTTATATCAGGTTAGGCTATCTACATCACACCCCTTGGGGTGCGGCCCTTCCGTGGACCCTGCGTGAACACTAGATGCTTTGTGCACCGGGCTGCCCTTTTTATTTTGTCATTAGAATGGCGAAGGTAAAAGAAAAACCATTAATATCAAAGAGAGCAAAGATAGATGTGCTGTTCTTTTTTTGAATTACCAGATGATAAGACCCCTAATATTAAATTGTAAAATGCTTCTTGTGCTAGATTATAGTGTCTAGAGTTAATAGAGAATAGAAGTGATTGCTAACCAGAGTGATTACTTATGTATTTCCGCAAATCAGATGCCTGTTTGTTTACTGTATTTACCTAGGGTTTGTGTTGACTGTTTGCAGTCAATAAACAAAAAGCTTTCAAAAATAAGGTTGAGATGCAATATCACACCATGATATTTTGGTTTTGAACATAGCTTCCTTTGTGGCACTAGCCTACATTTTTCAAAAAGTACTGCCATTGGCTCCTTTTATCTACTAATGTAGCAATAGTGGTGAAAAGTTGCATTTGGATATTCTGTATGTACTGGTGCAGTTGATCAATCTTGAGAAGAGAAATTTAAGAGGGGCATCCTTAATAAAAAGGCAGCCCGGTGTACAAAGCATCCTGCATTTACGTGAGGTCCAAGGAAGGGTCAAACCGCTAAGGGTGTGATGTAGACAACCTATCGTAGTGATTGCTTCCACGGCTCGAACCCATGATCTATAGGTCATACGTAGACAATTTTGTTATTGCTCCAAGGCTCCCCTTCAAGAGGGGCATCCTCTAGAGAAATTTAAGAAGGGGTATCCATGTGCTTTACTTCTTCAGAATTACATTTTAGGGTAAAATCGTGTCTAGTTTGCATTTTCAGGTAGTGATGAGATTATAGTTTGATGAGATTGCATATAACTGGTTCTAACTTGTCCCTCTTCCCACTCTTTTATGTTGTGTGTTTGTGTTTTGAGTATATTCAGACTGTAATTATATGTATAGAGTATAGACTCAATATCATCCTTATTTGCATTACCCTTATCCCTAGCTGAACATATGTTGGTAAAGAAAGTGAAATCATTATCCAAAAGCATGGCTAAGGTCTTCGAAAACATTGGTCCGATCAGCTTCCTAATACACTTTTTTAACTTCAACTCTTTTTCTGAAACTTTGATCAAATGTTGTCCAAATGCCTACTAAGTTTCTGTCTGGCATGTTCTACCTCCTTTATTAACTGCTTTTCGTTAGTCGAGGGTCTATCGGAGCCTATCTACCTACAAGGTAGGGGTAAGGTTTGCATACACATATCCTCCCCAGACACCCACTTTATTACACTGGATTTTTTGTTAGTGTTGTTGTTATTGTTGGTGGTCGTGTTGTTTTTGTTAATGTTGTTGTTGTTATGTTCTACCTCTTTTATCATGTTAGAGACTTAGAAATTACCAGATTTTGTTCTTCAAATAAGCTTTCTGGAGAACAAGTTGAAACAAATGGACCACCACTGTTGCTCTGTGACCCATATATGAAACACTTATTTCTTTGTATACAAAGTAGAAAAGAAAGGCCAACACAAGGAATTGGAGCTTGGAGAAATAAGTAAGGTTAAAGAGTAGGGTAGTCCAATATGCATAAGCCACTATTCACGTACGGTTCGGGGAAGATCTGCATTCTAAAGGGTATGATGTAAATAGCCTACCTAAATGCATACGCTAGTGGCTGCTTCTACGATTCAAACTCGTAACTTATAGGTTACACAATTATAACTTTATTGTTGCTCCAAGGTTCAAGATAATGTTTCAGAATGTAGAGGTCACATCAGTATAACAAGGGTTAGTATAATGTTGTGTATTTATTAACAAATGTTAGTATAATGCTATATCTAAATATCTTATAATTTTGCCCTTATATATTATACAAAGAAAAAAAAATCAATAAGAACCGTAAAAGATCCCTCATGAGATTTTAACTTAATTTCGCAAGTAGACAACAAAAAGATCGATAAGTTAGCCACAAAAGAAACACACATTAGAGATACAACTCAAATATCTTATAATTTTGTGACACAGAAAGTTACAAAGATACTAGAAGGTAAATAATGCTTTTAAAAAAGTCCGTATATTTATACTACTATTTTTTAATTTTTAATTTTTAATTTTTTTATACTACTATTAATAACTAGTATCTAAATCCGCTCGTTGTGCAGAAAATATTAAATATTATTTTTATTAGAAAATATTGTTTGAAAACTGCTGTAGAGGTACCAATGGAATTATTTTATGAACATATAAAGGCACTGGATATTCATACATTCAAGTCACGAAGGAATATGTTGTCGTAAACAACTAGTAAGGATAATATTAGTAAGAAATGCAACCTTAAATGATTGGTTATTTTTTATTGTAAGACGTTAATCTGATCAACCAAGTAATCCATTAATTAGTCAACTCCCACAATATCAAGCCTATGCAGGAGGAGTAAATCGTAGTTACAATGGATGGTCACACCAACTGATTTATCGCCCAAACTATAGCATTTAATAGAAAAAGTTAATAGAACAATCAAAACATGGTTCTCATGGTAGAAGTGATGATCTGCCTATGTATTTTTCAATTTTCCTGCACGCGATAGAGTTTTACTTGTAAAATAAATAATCTCAATATTGAACTAATCTGGTCATCTAAGTAAAAAGGAGATGATAAATTAGCCCCTTACAGAAATGTGCAGAAGAAAGAAAAAGATTAGAGCAGACCTTAGTTGTCAGGTACTATCGTAGCGTTAGTAAATAATTTTGATGCTTATAGTAGATATTTCTGCACCTCGGAGAGTAATCCTATTTCACATGAGCAATCATAGAAATGATAATTTTTTGACATTTACCTTTCGAAACAGTAAAAGTTGATCCAATGTTATCTCCCAAACAGTAGAAACAGTATCAACCTCATCGTGGTTATCTTCCCCGCCGTTAAATTCAAAATGTATGGTCAGTTATTGAGTCTATACTTTCGAATCGGTAAATTTAACGCAAAAATCGCGTATGTTTTCCTTCATACCAAACACACCCTAAGTTAAAAGGGAAAAAATATAAATTGGCTAAAGAAGTTGTCTCTTTTCAAGGTCTCTCTTGCTCAGTCATAATAAAAGTCTCTAGCAAAAGAAGAAAGAATAATGAAATTGCAGAAAATTTAGCTATCACAAAGGAAGAAAAATATACTCTTAAATATTTCTACAAGCAACAGGTTAGGCAAAAAAGAAGGTAAAAGCAGTGGTGAGGAGACTAAATAACTCTTTTGATGTCATATGTGTGAGCTAGTTCAAACTGTTTGGTCTGTTATTGAGTCTATTAGTTAGGTTGCATTTGCACAAAATATAACTATTAAGCACCATAGAGACATAAATTGTCCATACCATAATAGCCCGGTAAACGCAAGTGTCACGCGTGTTGCATTTTTAAAGGGTGTGAATAGGAAATGGAAGAGGCACCTTTTGGATTACACCTCTTCATCTCACCCTCCTTTGTCTATAAATATAGAGGCTTGGCCTCATTTTTTAGATATAAAAATCAGATGGAAAAATCTGAAAACTTCTCCCCTCTTTTTATATTGTTGCATTATTTTCAAATAAACATAAGTGTCAAGTGTGATTTGCTCCGTCTGTTGAGTTCGCTGAAATTCTGTAGTTTCGATTGCCGGTGTTGCAGAATAGTTATTCCGTTCTATCCTGGGAGGAATTAATCCAAAACCTTGGGCAACAGTGAGGGGATTAAATTCCTTAAGGACACACAAGCAACTTGTGGGCTCAGAATTATTATTTCACGTTTTGTTTATTGAACTAACGTTTGTTTATTTATCTGATTTTCTGATTTTGAACACAAATTACCAACAATCTTAAGGAATTTATTATTTATTTTTTGTGCTCATCTCTTTTGTGTTGAGACGGCTGATAACAGGAAATAAGAAAATCCAACGAACAATGCCATGTTTGTTTGTGTTCACTCTAAAGTTTATATGTTTATACTGCCGGCTTTCAACAATATATAGAAACAAATAAATCATTCACATATCAATGCTTTATTAAGCTTTAGCCACAAGGATTGAACTTTTATAGTTCAAACGGACAAATGAAGATATCTGATTATGCCATGAGAGCATTGACCACTGAGTGATTAACTTTGTGTGCACCAGAAAACGTTGGCCTTACTGGGAAAGGAAAATCACTCCCATTTCGTATAATTTTATTTTTCCTTATGAAGTTTTCAAAAGTTGATCTTACAATTATTATTCTATTTGCAATGCTAACTTGTCATGATTCATATTTTTTGGGAAACAGTAATTTTATGACAAGGTTGCATCTTCTATTGAACTTCTATTAATAGATGCACATACTTGGTCATGTTTCACCAAATTATATGGTGCAACTTTTGACATCAATGGAAGGACGAGGATTTCATTAATAAACTTATTAAGTGTGAGGGCAAGAAGGGAATGAGCAATTCCTTCTATAATTCTTTGTTTTCGTTTTCTTATTCAAATAGAATTGAGTCGATGCTTCAGCAACTTGTTCAAGTTGGTGTCTAGAATTTTTGTTTGGTATGTGAAAGCTACGATGACGGTTTGTATTTGGCAAAGTAAACAGAGAATGGAATATCAAATTGCAACAGTAAGACGATGTGAACTACAAGGTGACAATTCAAAGAAAAAGTGAGAAAAAAACTGGATTATAATTTCTTCACTTGACCCGATTTTATTGATTTTCTATCCTTGTGATTTATGAAGTTCAATACATATAAATGTTACGATAGATATTTATTACGATGATCCCATAAAACAAATCCAGAATTATATATATGGTTGGGAATAACACGTCAATTAAAGATTAATTTTGTTATTCCTTGACCAAATGAAAATTGTATACTTTTCTAATATATGCAATTTGGAGACTGCATAAATATATTTGGATGGTTATTTTCAAGGTTGTAAGACATGACTTAGGCTTACATTGATACTTGAAAGTATTCTTGAGATCATGAATATGTGATATGTAAAGAAGAACATATATGTGTTTGATTAGAGAATAAGACCAACAAGTTTAAGTATGATAATGGTTTAGTTGGAAAACCATTTGGAAAGGGAATTAAAATTCTCGTGATTTTCTATACACATTATGGAGACTAAAATCTTCGTGATTTATTTTTTACTACTTCGAGATTAAAATCTGCGTGATTTTGTACTCATTCGTTGAGATTAAAGTCTTTGTGACTTATACTCATTTGTCGGAAATTAAAGTCTAAGTGACTTTATACTCATTTTGGAGATTAAAATCTTAGTGATTTTTTACTTTAATTTATTATTCGATTTGAAGATTAAAAACTTCATCGTTTATTAAATTTGTTATGTCACATATTACATGGTTTGAAGATTAAAAACTTCATCATTTAATATATCTGGTATCAGGTAGTACTCGGTTAGAAGATTAAAAACTTCACCGTTTATTAATTCTGATTTTGTCAGATTGGTTTGAAGATTAAAAACTTTACTATTTAGTCTGACTATGTTATGGTACAAACAACAGTTCTTGTGGCGGGCTCAACAATGTAATAGGGGCGTCGAATATGAATCTCCTTTTTGATGAAATATGTTTGGAATATGGTATTATTCACCAAACGACTGCCCCTTCATTAGCGCAATCTAATAGAATTGCGGAAAGAGTGAGTAGAACGTTAAATGAGATGATAAAATACCTTGTTGTAAGTTCTGGTTTACCCAAATCTTGTGGGAGAAGCTATTCTTACAGAATCCTTTCATACGAAAAATGAATAAAAGGAAAAAAACCCAACTTGAAATATTTTCAAGTGTGGGGGGATATTTGGGTAAAGTGCAAGTTCTTAAACCCAAAAGGATAAAAATCGGATCGAAAATTGTTGATTCGTTTTCATAAGATATGCAACAAATAGTAAGGCATATCGTTTTCTAATTCATAAATAAGAAAATCCCGACATTCATATTACTACAGTAATTGAATCAGATAATGCTAAATTCTTTGAGAATAGTTATCTGTATAAAAGGAATGTGAGCCGTCTAGTGAAAAATCTAAGCGAACACGGGAAGACGCAAAAGAAAGTACACCGATTGAGGTGAATCTAAGATGTAGTAAAATGTCAAAGGATAACTACTTCCTTTGGAATAGATTTTCTGACATTCTTGTTGGAAAGTGAGCTTCAAACATTTAAAGAAGCAATGTCTTGCTCAGAAGCACAATATTGAAAAGAGGTTGTCAATAGTAAGATAGAATCCATATTAAGTAATCATACTTGGGAAAATGGTTGATCTTCCTCCAGAAAATAAACCTTTGGATTCTAAGTGGATTTTCAAAAAGTAAAATGAAAGTTGATGGTGCTATTGACAAATATAAGGCAAGATTAGTTGTCAAAAGAGTTTAGACAACGAGAAGGTCTTGTTTATTTTGATACATAGTCACCGGTAACGATGATTACATCTACTCAGGTGTTAATAGCGTTAGCCGCGGTGTATAGCCTTGAAATCCATCAGATAAAATTAAATAAAATCTTCTTAAATGGAGATTTGGAGGAAGAAATTTACATGGAACAACTTTAAGGGTTCATGGTTCCCGAAAAAGAAACGACGGTGTGTCGACTTGTTAAGTCACCCAACAATGACATGCGAGATTTGACCAAATAATATTGTCATATAGTTTCAAAAATTAATGAGTGTAAATAAAAGTGTTTACATTAAGAATACTTCAAGTCATATAGTCGTCATTTTGATTATATGTTGATGAAATATTTAAAATGTGGGGGCTTTTATCTTATGCATGACAAAAGCAAATGTTAGACATAATGTCTAAATGATATAATTTTTGAAACCCATTGATATAGTAGTTGGTAAATTCATAATTTGCTTAGTCTTAATGAAGACTAGTTGATAGACTACTAATTCAGAAGTTGGTCACGTGCTTTTCTCGAAAGGTCAATGCGAATTTATATGGTTTAGTTCTTTTATGAAATGATGTCACTTTGAAGGTTGTGACTTTTCATAGAAAGATACGTCTATACATTTTTGTATAGACATGACCATTCATGAACGAATATATTAATACGTTGGTCTATAATGAGGTGAACCAACCGATGAACATGACCAAAATCCATTGCAAGTTGGATTTGTTTCATAAATAAAGGTGCTATAATTTGCATATCATATAGACGTATGAATAATTAGCATACAAATGCTTGGAAATGGCTGAGTGATTGCGAAAGATGTTCTATATTAAAATGTTATGGTCACAACTGATTCCAATCATTCCAGCTGGCGTTATAATATACTACATTAAGTGTAGTCAATAATGTGATATGCAATCGAAAGTCGAGACGTATTAGTCTACAACATAAGGAAGTTTGCATTGAATGTTTATGACAATGAAATGAGTTTTGAAGTATTTGAAATATACTCCAAATTATGTTTTGCACTACAATAAGTATCCCACGATAATAGGGGGGTATAGTGAAGCAAATTAAATCACCGGTTCAATCGATTCTAAGCAGTCGATTGATGAGCGATATCTTAGAAATTGTCCAAACAAATGTGCATTGACCGCTCTGCAGTGGAGGCTCAGCTTATAGCCTTAGACAAGGCTGGTGAAAAAGCTTAATGGCTCCTCAATTTCTTGAATGATATTCTATTTTTGCCCGATTTTGGCACCTATATGTATAGATTGTGATAATCAAGCGACAATAGGAAGGGCTGGGAGTGTTATGTATAACGGAAAGTCTCGTCATATAAGACGCAGACATAGCACCGTTAGACAACTACTTTCTAATTATCACAATTGATTATGTAAAATCAAAGGATAATTTGGCGGATCCGCTTACAAAAGGCCTAACTAGAGAGGGAGTTGAGAAATCATCTAAGGGAATGGGACTATGGCCGAGGACAAGTCATCATGGCGGTAACTTTACCTAAAATTTGGAGGTCCGAGATCTAGGTTCAAGGAGCAAACAAAGTTATGCAACCGGTTCAACATTGTCAAATATAATATTTTAGTTCATTCTCGTGATGAAGACAATGTTCAGTAACAAGGATAAAATGTTAAGACATTTTTAATGGTTTCTAAGTTTGATACAGGGTATATCAAATAGTGTATCTACGGGATAACACGTTTAGGAATCACCTATGTAAGTGTGAAGTGTAAGCCGCTTCAAGGAGAATTCTGTAAGGCCAGATTCTCTATGCACTTATGAACCGGGTGGTGTTCATGGCTGAAACGAACACAACAATGAGAACCAAAGACGGTTAAGGGTTGATTGTGTGACTTATGGTTGTCTAGGTATACACCAAAGCTCGACGGTTCAAAGATATCAATTCTACCGATTGACCGAGTATATCCGACATAAGTTCACTACGAAAAGTTCAAAGGGAAACTTACTTATACAGATGCGATTAATCCTACTTGCGAATCACACAGTATTTTCATGCATATGCCCATTCCCCATTCATGTGGGGGATTGTTGCATTTTTAAAGGGTGTGAATGGGAAATGGAAGAGGCACCTTTTGGATTACACCTCTTCATCTCACCCTCCTTTTGTCTATAAATTTAGAGGCTTGGCCTCATTTTTTAGATATAAAAATCAGATGGAAAAATCTGAAAATTTCTCCCCTCTTTTTATATTGTTGCATTATTTTCAAATAAACATAAGTGTCAAGTGTGATTTGCTCCGTCTGTTGAGTTCGCTGAAATTCTGCAGTTTCGATTGACAGTGTTGCGGAATAGTTATTCCGTTCTATCCTGGGAGGAATTAATCCAAAACCTTGGGCAACAGTGAGGGGATTAAATTCCTTAAGGACACACAAGCAACTTGTGGGCTCGGAATTATTATTTCACGTTTTGTTTATTGAACTAACGTTTGTTTATTTATCTGATTTTCTGATTTTGAACACAGATTACCAACAACGCGAAGGAAGGAGGAATAAGGACATTGCAAAAAAAAAAAAATTATCACAAATGAATAGATTTTGTTGTTAAATATTTCTTAGACATAAAAGAAGGCCAAACAATAAGTGAGGATGACAAAAATTCTTTTCATGTCATGCGCGTGAGTTGGTTCTTCGGACATTTGTCAGCAAAGAATGAGCCAATAGTGAATGCAGAACCAATTATGAAGCAGATATGAATTTTATGAGGCATCAGCAGCATGACAGGAAGAAACATAGTGAAGGAATTTGATTGTTCCATTTTAAAGGTCAACATTATATTTAACACAATTGAATCGTATCATAAGAAAGAAGCAAAACATAGATATAGTACACATGCAAAACTATTTTCATTTCAGATAACATCAAGCAAAACAAATAGGGTAAATATTGAAATTAATTTGCCATTGTAATTTTAAACGGTGTTAGTTCATCGAAAGTACAAATATATTTTACAGTACCTTGTTGTGCATGCATACGTACCTAAACAGATTCCTTATTAGTGCACAATTGTGAATAAAACATTAAGAGATAGCCAGAGAAATACTTGTACAACTCATATATAAGCTATTTCATATATACGCCTAGTTTCTGTAAGTTCATCTAATAATCTAAGAAAGGTCAACCAAATTTACTATTTGCCAGATATTTATTTCTAACATAGTGGATGTTATTAACTAAAAAAAATCAAAAGTAGGTGAATTTTAAATGCTATATAATAAGGACACACTGCATAAAGCTTTCCTCAACATGTAACTGACCAATTAAACATTGGTAATTGATATTTTTTAAAAGGGCAACATTTTGAGGTCCTGTTATTTTCAAACCAAACTAAAATGTCATTTTAGCAGAATTATTAAAAATATCATAGGTGATGTATGTATATAATATATTTGGCACCAAAAGAGGACTAACAGGATTAGGCCTATATAGGTTAAGCCGATCAACAGAATATTATTTTAGAACTCATATTCGGGTACCTAGAATTTCTCTAGAAACTTCGATTACTCTACTATTAATCAATTTCACTACAACTCATCTTCATAGAGTAGTGGTAATATGGCAGACCACGTAAATGTGGTATGCAACATACTCTCTCTTTAAGTTCAAAATTGCCCTTTTACAATTATAAGATATTTCATAATTTGAAATTTTATTGCAATTCATTCAACTCTTTGAAGCGTGTTATTCAATATATACTTTTCTTATGACATGAATTGTTAATCATACTTTTTGAAATAAAAATAAAAATACTGCAGAGAAGCAAAACATTAAAACTAAGTAAAAGTCGAATATATTACCTTTGAATTGTGTAAAACCAATTCTAATGAATATGGTATTCCAGGCTTAAATCGATCCGGAATTATCCACATTCGAACGACTCTAACTTTGATATTCCATCGCATCGAGTTGCTTGAAATTTGTCTGATATCATGAACTTGTGTAGCCATATTTGCAAAACAGTTGTAATGAGACATGTATAGTAAGCAGATAAAATACAAAGTTGAAAATAATTTGAAAATATAAAGCACATAAATCCATCGGGTTATGGAGGTATAGATAAAACAAGGATTTTTTGTTGGAAGCCCATTAGTAAATCATCAGCAAAACAGATAATAATTACTCCCAGTTTTGCACACTTGGGATGATAATTGAAATCTGGATTTAAATTCCGTTTCTTCAGGGCCAAGTTCAAGTACTCCATCCCCAAACCAAATAGATAAGGTGACATTGGATCACCTTGTCTTAGCCCCTTCTTCGCCTGTAACTTTGTTGTCAAACCTCCATTAATCAGAAGTAAATAAGAGATGTACTTACACGCTCCATAATAAGGTTGCCCATTTTATATGGGATACCTAATTCCAGCATTAGAGTCCTTAAGATGTTTCAGTCAACAAAGTCGTATGCCTTTTTTATATCCATTTTTACTATAAATCTTGGAGATTGTTTTCGTGTTGTATCCTTTGATCAGTTCACGGACCAGTAGTACATTGTCCAAAATGTTTTTTCCTTCTATGAAAGCGGACTGTGAAGGTCCCACCAAATAATCTACTACCAACATTAGTGTGTTAGTAAGCAGCTTAGCAATGATCTTGTACATGA
Organism: Nicotiana noctiflora; assembly: GCA_032618575.1. Classification (NCBI taxonomy): domain Eukaryota; kingdom Viridiplantae; phylum Streptophyta; class Magnoliopsida; order Solanales; family Solanaceae; genus Nicotiana; species Nicotiana noctiflora. The sequence goes on from JASVEL010005569.1 coordinate 499,550, forward strand.
TCGAGAAACATGCAATAGGTCTGAACTCCTCTACAAAGTTAGGATTTACCACCTTAGGAATGAGTGTGATAGTAGGACAATTTATTTTTTTAAGCAGCTTCCCCGTATCAAATAATTCCATTACTGCATTGATGAAATCTTCACCAATTACTTACCAGTTTTCTTTAAAGAACTCTGCTGGATATTCATCTATTCTTGGAGCTTTGTCGCTTGGTAATTATTGAACCACCTTTATCTCCTCTTTTGATATAACATCATTTCTTGTTGTTGTTCTAGTGATAAACATGGTCCATCTCTAGCTATAGTAACATCAATTACAGTCATTACTGGGGCAGCTTCACCTAACATCATCTGCTTTGGATCAGTCACCCTCACATTATGTTCTATAAAAATAGAAGTGACTTTATTCCTTGCTTGCCTATCCTTCAAGTGTGCATGGAAATATTTGGTGTTTGAGTCTCTATGTTTGATCCATATAGCCCTTGACTTCTGTCTTAAAATCTTCTCATACACTGCATCCGATTTTTCAATTAGCATCAGCATTTTCTTTTCTTGTTCAACGAGACTTGGATTTAAATGATCAACATTTATATTCTATTGTATACCACTCAACTCTTCCTCCAATTGTTTGCTTTTTACCTCCACTGATGAGTATTGTCTCTGAATTCCCTAGTATGAATCTTCAATTGCTTCAACTCTCTGCATATTTGATATTTTGGGTTTATTTGTGTGTCTGCAAGCAATGTCCCTTGAGGACGGTTGTTAAGTGTCATAACAATCTGGCCCACCTGCACCTCTATATTCTTGATAGTTGCGTCATGTGCATCTATCCTCTCATTGGTTTTGGCATGTGATCCAATTACCTGCTGCATCATAGCTTCCAACCTTGCGAACCCATCATCATGTCTACCCCCATGTTGTGGTGGAGGTGGATGATACTCCTGCTGCTGATTGTTGAAGGTCTGAGGTATAGGATATGGAGCCATATTGTTTGGTGGCCTTATACCTGCTGCATTGTATTGTGGCTGAGGAGGCATGTACTGCTATGGAGCTTGCTGACCCCAATTCTGGTTTTCATGTCGCCGCCCTCCATAATTAGCCACGTAGTTCATATCTTCATACTGATGATGATGTTCTCGGTCTGCATCCCATGGATTACCTATGGGTTGGCTAACGCAAGATGTGCATAAACCACCATTGGCAGTATCTACAATATGAACCTGCTGCTTGACCCCAGATTCTTCCACATTTTTCGTCAGGATGCTCATTTGTGTCAATAAAGTAGCCATGTTCTCCTCCATAGTGTTGGAAGGATTCAGAGGTACAGAGTGTACCACTGGAGTGATAGGAGCATTCCTGGTCGTTCATCCGGAGTTCTGAGCCATCTTGTTAAGTAAATTCTAGCTTTCTCTCCAGGTCTTGCTCAGAAAAGCCCCACCTGCTGAGGCATCTACTATATTCTTCATGCTGTCTGAGAGCCCCATGTAGAACCTTTGACCCAAAATCTGTTCGGAAACCCCATGGTGAGGACACATAACTAGCATACATTTGAATCTGCCCCAAGCCTCATTCAATGTCTCCATTGGTTTCTGCTTGAAGCTCACAATCTCATCAATTTGCTGAGCTGTCTTGTTAGGTGGATGAAACTTATTGTAGAATTGTTTGACTAACTCATCCTATGTCGCTATAGAGTTAATGGGGAGTGAGTTGAGCCATACCTGTGCAGCCCCTGTAACTGAGAATGGAAATAGCAATAGGCTGATGGCTTCCGGTGTCACATTTGGCTGCCTCTGCGTCTTGCATATAGAAAGAAAATTCTGGAGGTGCTGTTGTGGATCTTCAACCTGAGTTCTAGAAAATAGTCCCTTGTTTTGCAACAAGTGTAGCATGTTATTAGTAATCTGGAATGATTCAGCTTGAATGGTTGGCACAATAATGGCAGTTGCCAAATTATCAGCAGTTGGTTGTGCCCGGTCGAACAAAGCACCTTCATGCGCCTCCTGCGCCTCCTGTACGTTGAACCCAGCTTGCTGGTTTGGGTCGTTTACGTCTCCCATGTCAAAATCTAGTTTCGGTGGATGTTGAGATTGTTGAAGTTGTCTGTTTGCCATGTTTCGTGCCCAGAATGTTTGCTCTGGGTCTGAGAGTCCTTCAATTAGTTCTCCAGTCCTTGCATATTTCCTAGGCATGCACCTGAGCACCTAATTCAACAACCGTCAAAATTTTTAATTTGGAGTGTGTAGAAAGAACCTGACTACATAAGAATCTTGTAGTTCTGTCAATGGCAATTGATAATTCCGTTAATTCCCCGGCAGCGGCGCCAAAATTTGATCACGCCCAACTATGTCGTATAAAAGACAATGCGGTCGCTGTCAATATAATCCGGTTTATTAAGTCCAGAGTCGAATCCCACAGAGAATTAACCTATCAATTGCAACTTTCAAAACCCAACAATACTTCTGAATCAGCTTCCCAAACTTTTGAATATATTTGTGGATGATTTCTACTAACTACTTTTTGCAAGAAACTAAAGACTTGAAGAAAACAATTGAATGTGATGTAAAGAATAATGAGAAAGACTAAGGTATTGATTTTATTGATGGAATCCCTTCTGTTTATGCTCATACAAATTGTCAATATTTTTCTATCAATCATGAACTCTATTTCTACCGTAATTCTCTCCCGAGCAATTATAATAATTTACTATTGCACTATTCCGAGCTACCCTAGCTAGCTTTAATTTGCACAGCTCACTTTAGATTGCACCCAAGATTTCGTTATTCCTTACCCCACCTTTACGCCCACAATTATAGATTCCTCCAATAATCTAGGTGTGGTGTTGTTCAACAATATTCTAAATATGCACTCTTTTTCAAGTTATGCATACTAAATAGGCACAGCTAATTGAGGATCCTATCAATTAACTACAACAAGAACGAAGTTGAACAAATATAAATTTAGCTAATAATTTATACACATAACCCAGAAGTTCATCAATCAATAGGTTCCATCAAAACCTTAGATAAAGATTTAGCTAATCATAATCAAGAAAACAAAATAGATAATTGATTTCATAATGAAGAATTCAATGTAAAAGAAAGAAAGATGTTGAGAGAGTTCACTCTTACTAGTTTGCTTGCAAAAGTAGTCAATAGTACAAAACTTGCCTCCTTTGGGCAAATCCTAACAATATATAGAGGGTTTAGATTTTACAACTTTCGGTTTTACACTTTAGTCCTTAAAAATTCCGCCTTCCACCGCGGTTTGGACGCGGTCGCGGTGGAACCGCGGTGGACTGAGTCTTTTGAATCTTGAAAACATCCGCAGGTGCGTGTGCAGGACGTCCACGGAAGTGCGTAAATCCGCAACTTCCTCCTCCAAAGACCTAAGCATAGGTCTTGTGGACTGGGACCGGGACAGGCCAGCTCCATAGTGAGCTTGCCTAGAAGTACCTGCGGAGTTAGTGGACCTCCGGGACTGGACAACCGGAACAGGGTCATCCTCGTCATCAATGTCAATGGGATCGGTGCCTCTACCCACCCGAATAATATAAGCCTTGAACGGAGCTTTTTGTGGAAGCTCACCATCCGTAGGTAATACGGAAGTCAGGTGGGAGAGGCAAATGGTGGTGACCAAAGAAGGGAAGTAAAATCCATTAGACTTGAGGGGTCCCCTCAACATTATCTCATCACTTATCAAGCGGGCAGCATCAAAGTCCCGCTGGGGTGACGAAGCACCAAGTCAATAATGCCCGATTGAAGTTTACATCGGTGGTGTTGCTGGAGGGCAGAAAACGGTTACAGACAACCGTAAACCAGCACTTGGCAAGATGTGTGAAACTGTTAGAGTTAAGAGTTATTTGGTCATTGATCCAGAAAGGACGACCACCGACACATAAGGCCTCTATCATGGTGTCCCAAGTGACACCGGGCCTGTCGTGGTAGAAATCCACGTCACTGGTAAAGGCGGGCAGTCTCAAAGCCTGCCTAACACTGGGCACTTTAGCCCAAAAACGCTTACCCCTTACGAAGATCTCCCTGGACATGTTGTAGGTCGCGTTTGCGTAGAACTCCCTAACGAGCGTCTTGTTGATGAGAGCATGTTCATCAAATAGGAATTCCATCTCCCTGCGTCTAATTTCCTCGTACATGTCGGGCTTTTCAGCCCGAAGAGCCATCCTGTCAATGGAGATCTCCTGTAGCCAGGCTTTGGTAGCCTTGGTATGAAAATCATTTTCAGCTTCCTCGCACTCAAAACGAGACTCATCGTAGGTAGGACGCCTAGACGAGCTCGCAGCATGCCTGGATCGTTTGGGGGCCATAATTCTGCACAGAAGAAGCATACAAAAAATTTCATTACGTTAGTACTTCAAATGGTTACTCAGACTTCACCATCCGTGGACTATAAAGGTACTTCTTTTAGTGCCATCATACCATAACCCCTAATTTGACCATATATTTCCAACAATTTCACAAATTCTACCTAGTGCACCCCACACTTACTCCTTTTAGCATTCCAACATCACCGCGCATATAAATACACCTTCTCCAATTTTGTACAACAACAACCAACCCAAGCCTAAGCATTATATCCCCTACAAATTAGCAAACAACATATATTATAACATACTTGGCCAAACCATGGCCCAAAACCATACCAATCAATTCAACAACTAATTTGGGTCTCCAAACCACCATAATAAATCACAATACAAAACAATGGAGACCCGACCAAGTTAATTATCAACAAAATTCTAAAAATTACTTCTACAACAATGTTTCTAAAATAATAGAGCATATTAACATATATTACACAAAGCCTAGGAAGGGTTTAAGCAAATACTACCATTAAAGTATACTATACTAATTGAATTAACAAAAATTAAAAAAAGAAGAAAAAGAAAAAGAAAATCTTACTTGTAGTAGATGGAAGAGGATGAGAATAGCAAAGATGGGGGATGGGTGAAGGTGAGAGATGAAGAAGAGGAGATTTGGGGAGAGTTTTTGTAGAGAGAGGGAGGAGAGAAAAGTTTTAGAGAGAGATGGGATGATGAGCGGCGGTTGAATATATTGTACAATGAGGGGGGAAGTTTTAGGTTAGGGTATTAAAAGAAGGCGGGGAAATTAAAAAATTGAAAAAAAATCGCGCACCTACTTGGACTGCCACCGCGAGGCAGGAGATTCAGAAAGGTCTTCCCACCAACCGCGGTCGCGATCCAACCGCAATGGGTTGGGTTCAGAGAGGCCAACCTACCCGGTTTCACCGCGGTGAGATGACTTCTTCTTCTCCTCCTCCTGAGACTCAAGACCATCAACTATTGATGAAAGATTTTGCTGGAAACCAACAAAGTCGACAGGAAGACCTCCGCGTCACCACTTGTTAGCATAGACATCTTGGTAAAAATCCTTTAAAAAGTGAAAACCGCAAGAAAGATAATAGGTAGTGTTACAGAAATAGTACACTTGAAGGGCAGGGAAGTAAGGAAGATAATTGAATGGATATAACTAACGGAAAACAAGAAGAAGCAAAGAGTTAAGAGTACTACTGGAAAACACCTAAATGGAGCAAACAGCTACGAACACAACACTAAAACCAATGCAGGGATGCGCTGATTAAGATGTGAAAACAACTATAAACACAACAATAACACCCAAAAGGACTTGCAACGATGAATTATACTATTAAAATTCATAGGTCAAATTGGCGTTTGACGAAACTCAGGACACCGTTAAGGCATGGGTCCTTCGACTTTACCCTAGGGACTAAGAACCCCTTCAACTGAAGGCTTCGACGATGGATTTTATGGGTTTTTGTTGAAATAGGTTGATAGCGAAATTTAGACAAATTAGCAGAAAAAGAAGAAGAAGAAGAAAAATGGTGGCTATTCAGAGCAGAGAAGAACAACATCATACCCTTCAAAATCCGTCAAGTCGTCTGAAACTCGACGCAATGGAGCCTGAAGTATCTCGGCTTAGCAACTATAGTAAATTATAAATATGGTCTCCATTTATATATTCCTTTCATTTGTATACTTTATTTTTTCAACTCAAGATTTAACAAGTACTAGAAATATTATTGACTAAACATAAATATTTTAATAGTATAATATTACGAACAATAAAAAGTACATTAAAAGGTAATAAAATTAAAAAGATTAAGAAAAACGCATACAAAATAAAATATCTAACATATTTTTACAAATATAAATAATGCAATAGTGTTAATTATTATGAGATATAAATCAACTATGATATCTTAACTTTTAAATAATTAAAAAATAATTGTTAATTTTAAATTATTATCAACAAGACATTTAATTACCTCCCTAGAAGTACATAATAATCAATAAATTGTATTATAGTAATTTAAAATATTCCTCCTACATAAATAAATACAAAAGAAAATTTAAGTTATAAAATAATAAATGCCTAATAATTTTGAGATATATAAAACTAAGAAATAGAGACCAATTACAAGTGAAGATATAAATTTTAGATGATATGTATATTTTCAGAAGAAGGGTTCCACTAATATTCACTCCATGTTCTCACTTAGTAAATATGCACCTCTATGACTTTGTTATTTAAGTTAGTCTCAAACTTCAAATCTCAACTTTTATCATTCATTTGTTAAAGTATGTTGAGGATCACTAATAGTAATTAGGAAATTTAACACATGAATTTCATAGATATTATTGGGCGTGTCCCAAGCACTAAACGGTTAGGTATAATCAGGCACTTGGGACATAAGCCTCATAAAACTAAACCTCTCATATGAGCCTCGTGTCATTTTATAAGTGCCCGCCCAGTATGGCTGGCGAGTCCCAAAAAGTCTTTTAAAAATATTGATTAACAATAAGAGAACTCATATGTTCTATAGTAACTATCACATTATTTGAAAACATATATTAAATAAAAAGAATATTCTATTTGCTTCTAGTCAAAGAATGATTTACAATTAAAAAAATATAGAGAAATTTTTGGCGTTAATGTAAATGTCGGTAATTACCAACTAATAATATGACATTTAAAACAGAAGTTATAATTTTTGTGACATTTTATATCAAATGTTGTTATTTTTATGACATCTTCCATAAATTGTTTTCTATTTACGACATTTGATACAAAATATCCCTTTTTAATGACATTTTGTATCAAATGTCATTAGTTTTATCACATTTTGAATCAAATGTCATTTTTTTAACTATATTTTGTCACATATGCCGTTATTTTTACGATACTTTGTCATAAATGTTGAGAAATTTATTTTTCCCGATATTTATTTCAAATATCACTAAATAAATATCATTGTATCCTTGGTTTTTTATAGTGATTCGAAAGAAAAGCTAACAAAGCCTTGCTCTCCGTTGTTGCCTTCCAAATCTCTGTAGTAAGTTTCTTTCTTTGAGTCATTTATGAGAAGCACTCTTTACTTGATGTTGAACCTGATTTCTTGTTTTCAATTATTTGGTTATGTTATTTTGTGCTTTGCAGCTTATATGTTCTTATGTGTTGAATGCGGTTTTTGATAAAAAAAATTAAATTGAATTTGAAACGTGCAGACGATGAATAGAGTCAAGTAATTCTTACATTCTACTACAATATCTATTATATAATATACATCCTTCAAATTAATTTTTTAAGCGCAAATCATGATCTATCATGCATAATTTGGCTATGTAATAGCATTAACAGTCAGTTTGATCACCATGGGCTTAACATGCTACATTAACTAAATGACTTATAACCTATTTGAGAAGCTTATTTCTGGTCAAAAGTGCTTTTTTGGCCTAAAGCACTTTTGATAAAAAAAAAAATGAGGTGTTTGGCCAAGTTTCTGGAAGGAAAAAATATGTTTTTGAGGAGAAGCAGAAGCAGTTTTGGAGAAGCAGAAAAAAGTAGCTTCTCTCCAAAAGCACTTTTTTGAGAAGCACTTTTGAAAAAAATACACTTAGAAGCAGTTTTTTAAAGCTTGGCCAAACACTAATTGTTGCTCAGAAGTACTTTTCAAACTAATTAGTCAAACACAAACTGCTTCTCACCAAAAGTACTATTGAGAAAAACGCTTTTGAAAAAAAAACTTCTCAAAATAAGCTGATTTTTATAGCTTGGCCAAACAAGCTATTAATATGATAGTTTATTTCGATTTCTCTAAGTTTGCATACAAATATTATGGTTACTATTTCTTCCTCGTTGTGCTAGTTTTCAAGTATTAAGCCACACAAAAACACCAAGACTATCTCTTGCACTACAAGAAAGCATGGAATTTGCAACAAATTTATTTATTGTCATATATTGAATGTTGTTGCGAAAAGTACTTTTGCCAACAATAGAAAAGTTGTTGCATGCTGTTGCAATAAATGCTGATGGGAAAAGTTTTTGCAACAACAAAAAAAGTTGTTGCAAAAGGTTGTTTTAGCGCAACAAAGACTGTTGTTGCCATTAATTATATTTTGGTCACATAATTGTGGTTTATGAAAATATTTAGCAACAACGATTATTGTTGCGATAAATTATCATTTTTCTGCAACAATATTAGTTGTGGCAAAAAATATTGGCAGGAGGGCAGGTAATATTCTGTTATAAAGGCTTTTAGCAACAAGGATTGTTGTGGCCACAAATTACTTTTTGCCAATAATATTCATTTATTTGCAACAATAAATATGTAGTTGCTACATACACAATTTACATTTTCTATCCTTTAAAACATCACAAATATATATATAAAAATTGGTATATGATATATATGCAAAAGTCAATACAACTGAAGCACCAACTATTTTACATACTTTTAAAAATTTAATACCACTAAAACATGTGTTTTTACTTATAAAAAATAACAAGAACATCTCCAAGAGTCATATTTCTATTCTAATAACAATCTTAAAAGCAAATTTTCTTCCAATAACTTGTGCATTGATGAATCATATTGCCAGCTATGTTGGTTTACTCACGCTCATCCTACAAAAGAAGATAAATTATAATTATATTTTTTATAAAAAAGAAAATTGTAAACTACACAAGTCCAGACCAAAAGAGAGAATTTGGGCACCAATGTATAATACATATATTTGGAGGGGGTGGGGGGGGGAAGCATGACTAGATTGGATCAAAATAAGCATGATGGACAAAATATAGTTGCATATGAATTTTATACGCTTCTACTAGTAAGTGGTTCAGAACAAACTAGTATGATAATTATTAGATGTTTGGACTCTAAAAGGAAAAGATTACTTGAATTTTAAGATAATAGAAGATTTTTGAGATCAGTAAACTCTTTTTGGTCAAGGGAGTTTCATATAATTATAGCAGTAAACAGCATAAAAAAATGAAAACAGGCAATCTAAGAAAAATTGCAACAGAGAAATGAACTTAGTTATTACAACTTTTCTCTATAGCTGTAACTTTTCTTTTTGAACTTAGGTAAGTGAAAATTAACAAATAATGGAAGAAGATACTGACTAATGATATTTTAGACATTTGTAGGGGTAAATCTTCTTCTAAACTATCATAACAATCAGAATCCTAAATCTAATCCTTCTTTTTTCACTTTGGATTCAATTACTGAATGTACTAATCTAATTTAATTAAAGAAAATATTCCTACTAACTATTATCAGTGTAAATTCTACTTAGGGACCACAAAGCCACCCTATAGAGAATCATTTCTAGCTCCAAAATAATTTAACATTCAATCTTCAACTGCCTTTTAATTTGTATATAAAGGTGGCTTTTGAGACAAAGCCAGCAACTAATTTATTTGTGAGAGTGAAGGCTAAGTTCATGATACGAATGGTGGTGGCAGCAACGACAAGATACTAGATGGAAATATAATGCAATCAAGATAGTAAACAATATAAACCAAGAAATCTACTTTTACAAGAGTTAGACGAAGTTTTCTTACCGTTACATCATCCATAAGTCTTGAAAAACTTGCTTCATCGGAACCACTTAAATTAGAAATAATATTGAGAATTCCAGTAGAAATTCCATTCTGTTAAACATAGTAAAATTACATAACTTAATTTGTCGTACAAATCAGTGGAGAGGAATGATACAGGAACAAGAAAGAAACAGAGATAGTGCGACAAGAGAAATTTATGTATTCGGATGTTTTAATATCTTCTTTTTAATAATCAAAGTATTTTCTTTCGTAGTCTTTTTGTATTATTATGTATTTTCTGTTAGTGAACCTCAACCCTTACAGAGCTCGGAACCTCTTGGTGCTCTGTGTTCATTATTCCCCCACTCAGTTATGAAATTTATGGTCATGACAACCACCCAGAGGAGAAACAATGACCAACTTGGAATGAATGAGGAACCATAATAAAATCCCACCTAACAATTAATAGGAGAGAGTTTCACACATGCTCCTAAATAGTCGTCCCAGCAATACAAACACAAATTAATTTCAGTATCAATCACTTTAGCATTAGATTTAGTCCATGAATGTTGATGACCTTACACCAAGACGTGAACACAATTCACAAATGAAAGCATTTGCATTCAACGCCATGAGAGGTCCACATTGCTGCTCAAAGTATTTTTATTTAATTAACATTATGGCTGAATTTTAATGCACCAAAATGATTGCATACGTTAATCTTCCTCCATTTATTTTATTTTTCTTTGAAATACTATAAAGGCTAGAGGATTGTGAATATGATATAGGGAGGAGATAATTTTTTTATCTAATACTTGGTTTAGTAAACTAACTCCCAAGTAGCTCCCTTTCTATTATTACAAATAAAATTGCTTTATAGCACTCTTTTGAAAAACTCAATGATACTCTGTAAAAGTAGCAATGCAAATAGTAGTGCTAACTTTTGGCACAATTGCCAGCTTGCAATTATCCTCGTCACACTATTGCTGATTTACTTTAGTTGTTGTTTAGTTTGAGCGAAATATTCTTAGGATCAAAAGCAAGTAATTGAAATACCTCATTACTTAGCAAATGTGATACTAGTGCCATCATGCACTGTTTCAATAGTTTTTGGTCACGCACCATGGCTTCTCGACTTTTCCGCTCCTCCTCAAGCTGAATCTTTACTTCCTTTAGCTGGGATTCTACACTATCTCTTTTACGACGTTCTTCTTCTACCTCTTTTTATTGTGCTTGTAGTTCCTCTTGAATTCCATTCATGGATTTCCTATTTGTTGACTTAAATCCTAATCCTTGACCACAGAAATAACTTGACGTTTCTCCAACAAATTTCACAAATGCAGCATTAACAATCGGGTCCAAATCAGTATCCTCTTCAATTTCTTGAATTTGTTCAGCAACATATTCTTTCACCTTATCCTACAAATTTTTTTATACAGGCTCTACCTTTCAATATTTATTTTTACGGACTCACATTCTAGGGATAAGGATAAGAGTTTCGCACATACATTTAATTCCGCGGAGGCATCATTAACCCAATATCCGTTCTTCATGTGCGTCAATTCCAAAGTTTTTGCAAGTTTGACTCTTTTCGAGTACTTTTATTTCTCTACCAAAACAAATCATTTTATGTTATTAAATAAAAAAATAACTAAGATCATCAAAATAAAGACATATGTTACCTGTTCAAAAGATACTGCCTGGAAGGATTTTCTGCCGCAAATATGATTCATTTCTTGTTTTTCCTTATTGGTTTTGTTTCGCTCACTCATTCTCTGTAATAAATATGAATCTGTGAATATATTTCTTGATGAGCTATAAGAAATAGAACAAGAAAATAAATAATTTGCAAGGTTAAATCAATTTAATTTTTGCGTATCCTAATTAATTACCTTAAAAGTATCAGAATTGAAATATTCAACCAAGAATCTCCATTCAGCTTCATTAACATCGGGTGGCATGTTCTGTAAGCATTCCTCCGTTGTAGCATATTTCTTGAAATGATCATGGAGCCTACTACGGCGATATCAATATAAATTATTAGCTGTTTTAAGGATAGTATCCCGATTATGTTGTGTGTCTAGAAGTTGGAAGATATCCTGAATTTAAAATGAACATAACTGAGCTTACTTAAAATAGAATTCAATTTTCTACCACCAATGAGCTTACCGAATAATTGACCCAATCTTCTTGTCAAAGTATTCACATTCCTGTCACACCTCCCTTTTTACCGCACATACTTAAATGCGTATAAATACACTTGTAGGGTATACCCCGACGCTCAATTACCCAAGACGGATAAAATAACGTAAGGGAAGGAGTTTTTCCAATTTAAGGACAATCGGTTCGGGATTTTATTAGAGATTAATCGGAGTCGCCACTTGGGAATGACAATGGTGTCCCAAGTCACCGGTTAATCCCGAATCCGAGGAATTTTGACTCTTATGAATGTCTGCGAAGCAGAGGTCCGGATAAGGAACTCTGTTAACCCGGGAGAAGGTGTTAGGCACTCCCGGATTCCGTGGTTTTAGCACGGTCGCTCCATTGTCGTTCTTGACTTTTGTTTGACTCAATTATAAGTTTTAACAACATAATGTGTTTTTTTTTTTACGTTAAATATCATTTTTAGGAATTTGCGGTATCGCGAAAACACGCCTCGAGTCATACCGCAACCAGTACGCCTATGACTTTTGGTGTATTTCGGCTTTACCGAGATTTAGATTTGAGTCGCACCAAGTGCACACTCGTTCAATGGAAAGTATATTAAAATCGTGCCCTAAATGATGTCTATCGGCTTTTAATTGTTTTGGGTAAGACTATGGAATTAGCTATATAGTCTTCCCGAGTCTAGTTATGTTAAACCATTACTAAATGGGGGCCCCGCTTATTTTAAATCGGGCGAGGCTCGTCCCAATTTAATTTATTAAAGTCCAATCCTACTTTGTGTGTACTACATTTGCTATATTATTTTTTGCCTTAATCGATTTCATAGCATCAAACATACTAGGCCTGTCGCAATTTGTGTATTTTTGTGCGGCGAGGCTCATCTCACTTTTATTAACAATATAATTCTAAAATGACTACATTTCCTATTTTTTAGTTTTTATAAATAAAGAAATCTCATAATTAATTTAGAAATTAAAAATGCAATACTTATCTTATTTATGACAAAAAAACTTAATGAAACAGATTTAAAAAAAAAATTCGAAATTGTTTTATTTATTATTTTATTATTATTATTATTATTTTATTATTTTGTTAAATACAAAATTTCACAACTTAATAATAAAAGAAGATAATTTAGAAGAATATTAAAAACTTGAATAAATAAAAGAAAAACCAATAAAAATCATTTATTCAAAAACTATCAAAATTATAACAATTAAAGCTTATATGGTAAAAATCATTTTTTATTTCAAATTGTTCAAAACTAAGCTTATTTTTTAGAAAAACAGCAATTATAAATTGACTATAATTTTATTTAAATTCGTTTTTTATAAACTAAAAAAAAATATATTTTATTTGTTATATTTAGATAAATGTTTAATAAAATAAACATTACTTAAATAAATATAAAAATAAAAGTGCAAAATCGACAACTAATATATATATATATATATATATATATATATACAAACTAAACCAATTATCTTACAACTAACTTAAACTCAATTTTTTTTTAATTTTTTATTATTTTTGAATTAAACCCTTACTGTTAACTATTTACAACTATTTACCAAAATCAAAATCAATCTTAATTATTTACACCTATATTTTGAGATGGTTAAACTTGAAAAGAAACAATTCTTGTGTTATTGAAAAATTCAAATCGTACCTAAATGCCTAATTTACGCAAAAATAATTAAAATTCACATTTTTATTGAATTTAACTACATGTTAACAACTTAATTTATTAAAGACAATATTAAAGAAGTTCTAATTAATTTGATTAACAAAAGAGTAATTCATTCTTCCTTTTATTTACTAAATGATTTGAACATTAATAAACAGATTCATAATTATACTATTTAATAACCATTTTTAGAAGTGAATTATTATTACTACAAGAAGGCTTAATTATTTAAAGTTATCACAAAAACTTATAGAATATTAATATGGAATTTATTAAAACATAATCTGTAAAAGAAGATAGAAATAGAAACTATTTAAAATTTCAACAAAATTCTCATCTTTCTCATATATTCATCTTATCATTTAAACATGATTAGATATGTACCTGATATTGGAAATAAAAGAAATCCCGGTGATCAACACAACAAATAACAACACAGCAATATCACAGCAACAACAGTACAATCAAGAATACTAGTATCCGGATTTAAGCAATAAAAATCAACATCCCAGAATTGAGTTTCAAAATAAGACTTTGTAAAATAAAAACTAACACTCTTTTTTTTTAGATTTTTTTTTTCGTTTTTTTTTCTTTTGTTTTTCTTTTGTTTTGTTTTTCTTTTGTTCACTATTTGGTAACACTCTTAAGATTTTTTCAGATTTTTGCTCTCTAAAATGTTTTCTTCCTCCTCCTCCTTCTCTATTTTTTCTCTTCTATTTATAGCAAAAATTTCAAAAAAAAATCAGATTTTCTAAAAATATTTTATTATTTTTTTAGCCCCACAATCCACTATTATATTTTAATAATACCTTAATTTCCACTACAAAATGTTTTATTCCCCACTATACTATTTTATTAATACTTTAGATATCACTACAATATGTTTTGTCTTCCACCATAATTATTTTAATAATTCAAATAATTGTCTAAATTTTAATATTCTAAAATTTACCGAAATAATAAATAATAATAAAAAAAAATTATTTTCGGATTTTTTTTTTTAAAAAAAATAATAATTTTCAAAAAATAATAACAATATTAATAGTAATAATTGACCTTTAAAATTTATATTTTTATCTTATATATAGAGTGAAAATTCTAAATACGGTAAAAATAATTATACATATCCTAAGATATACATACACACACACACACACACACACACACACACACACACACACGCATATATATATATATATATATAGATTTTATATTTAGGAAGAAACCCAATTTTGAATTTGTTTCTCTATTATTATTTTTTTTTCTATTACTAATTATATATTTAGGAAGAAGCCCAATTTTGAATTTGTTTCTCTATTTTTTTTTTTTTTTTTTTTTTTCTATTACTAATTAATAAAACTAAAATGGTAAGATTATATTATAAAAATCAAAATTATCTTAAAATACTAATTAAATCCTAATAATAATTATCACACCAAACTAAATATTAATTAAAATAAAATTGCACAATTTGGACATTAGATGCTAAAAATGCAAAAATACATATTTTTATATTTTTTTTTATTTTCGTAAAACAAACTTAATTATTCTTAATTGTAAACTTGAATTTTATATACAAATTCAACATATTTTTTATATTTTATTTATTTAAACAAATAAATATGCACAGATAAATGCAAACAATTCAAGAAAAATAACACAAAATTCACAAATATTGCAAACAACACAAAACTCTTTTATTTTGAATTTTTGGGAGTAATTCTCATATAGGGCAAAAATCACGTGCTCACAATTGGAAAGACTATAACATAAACACGAAGAGTTTCTGTGCAAAGACAAGTGAGCGGATACGAGCGATTTTTTCCCGTTTGAGCACTCCGTGAGAAGCATTTTTTTTTTCAAAATTTTGACCGAACCTTTGCTTCAAAAGGTTTCCTACATATCCCTGGCTAAAAGAGAATCAGGTCAATGTAGTTCGGAAAATTTTGGTAGCTGGGACTACCAATGAAACTGCGATTTTTTGCTGTTACTGTTGCTGCTGTTGCGGTTACTGCTTGTTGACCTCCTTATTACACCGGGGGGGGGGTAAAATGTAAAATGAAGAAGCTATTCTAAGCTATGATCCTACAATTACAATTGTTCCTAATCTAGCTTTTGCTCTTCTTCCCTTTCCGGTGATGCGGAATCTTCCTTTTTTGTTGATTTTCTTGTTTTTTCTTGATGACTCTCTTTTTTGTTGATTTTCTTGTTTTTTTCTTGATCTCGAGCTGAATCATCTCAAAACAAAACAACAAACTACCTCTTTTTTTTTCTTTTTCTGCCCCAGTGTGGGCTTTTAAATATATAAACCATGATGATGCGAGAAAATATTCCCGTATTTGAAGGTGGGCGCCTAACGAAATTTAAACGTGCAATGCGATGCGAAAGTATTCCCGTATTTGAAGGTGGGCGCCTAACGTAAATTTAAACGTGCAATGCGAATGCGAGAAAATATTCCCGTATTTGAAGGTGGGCGCCTAACGTAAATTTAAACGTGCAATGCGATGCGAGAAAATATTCCCGTATTTGAAGGTGGGCGCCTAACGTAAATTTAGACGTGCAATGCGAATGCAGAAAATATTCCCGAATTTGAAGGTGGGCGCCTAACGGAAATTTAAACGTGCAATGCGAATGCAGAAAATATTCCCGTATTTGAAGGTGGGCGCCTAACGAAATTTAAACGTGCAATGCGAATGCAGAAAATATTCCCGTATTTGAAGGTGGGCGCCTAACAGAAATTTAAACGTGCAATGCGGATGCAGAAAATATTCCCGAATTTGAAGGTGGGCGCCTAACAGAATTTAAACGTGCAATGCGAATGCAGAAAATATTCCCGTATTTGAAGGTGGGCGCCTAACAGAATTTAAACGTGCAATGTGATGCAGAAAATATTCCCGTATTTGAAGGTGGGCGCCTAACGAAATTTAAACGTGCAATGCGATGCAGAAAATATTCCCGTATTTGAAGGTGGGCGCCTAACGGAAATTTAAACGTGCAATGCGGATGCGCAGAAAATATTCCCGAATTTGAAGGTGGGCGCCTAACGGAAATTTAAACGTGCAATGCGAATGGAGAAAATATTCCCGAATTTGAAGGTGGGCGCCTAACGGAAATTTAAACGTGCAATGCAAATGCAGAAAATATTCCCGTATTTGAAGGTGGGCGCCTAACGAAATTTAAACGTGCAATGCGAATGCGCAGAAAATATTCCCGAATTTGAAGGTGGGCGCCTAACGGAAATTTAAACGTGCAATGCGATGCAGAAAATATTCCCTCAGCCTGAGGACTGGGGAGTGGATTTTGAAAGATGTTACCTCTTTTTTTTTTTTTTGTATTTTCTTTTTACCAACTGGTCTTTTGCCTGTGAATTTCTCCACTTATTCGACAGACTTTCTCTTTTTGGTATTTTAAATTTCCACATTGGTCACTTTCACTTTAAAGTGATTAGTGACAGTTTGTTCCTGCATGAAACAAAATTTATTAGATATAAACTGCTGGCAACTGGCATCTGCCGTCCCCACTTCTTATTGCTTCCTTTGTTTTTGCTTTCTTATGTTGCATGGCTTTTGACTTCTCGTCCCTTGCAGATTCTTTTTGTATTTTTCTCATTTCTCCATTTTTGTTTTGTTTTCTTTTTTCTTTGGCCATGTTTGCCAAGCTTCTTTATTCCTTTCCCCAATCTTCTATCCTTTCCTGATCCAGTATTGTTTCAACTTCCGTTATCAGGAGCTGGTAGTTAGCTCTCAAAAGGGTAAACAATGAAATGCGGAAAAAATGAAAGAAAGGTAAGGGTATTTTGGAGAGATGACAGAACTTATCTGGGTATTTGCTGGCTGATTCCGCTGACCATGCCATGTATTTAAACTCTGACCCAGTTCGTTCCAATCATTATTCAGACTCCGAATTGCCTTTGACCCAAACCGATACTCTTTTTTGTTGCCTTTTCTCTTTTCTGATGATCGCCTTACGGTGCCTCGAAAGGTTTTCACCAATAAGACTCTCTCATTTATTCTCTCAACCTCACAATCATCTCACGGTGCCGGTTAAGGTTTTCACCGATGAGACTCTCTCATTTTATTTCTCTCAATCTCACAATCGCCTCACGGTGCCGGTTAAGGTTTTCACCGATGAGACTCTCTCATTTTTTTTTATTTTTTTCCATTTTTCCTTTTTGTATTTTGTTTTCTGTACCACGGGTATTATCCGATGCTTCATTCTTCCTTTTTTGTTATCATTTCAAAATTGATCAGAAGGTCTTTCTTTGGACCGTAACGTGGCTTTTGGACGGGTTAAGAAAGAAAGATATAAAGGCTCAAAATTTCAACGAGGGTTAAAAATATTTACAACTCTCGGAATTATTAAAACATAACTTCTGCCCCAGTTTCAATATGTGGGGAATTTTTGGATTTTTCTTTATTATGACTGAACCTCAGAGAGGCTGCCTACGTACCCTTTCGGGATCAAGTCAGACGTAGTTCATCCAACTTTATAAGTTAGATGGATTTCTTTTTGACTTTTTCCCGATTTTTGTCTTTTTCTTTTTCTTCTTTTTTTTTCTTTTTTTTTTCATTCATTTTTTTTTTTATTTTCCATCATTTCTTTTTTTCATTCTGGCAATTTCGATTTTATTGTACTAGAGCGATTCCGAGAGAGGGATATGAAAGAATTCATTCATTACGGCTCAAAGGGGTTAACAATGGATAAAGTGTTTGGATAGAGAATAAAATGCCTTCGTCATTTCAATTCCAAAATCACAACAAAATACAGAACACATAATTGAAAAGGAATCATACATAGTATCTTTTGACCGCATCCTGAATTGATAGCAGTCTCTACGCACTTTCCTTCAACATCTGTTAAATATAATGCTCCATTGGACAACACCCGTGATACCACGAACGGTCCTTGCCAATTTGGCGCAAACTTGCCTTTTGCCTCTGCCCAATGTGGTAAGATACGCCTCAATACCAGGTTGTCCGACTTCAAACTTTCGAGGTCGTACCTTCTTATTATATGCTCTGGCCATTCTTCGCTGATACAACTGCCCATGGCAAACTGCGGCTAACCTCTTCTCATCAATCAAATTCAACTGTTCTAACCGGGCCTTTACCCATTCATCGTCATCTATCTCAGATTCGGCTATAATTCGCAATGACGGTATTTCTATTTCTGCGGGTATAACAGCCTCCGTTCCGTACACCAGGGTATAAGGTGTGGTTCCGATAGAAGTACGTACCGTCGTGCGGTAACCCATGAGAGCAAAGGGTAACTTTTCATGCCATTGTCTGGATCCCTCCACCATTTTTCGGAGAATCTTCTTGATATTCTTGTTCGCCGCTTCTACTGCTCCATTCGCCTTTGGCCTGTAGGGTGTGGAATTGCGATGCGTGATCTTAAACCTTTCACAAACTTCCGCCATGAGATGACTGTTTAAATTGGCTCCATTGTCTGTGATAATCACCTTGGGGATTCCAAATCGGCATATAATATTTTCGTGCACAAAATCTACCACCGCTTTCTTCGTCACTGCCTTGAATGTCTTAGCTTCAACCCACTTGGTGAAATAATCAATTGCAACTAGAATGAACCCGTGCCCATTAGAAGCGGCTGGATCTATTGGGCCGATGACATCCATGCCCCAAGCAACAAAGGGCCAAGGTGCCGACATTGTGTGCAACTCATAAGGCGGGGAGTGGATCAGATCCCCATGTACCTGGCATTGATGGCATTTCTTTACATACCTGATACAATCACGCTCCATCGTGAGCCAGTAGTACCCAGCTCTCAAGATCTTCTTTGCTAAAACATATCCGCTCATGTGAGGTCCGCATATTCCAGCATGTACTTCAATCATGATTTCATCTGCTTGTTGTGCATCTACACACCGCAATAAACCCAGATCTGGTGTTCTTTTGTATACCACTCCTCCACTAAAGAAAAATCCATTGGCTAGACGCCTGATGGCTCTCTTCTGGTCTCCGGTGGCTTGCTCCGGGTATTTGCCAGCTTTCAAGTATTCTCTGATATCATGATACCACGGCTCTCCATCCAACTCTTCTTCCACAGCGAAGCAATAAGCATTCTGATCTCGGACTTGGATCTGGAGCGGATCTATATATGTCTTGTCCGGATGATGCAACATAGAGGACAATGTGGCCAAAGCATCTGCAATCTCATTGTGCATTCTCGGGATGTGCTTGAACTCTATAGCCTGGAACCTTTGAGACAACTCATGCAAACAATACCGATATGGTATCAATTTCAAATCTCGTGTCTCCCATTCCCCTTGAATTTGGTGTACCAAGAGATCCGAGTCACCCATGACCAAAATCTCTTGAACACCCATGTCAATCGCCATCCTTAATCCCAAGATGCACGCCTCATATTCGGCCATATTGTTGGTACAGAAAAATCGAAGTTGAGCTGTGACGGGATAGTGTTGACCCGTACTTGAAATGAGTACCGCTCCGATACCAACGCCCCTGCTGTTGACAGCTCCGTCAAAGTACATTTTCCATCCCGGCCTCTCCTCTTGCTCCATCTCCTCGACAAGCATTGCCTCTTCATCCGGAAAGTATGTCTTCAATGGCTCATATTCATCATCCACCGGATTTTCGGCTAAGTGGTCCGCAATAGCTTGTGCCTTCATTGCCGTACGAGTTACATAGATAATGTCGAATTCCGTGAGCAGAATCTGCCATTTGGCCAGTCTTCCCGTAGGCATAGGCTTCTGAAATATATATTTGAGAGGATCCAACCGTGATATCAAGTACGTGGTGTATGCTGACAAATAATGCTTTAGCTTCTGAGCCACCCAGATCAATGCACAACAAGTTCTCTCCAGTTGGGTATACTTCACCTCGTAGGATGTAAACTTTTTGCTGAGGTAGTAGATGGCTTGTTCTTTCTTGCCTGTCTCATCATGTTGACCCAGTACACAACCGAAAGAGTTATCTAGCACCGTCAGATACAAAATCAAAGGTCGCCCTGGTTCTGGAGGAACTAACACCGGAGGATTGGCCAAATATTCCTTGATCTTGTCAAAGGCTTCCTGACACTCGTCGGTCCATCTAACTGCTGCATCTTTCTTCAACAACTTGAAGATCGGCTCGCATGTTGATGTCAATTGAGCAATGAACCGACTAATGTAATTCAACCTTCCTAATAAGCTCATGACCTCCTTCTTGTTCTTCGGCGGAGGTAGACTCCGAATAGCCTTGATCTTTGATGGATCCAATTCAATACCTCGCCGACTCACAATAAACCCCAGTAGTTTTCCTGAAGGTACTCCAAAAGCACACTTCACCGGATTGAGCTTTAGATTGTACCTCCGGAGTCTTTGGAAAAACTTCCTCAAATCTTTCACATGATCAGGTTGTTTTCTGGACTTTATGATGACATCATCCACATATACTTCAATTTCTCGATGCATCATATCATGAAACATTGTGGTCATTGCCCTCATGTAAGTTGCCCCAGCATTCTTCAATCCAAACGGCATTACCCTGTAACAGTACGTTCCCCAAGGTGTAATGAAGGCAGTTTTCTCAGCATCTTCTTCGTCCATCAGGATCTGGTGATAACCTGCATAACAGTCCACAAACGAACCGATTTCATGCTTGGCGCAATTATCGATCAATATGTGAATATTTGGCAATGGGAAGTCATCCTTCGGACTAGCTTTGTTGAGGTCTCTATAGTCTACACACACTCTGGTTTTGCCGTCTTTCTTCGGGACCGGCACAACATTTGCTAACCAGGTGGGGTATTTGGTAACTCTTATGACCTTTGCCTCGAACTGCTTATTCACCTCTTCTTTTATCTTCACGCTAATGTCCGTTTTGAATTTCCTCAGCTTTTGTTTTACCGGCCGGCATTCAGAGTAGATAGGCAACTTGTGTACTACCAAATCTGTGCTAAGCCCGGGCATGTCATCATAGGACCAAGCAAAAATGTCCTTGAATTCATGTAACAACCTTATCAATTCATCCCTAAGGGGTGCCTCCAAATGTACACTAATCTTTGTTTCTCGGACATCATCTTCACTCCCCAAGTTTACAGATTCTGTATCACTCAGATTCGGCTTGGGTTTTTCTTCGTATTGTTTCATGTCCTTACTTATTTCCTCCAAGGCTTCCTCATCCTCACATTCTGTTTCACTCTCTTCCTCGATTTCTTGTATAGTAACGTGATTGTCAGAACTGGGTCTAGAATCCTTCACGCATGACATGGCATTGGAATCAACACATGCAAAACTGTACAAAAGGAAAATATAAAGAAAAATAAGGCAAAAGTGAAGAAAAAAGGAAAAACTGCATTTCATTAATAAAAAGAAACGAACAATGTTCGGGATACATGGTAATTTTTTTTTCATGAGGGGAATGGGGAAAATAACAACTTTCGGGGAAGCAAATGATGAAATTTTGAGCTAACTACCAAGACTCCTTCCTGATAGGGAAAGGAGTAGCTTCCCAATTGTTCAATGTGACTTTGGGCCCCACAAGTTGCACGTCCATGTTGCTCGTGCCTTCCCCTACTTCAATCGTGTTCACCTCCCAAAACAATTTCTTGAAACCAAGCATTTCTTCATCAAGTTGGGTCTCAATGCACTTTGCTGCAGCAGATGGTTGATGTTTTGTACCAGGCCTGATAAAGATGTCGGATAATTTGGGTATGGGTTTGGGCAAGGTCCAGTTTTTCTTGGCTTTAGAGGCTCTTTGGATATCGGCAAAGGTGGGTTTGAATCCTAAGCCGAATGTACCTTTATTCTCCGGAAGCTGAACTGGTTGAGTGACTCCCTGCAGTGTTTTGCCTAATCCCCTCCCCGGTGCAAATCCGTTTTTCAGCATTTCTCTGGCCACCATTATAGCAGTTGGTGCCAACATCGGGGTTGATAACTTTTCTCCTTCAGCAACTCTATTCACCTCAACAGCATCCGTCACTTGGTAGACCCAAGGACCTCTATCACCATTAGCATCATCAAAAGGAGCTACCACATTACAAGCATTTTCCTCCCCGTGCACAACAATCTCTTGCTGTTCCCATTCAAACTTGACCATCTGGTGTAGAGAAGATGGTACCGCTTTGGCCGCATGAATCCAGGGTCGACCTAACAGCAAGTTATATGATACGACAATATCGAGCACCCGGAACTCCATCGTAAAATCAACGGGACCGATGGTCACTTCCAAAATAATATCTCCCAGCGTGTTCTTACCTCCGCCGTCAAACCCTCTTACATTGATACTGTTCCTCCGAATTCTATCCGGGCTAATGTTCAGCTTCCCTAAAGTCGACAGCGGGCAAATGTTGGCACTCGATCCATTGTCAATCAGTACCCTGGTCACGACCGATTCTTCACTCTTTACTGTGAGGTACAATGCTTTATTGTGTTCAGTTCCTTCCACCGGCAGCTCCCTATCAGAAAAGGTGATCCTGTTAGACTCGAAAATTTTGCTAGTGATCTTCTCCAAGTGACACACTGAAATCTTCTCCGGAACATGAGCCTCATTTAGAATTTTCATAAGAGCCTTCCGGTGCTCCTCTGAATGTATCAACAAAGATAACAAAGAAATCTGGGCCGGGGTCTTTCTTAACTGCTCAACCACTGAGTACTCTTGCGACTTCATTTTCTTAAGAAATTCCTCTGCTTCCTCTTCCGACACTGGCTTCTTCAGTTGACTTTCTTTTACCGTTTTCATCTTTCTCAGTTCCTCTGAAGCAAAACACCTTCCGGATCGAGTAAGTCCATGCGTTTCATTAATTTCACCAGAAATCTCTTTTCCCTTGTAAACTACTGTTACCTTGTTATAGTTCCAAGGCACGGTCTTTGTATTCACCACTGGCATTTGCACTACTGGTTTTATGATCACTGGCTCTGCACTTGCTCCTTTCACAGTCACGATCGTCTTTGCACCTGGAACTACCACCTTTAAACCTCCCATCACTACTGGCTTTGGTTTCTCAACAATTGCTTCCTCTTTCACAATTTCTTTCTCTAACTTATCACTCGACTTTATCATCATGACGGCCTGAGATGGTTTTTGATTGCCACCACCCTGCACCAGTTCTATCATATTCGTTTCGTGGTGATTCGGCAATGGATTCTGGGTAATGTTTGGGGCCTCTGGGGCCTGTACTTCAATTCTCCTCTCATCGATAAGATCTTGAATGGCATGCTTTAATTGCCAGCATTTCTCAGTATCATGGCCCACTGTTCCTGAACAATATTCACATCTGACAGAAGTATTAAGGTTCTTTGGGGGAGGATTTGGATTTTTTGGTGCGATTGGGCTCAACATCCCCAATTCTTTCAACCTGTGGAAAAGACTGGTATATGATTCTCCGAGAGGAGTGAATGTTTTTCCCGCTTTGTTTCTCCAATCAATGTCTGGCCTGGGTCTATTCTGGTTGCGGTAAGGTTTAGGGGTTGAGTATGTGTTTTGGGCATGGTACACATTGTGTGGAGCTTGAGCTCTCCACACGTGGGGTGGTGGTGGTGGGTAAGCTTGGGTTTGAGGGTGATGGTAATGTGGGCCAGTTGGTGGGTATGGTGGTGGTGGTGGGTTATATGGGCTTGGTGCATTGTAGGGATTTGGCGGGTAAGACGGTGGTGGTGGATTATATGGGGTTGACGGGTTTGGTGGGTGTTGGCGGTAAGGTCTGGGTGGGTTATAATGTGGGTTGCGACTCCATGACCTGCTTTCAACGGTTGCCACTTCTTCCTTCTTCTTCTTTCCCATCACTCCTCCATTTCCACTCTGTATAGCTTGATTGGTGGCTTTGATAGCCGAAAAACTCATAATTTTGTTTGTCTTCAAACCCTCTTCTACAAAACTTCCCATTTTCACAACTTCGTTGAAACTTTTCCCAATTGTTGACACTAGATGGCCGTAGTATGTTGGATCCAAAGCTTGCAGAAAACAATCCACCATCTCTCCCTCTTTCATCGGTGGATCCACTCTAGCGGCCTGTTCCCTCCATCTAAAACCGTATTCTCTAAAGCTCTCTCCTGGCTTTTTCTCCAGCTTGGTAAGGGATAACCTGTCGGGAATGATCTCCAGATTGTACTGAAAATGACTAGCGAAAGCTTGTGCTAAATCATCCCAAACGAACCATCTTGTATGGTCTTGTCGGGTATACCATTCCAGTGCTGATCCACTCAAACTTTGGCTGAAATACGCCATCAACAATTCATCTCTACCTCCCGCGCCTCTCATCTTGCTACAATATCCTCTCAGATGAGCTACCGGATCCCCGTGTCCGTCATACATGTCGAACTTTGGCAACTTAAATCCTGCAGGAAGCTGCACCTCTGGGAACAAACACAGGTCTTTGTAGGCTACACTTACTTGCCCTCCCAGCCCTTGCATATTGCGGAAAGCATTCTCAAGACTCTTCACTTTCCGAGCCATCTCTTCCTGCCCGGCACTTGCTTCTATCATAGGAGCGTGAGACTCGTGTTGTCTGAAAGTCGGCTCCGGAGGGTAGTAGTGAGAATCCTGGATATGAAACATTGGTTCGCTAGAGGATTTGTGGATAACAGCGGGCGGAGGTGCCACATATACAGGAGCAACTTGTGGAACCTGAGGTGGTGCTTGCTTGGTTGGAGGTGGTGGCATTTGGGAGGTGGAAGCATAGTAGTGAGGGTAGTCGGGGTAAGTGAAAGACGAGTTCATTGTTGGTGGCTCGGGGTTAGGATTGGCTGGAGGGACATATGCAGGGTTAGCAGGGTAGGCTGGTAATGGTTGACCTCTTGACCAAGCTTGGTACATTTCAGCCATCTGTTGTCTTAACTTGTACATTTCTTCTTTCATCCCTGCCACATCCACGATCTCTTCTTCGTGAGCAGGGTCTACAATGGTTGCCTCGATCTCCTGGGACACAACCTTTGTCATCTTTTTAGATCTGGTGTTGTATGGGTGGGTAGCCAGTATGCCAGTTGCCTAGAAAATCTGGACTCACAAACATACACTTGTTAGTTGTTAGCGCATGAATAAGATGTAACGACTTTAAAAACAAACATATTTGCTCGAATCGTTATGCATCATCCCGGCCGCTGCTCACTTCGATCATCTTTTTCTTTTTCCGCTCTTTAGTTTTCTTTCTTTCTTTTCTTTTCTTTTCTCTTTTGCTTTTTCTCTTTTCTTGCTCTCTCTTTTTTTTCTTTTCTTTTTCTTGCTTTTTCTTTTCTTTTTCTTTTTCCTTGCCGTTTTCATTATCACGCTCCTATTTATTTGCCTAGCGGATATGACATAAAGAAAAAAAAAAAAAATTGGTAACAACACTTTGTTTTCTCATTGATAATTCAAAACCTTGATTACAAAGTGATATTTTTTTTAAAAAAAGAAAAATAAAAGATGATGCATGACCTAAGAGTACATTAATGCACCTAGTGCCCGCGAGGCATCGTTCGGCCTTGCCGCGGGCCTATATGCTAAACCCCTTTGAAGCCTATCCAGGTCGGCCATGACTTGTTGAACGAAGAACTTCACTGCAGATAAAAAAGTCCTTCGAGACATCTCTTCACAAAGCTGAGTCTTCCGGGTGATGTACTGGGCGATGCGAACAATCTTTTCTCTGATGACCCCTTTTTCTTGCAATAACCGGCTTATTTGTTGATTGCGAGCGTCCAAGACATGTTGGTTGTCCTTTTGCACCTGTTGTAGCTCCAATTCTAATCTAGCCATGGTCGTGTAGCAATATTCTCTTTCTTCCTCAAGATCTTTGATAATCTTGTTGCTCTTGGCCGTGGCTGAAATTATTTTCTTTCTAAGCTGGGCTACTTCAACATCATGCTTGTCTTGCAGTTGTTGAACCAATTTGGCTCTTTTCTCAACATCTTTGTCCATTTGCTTCCGTGCCATGACTAACTCTTTCTCCGTTTTATCCAAATCGAAGCTATAGTCATTTACCTTTCGCCGGAGAATCTCAATTAACTTTTCATCCCGGGCCGAGCGAACTGTGGTCTCGGATGCAATTTTCGTTTGAGCCATTTGAGCTTTCAACATCTCATTCTCTTTCTTCAACTGCTTCTTCTCCACTTCATCGGATGCCGCTTGTAAACCGCTTTCGAAATGAAGATTTCTCAGTTTATCTTCCAACAGACTGATTTTGGCCTTGTATTCCTTTTCCTTGGCCGCCCATTTCAGATTTTCCTCGGATTGCTCTATCGGGTCTTGCAAGTGAGGTCTCTTTGAAAGACGTTCGTGTTCAACCCCTCGTCGGTACCATGTGGAGTACCCGGCTGATACTTCTCCCCGGGCTCTCTTCTGCACACAAGTATCCATTTTCAGGTTTTGGCACTCATTCCAGATTTGCCGGATCTTTGCTTCCGGGAATTGCTCGTCTGGACCAATCTCCACAGCTTGCACACTGAGATCCCCATCTCTTGGAATAATCTGACACCGACCCAACTGTCGCAAGGCTCTGTATGGGGCGTAAGGTTGTATACTCTTCAAACCCATGATCAAAAATGGCGATCCCTCTGTTGGCATGTATATCACCTCGTCGAGAGGTAACCAGTCATACGTCCAATCAATTTGACCGTCAGTTAGTGATCGAAGATACACAATCCAACCTTGGACTCCCTCCGGCAACTTTACTTCTTTTGTCCTCGCATTGAACTCTTCCAAACATGTCCGATCGGCCGAACCATAGCTCGAGAATGAAGGGTGGCGACACAGATGCTCAATTAGCCAGATTTGCAAGATCAAGTTACACCCCTCGAAGAAGCTAGCCCCCGCTTTGCACGCAGTCAGAGCACGATAGATATCCGCAACAATCATCGGTACCAGAGTACTGTTTTCTTGTACTATCAGTGTGGTAGCTACACCGGCGACTTTTATATTGATATGTCCATCTTTCCTCGGGAATACAACAACTCCAAGAAATGCCACCAAAAATGCGAACCTCCGGTGTTCTTCCCATTTCGCCCGGTTGGACTTACAGCATAATTTGTTGGAAGGATCATTGAAACCCCCAACGTGTCCAAACCTATTGTAGATGAAGCTTAAAGAACAAAACCCGTTGGCCAGATCTTTATTATGAACATTTCGGGCAATTTTCAAAGAGTCGAGGAAGCGATGTACTGTCACCGTCCTCGGAGATACCGGGTATTTTCCTTTTAGCGGAACCTCGGTCTTCCCAATGTAAAAGGCAATCTCCTCCAAAGTCGGGGTAAGTTCAAAATCTGGGAAATGAAATACGTTGTGTGCCGAATCCCAAAACGTGATCACCTCTAGTAAACCCGTAAGGCCTTTCAAGTACTTTTTGACCCAGTCTTGACCATCGGATCCCATGTCTTGCCACCATAATTTCAGCTCCAAAGGGATTTTATTTAGGGAAAAATGCTCATTCATCATTGTGCTCGTCCTGCACATTTATTAAGGCGATTTTATTTAGAAAAAAGGAAAATCTTTTTCAATGCAAGTTTTCATTTTTGAAGGAAAGGAAAGAAAATGACTTTCGAAGTGGCCATTTTTGCCAAAACAACCTTCCGGCGTCCTTTCGGAACATTCGGCCATTTCCAAAAATAGCGATTACCTCGATTATTTGAAAGGAAAATCTTTTTGGTCTTTTTTTTTTTTTTTTTTTTTTAAAAAAAAGTGTGGTTGGACCCGTTTAAGGGTTGCCTACGTATCCCACCTAATGGCGAGAATCAAACCTGCGTAGTTCGGTCAGATTATTTGACTAATTATTTTCAACAAAAACTGTTCCTCCTATTTTTTCAAATTTTCAAATTTTCCATGTACCTATTTTTCTACAAATCATTATTTTCCTCTCTCTCTTTTTTTTTTTCAACAATTTTTCCAATCTCGGGATTTTCGCCGGTCCGCATAACGATCAAGGACAATAAAATGAAACACATAGCATGCTCGGTCTTTTCAATACCGGGTCACCTGTCCTAGACGGACCCAACCCCTGTGTTGAGTCCCCTAAGTCAAATATGATGCAAATAATCGTCCTAGACCTATGTTCAAAATCTTACGGTTTCATGGATTGCTAGACCGTGTACCCGAGCGGACAACTCGAATCGAGGAGGGGGCTACGTACCGGTGACCCGCGGAGTCAATCGGCTTTGTAACTTATCCGGCCTCTGTTTTCTTAATTTAAGGTGACATGTAACAGAAAGGGGAGTCTCAACCAGTAAGCACATCCCCGGGGGAGAAGAGAGAAGGGTTTTCGGCACAATTTTATATACAGTCCAGATAATATCAAAGCGATAAAACACATAGCATGTTATTCAAATCATATAATGAAGTCAAATAAAAAACGCAAACGGCAGTTCTAAGGAGCTCGAGTTCTTAAACCCTGAAATCGAAATTCAGGGTCACTTCCCCAGCAGAGTCGCCAGAGCTGTCACACCTCCCTTTTTACTACCCCAACACACTTAAATGCGTATAAATACACTTGTAGGGTATACCCCGACGTTCAATTACCCGAAACGGATAAAATAACGTAAGGGAAGGAGTTTTTCCAATTAAAGGACAATCGGTTCGGGATTTTATTAGAGATTAATGAGAGTCGCCACTTGGGAATGACAATGGTGTCCCAGTCGAACAAAGCACCTTCATGCGCCTCTTGCGCCTCCTGTACGTTCAACCCAGCTTGCTGGTTTGGGTCGTTTACGTCTCCCATGTCAAAATCTAGTTTCAGTTGTTGCTGAGATTGCTGAAGTTGTCTGATTGCCCTGTTACGTGCCCGGAATGTTTGCTCTGGGTCTGAGAGTCCTTCAATTAGTTCTCCAGTCCTTGCAGATTTCCTAGGCATGCACCTGAGCACCCAATTCAACAACCGTCAAAATTTTTAATTTGGAGTGTGTAGAAAGAACCTGACTACATAAGAATCTTGTAGTTCTGTCAATGGCAATTGATAATTCCGTTAATTCCCCGGCAGCGGCGCCAAAATTTGATCACGCCCAACTATGTCGTATAAAAGACAATGCGGTCGCTGTCAATATAATCCGGTTTATTAAGTCCAGAGTCGAATCCCACAGAGAATTAACCTATCAATTGCAACTTTCAAAACCCAACAATACTTCTGAATCAGCTTCCCAAACTTTTGAATATATTTGTGGATGATTTCTACTAACTACTTTTTGCAAGAAACTAAAGACTTGAAGAAAACAATTGAATGTGATGTAAAGAATAATGAGAAAGACTAAGGTATTGATTTTATTGATGGAATCCCTTCTGTTTATGCTCATACAAATTGTCAATATTTTTCTATCAATCATGAACTCTATTTCTACCGTAATTCTCTCCCGAGCAATTATAATAATTTACTATTGCACTATTCCGAGCTACCCTAGCTAGCTTTAATTTGCACAGCTCACTTTAGATTGCACCCAAGATTTCGTTATTCCTTACCCCACCTTTACGCCCACAATTATAGATTCCTCCAATAATCTAGGTGTGGTGTTGTTCAACAATATTCTAAATATGCACTCTTTTTCAAGTTATGCATACTAAATAGGCACAGCTAATTGAGGATCCTATCAATTAACTACAACAAGAACGAAGTTGAACAAATATAAATTTAGCTAATAATTTATACACATAACCCAGAAGTTCATCAATCAATAGGTTCCATCAAAACCTTAGATAAAGATTTAGCTAATCATAATCAAGAAAACAAAATAGATAATTGATTTCATAATGAAGAATTCAATGTAAAAGAAAGAAAGATGTTGAGAGAGTTCAGTCTTACTAGTTTGCTTGCAAAAGTAGTCAATAGTACAAAACTTGCCTCCTTTGGGCGAATCCTAACAATATATAGAGGGTTTAGATTTTACAACTTTCGGTTTTACACTTTAGTCCTTAAAAATTCCGCCTTCCACCGCGGTTTGGACGCGGTCGCGGTGGAACCGCGGTGGACTGAGTCTTTTGAATCTTGAAAACATCCGCAGGTGCGTGTGCAGGACGTCCACGGAAGTGCGTAAATCCGCAACTTCCTCCTCCAAAGACCTAAGCATAGGTCTTGTGGACTGGGACCGGGACAGGCCAGCTCCATAGTGAGCTTGCCTAGAAGTACCTGCGGAGTTAGTGGACCTCCGGGACTGGACAACCGGAACAGGGTCATCCTCGTCATCAATGTCAATGGGATCGGTGCCTCTACCCACCCGAATAATATAAGCCTTGAACGGAGCTTTTTGTGGAAGCTCACCATCCGTAGGTAATACGGAAGTCAGGTGGGAGAGGCAAATGGTGGTGACCAAAGAAGGGAAGTAAAATCCATTAGACTTGAGGGGTCCCCTCAACATTATCTCATCACTTATCAAGCGGGCAGCATCAAAGTCCCGCTGGGGTGACGAAGCACCAAGTCAATAATGCCCGATTGAAGTTTACATCGGTGGTGTTGCTGGAGGGCAGAAAACGGTTACAGACAACCGTAAACCAGCACTTGGCAAGATGTGTGAAACTGTTAGAGTTAAGAGTTATTTGGTCATTGATCCAGAAAGGACGACCACCGACACATAAGGCCTCTATCATGGTGTCCCAAGTGACACCGGGCCTGTCGTGGTAGAAATCCACGTCACTGGTAAAGGCGGGCAGTCTCAAAGCCTGCCTAACACTGGGCACTTTAGCCCAAAAACGCTTACCCCTTACGAAGATCTCCCTGGACATGTTGTAGGTCGCGTTTGCGTAGAACTCCCTAACGAGCGTCTTGTTGATGAGAGCATGTTCATCAAATAGGAATTCCATCTCCCTGCGTCTAATTTCCTCGTACATGTCGGGCTTTTCAGCCCGAAGAGCCATCCTGTCAATGGAGATCTCCTGTAGCCAGGCTTTGGTAGCCTTGGTATGAAAATCATTTTCAGCTTCCTCGCACTCAAAACGAGACTCATCGTAGGTAGGACGCCTAGACGAGCTCGCAGCATGCCTGGATCGTTTGGGGGCCATAATTCTGCACAGAAGAAGCATACAAAAAATTTCATTACGTTAGTACTTCAAATGGTTACTCAGACTTCACCATCCGTGGACTATAAAGGTACTTCTTTTAGTGCCATCATACCATAACCCCTAATTTGACCATATATTTCCAACAATTTCACAAATTCTACCTAGTGCACCCCACACTTACTCCTTTTAGCATTCCAACATCACCGCGCATATAAATACACCTTCTCCAATTTTGTACAACAACAACCAACCCAAGCCTAAGCATTATATCCCCTACAAATTAGCAAACAACATATATTATAACATACTTGGCCAAACCATGGCCCAAAACCATACCAATCAATTCAACAACTAATTTGGGTCTCCAAACCACCATAATAAATCACAATACAAAACAATGGAGACCCGACCAAGTTAATTATCAACAAAATTCTAAAAATTACTTCTACAACAATGTTTCTAAAATAATAGAGCATATTAACATATATTACACAAAGCCTAGGAAGGGTTTAAGCAAATACTACCATTAAAGTATACTATACTAATTGAATTAACAAAAATTAAAAAAAGAAGAAAAAGAAAAAGAAAATCTTACTTGTAGTAGATGGAAGAGGATGAGAATAGCAAAGATGGGGGATGGGTGAAGGTGAGAGATGAAGAAGAGGAGATTTGGGGAGAGTTTTTGTAGAGAGAGGGAGGAGAGAAAAGTTTTAGAGAGAGATGGGATGATGAGCGGCGGTTGAATATATTGTACAATGAGGGGGGAAGTTTTAGGTTAGGGTATTAAAAGAAGGCGGGGAAATTAAAAAATTGAAAAAAAATCGCGCACCTACTTGGACTGCCACCGCGAGGCAGGAGATTCAGAAAGGTCTTCCCACCAACCGCGGTCGCGATCCAACCGCAATGGGTTGGGTTCAGAGAGGCCAACCTACCCGGTTTCACCGCGGTGAGATGACTTCTTCTTCTCCTCCTCCTGAGACTCAAGACCATCAACTATTGATGAAAGATTTTGCTGGAAACCAACAAAGTCGACAGGAAGACCTCCGCGTCACCACTTGTTAGCATAGACATCTTGGTAAAAATCCTTTAAAAAGTGAAAACCGCAAGAAAGATAATAGGTAGTGTTACAGAAATAGTACACTTGAAGGGCAGGGAAGTAAGGAAGATAATTGAATGGATATAACTAACGGAAAACAAGAAGAAGCAAAGAGTTAAGAGTACTACTGGAAAACACCTAAATGGAGCAAACAGCTACGAACACAACACTAAAACCAATGCAGGGATGCGCTGATTAAGATGTGAAAACAACTATAAACACAACAATAACACCCAAAAGGACTTGCAACGATGAATTATACTATTAAAATTCATAGGTCAAATTGGCGTTTGACGAAACTCAGGACACCGTTAAGGCATGGGTCCTTCGACTTTACCCTAGGGACTAAGAACCCCTTCAACTGAAGGCTTCGACGATGGATTTTATGGGTTTTTGTTGAAATAGGTTGATAGCGAAATTTAGACAAATTAGCAGAAAAAGAAGAAGAAGAAGAAAAATGGTGGCTATTCAGAGCAGAGAAGAACAACATCATACCCTTCAAAATCCGTCAAGTCGTCTGAAACTCGACGCAATGGAGCCTGAAGTATCTCGGCTTAGCAACTATAGTAAATTATAAATATGGTCTCCATTTATATATTCCTTTCATTTGTATACTTTATTTTTTCAACTCAAGATTTAACAAGTACTAGAAATATTATTGACTAAACATAAATATTTTAATAGTATAATATTACGAACAATAAAAAGTACATTAAAAGGTAATAAAATTAAAAAGATTAAGAAAAACGCATACAAAATAAAATATCTAACATATTTTTACAAATATAAATAATGCAATAGTGTTAATTATTATGAGATATAAATCAACTATGATATCTTAACTTTTAAATAATTAAAAAATAATTGTTAATTTTAAATTATTATCAACAAGACATTTAATTACCTCCCTAGAAGTACATAATAATCAATAAATTGTATTATAGTAATTTAAAATATTCCTCCTACATAAATAAATACAAAAGAAAATTTAAGTTATAAAATAATAAATGCCTAATAATTTTGAGATATATAAAACTAAGAAATAGAGACCAATTACAAGTGAAGATATAAATTTTAGATGATATGTATATTTTCAGAAGAAGGGTTCCACTAATATTCACTCCATGTTCTCACTTAGTAAATATGCACCTCTATGACTTTGTTATTTAAGTTAGTCTCAAACTTCAAATCTCAACTTTTATCATTCATTTGTTAAAGTATGTTGAGGATCACTAATAGTAATTAGGAAATTTAACACATGAATTTCATAGATATTATTGGGCGTGTCCCAAGCACTAAACGGTTAGGTATAATCAGGCACTTGGGACATAAGCCTCATAAAACTAAACCTCTCATATGAGCCTCGTGTCATTTTATAAGTGCCCGCCCAGTATGGCTGGCGAGTCCCAAAAAGTCTTTTAAAAATATTGATTAACAATAAGAGAACTCATATGTTCTATAGTAACTATCACATTATTTGAAAACATATATTAAATAAAAAGAATATTCTATTTGCTTCTAGTCAAAGAATGATTTACAATTAAAAAAATATAGAGAAATTTTTGGCGTTAATGTAAATGTCGGTAATTACCAACTAATAATATGACATTTAAAACAGAAGTTATAATTTTTGTGACATTTTATATCAAATGTTGTTATTTTTATGACATCTTCCATAAATTGTTTTCTATTTACGACATTTGATACAAAATATCCCTTTTTAATGACATTTTGTATCAAATGTCATTAGTTTTATCACATTTTGAATCAAATGTCATTTTTTTAACTATATTTTGTCACATATGCCGTTATTTTTACGATACTTTGTCATAAATGTTGAGAAATTTATTTTTCCCGATATTTATTTCAAATATCACTAAATAAATATCATTGTATCCTTGGTTTTTTATAGTGATTCGAAAGAAAAGCTAACAAAGCCTTGCTCTCCGTTGTTGCCTTCCAAATCTCTGTAGTAAGTTTCTTTCTTTGAGTCATTTATGAGAAGCACTCTTTACTTGATGTTGAACCTGATTTCTTGTTTTCAATTATTTGGTTATGTTATTTTGTGCTTTGCAGCTTATATGTTCTTATGTGTTGAATGCGGTTTTTGATAAAAAAAATTAAATTGAATTTGAAACGTGCAGACGATGAATAGAGTCAAGTAATTCTTACATTCTACTACAATATCTATTATATAATATACATCCTTCAAATTAATTTTTTAAGCGCAAATCATGATCTATCATGCATAATTTGGCTATGTAATAGCATTAACAGTCAGTTTGATCACCATGGGCTTAACATGCTACATTAACTAAATGACTTATAACCTATTTGAGAAGCTTATTTCTGGTCAAAAGTGCTTTTTTGGCCTAAAGCACTTTTGATAAAAAAAAAATGAGGTGTTTGGCCAAGTTTCTGGAAGGAAAAAATATGTTTTTGAGGAGAAGCAGAAGCAGTTTTGGAGAAGCAGAAAAAAGTAGCTTCTCTCCAAAAGCACTTTTTTGAGAAGCACTTTTGAAAAAAATACACTTAGAAGCAGTTTTTTAAAGCTTGGCCAAACACTAATTGTTGCTCAGAAGTACTTTTCAAACTAATTAGTCAAACACAAACTGCTTCTCACCAAAAGTACTATTGAGAAAAACGCTTTTGAAAAAAAAACTTCTCAAAATAAGCTGATTTTTATAGCTTGGCCAAACAAGCTATTAATATGATAGTTTATTTCGATTTCTCTAAGTTTGCATACAAATATTATGGTTACTATTTCTTCCTCGTTGTGCTAGTTTTCAAGTATTAAGCCACACAAAAACACCAAGACTATCTCTTGCACTACAAGAAAGCATGGAATTTGCAACAAATTTATTTATTGTCATATATTGAATGTTGTTGCGAAAAGTACTTTTGCCAACAATAGAAAAGTTGTTGCATGCTGTTGCAATAAATGCTGATGGGAAAAGTTTTTGCAACAACAAAAAAAGTTGTTGCAAAAGGTTGTTTTAGCGCAACAAAGACTGTTGTTGCCATTAATTATATTTTGGTCACATAATTGTGGTTTATGAAAATATTTAGCAACAACGATTATTGTTGCGATAAATTATCATTTTTCTGCAACAATATTAGTTGTGGCAAAAAATATTGGCAGGAGGGCAGGTAATATTCTGTTATAAAGGCTTTTAGCAACAAGGATTGTTGTGGCCACAAATTACTTTTTGCCAATAATATTCATTTATTTGCAACAATAAATATGTAGTTGCTACATACACAATTTACATTTTCTATCCTTTAAAACATCACAAATATATATATAAAAATTGGTATATGATATATATGCAAAAGTCAATACAACTGAAGCACCAACTATTTTACATACTTTTAAAAATTTAATACCACTAAAACATGTGTTTTTACTTATAAAAAATAACAAGAACATCTCCAAGAGTCATATTTCTATTCTAATAACAATCTTAAAAGCAAATTTTCTTCCAATAACTTGTGCATTGATGAATCATATTGCCAGCTATGTTGGTTTACTCACGCTCATCCTACAAAAGAAGATAAATTATAATTATATTTTTTATAAAAAAGAAAATTGTAAACTACACAAGTCCAGACCAAAAGAGAGAATTTGGGCACCAATGTATAATACATATATTTGGAGGGGGTGGGGGGGGGAAGCATGACTAGATTGGATCAAAATAAGCATGATGGACAAAATATAGTTGCATATGAATTTTATACGCTTCTACTAGTAAGTGGTTCAGAACAAACTAGTATGATAATTATTAGATGTTTGGACTCTAAAAGGAAAAGATTACTTGAATTTTAAGATAATAGAAGATTTTTGAGATCAGTAAACTCTTTTTGGTCAAGGGAGTTTCATATAATTATAGCAGTAAACAGCATAAAAAAATGAAAACAGGCAATCTAAGAAAAATTGCAACAGAGAAATGAACTTAGTTATTACAACTTTTCTCTATAGCTGTAACTTTTCTTTTTGAACTTAGGTAAGTGAAAATTAACAAATAATGGAAGAAGATACTGACTAATGATATTTTAGACATTTGTAGGGGTAAATCTTCTTCTAAACTATCATAACAATCAGAATCCTAAATCTAATCCTTCTTTTTTCACTTTGGATTCAATTACTGAATGTACTAATCTAATTTAATTAAAGAAAATATTCCTACTAACTATTATCAGTGTAAATTCTACTTAGGGACCACAAAGCCACCCTATAGAGAATCATTTCTAGCTCCAAAATAATTTAACATTCAATCTTCAACTGCCTTTTAATTTGTATATAAAGGTGGCTTTTGAGACAAAGCCAGCAACTAATTTATTTGTGAGAGTGAAGGCTAAGTTCATGATACGAATGGTGGTGGCAGCAACGACAAGATACTAGATGGAAATATAATGCAATCAAGATAGTAAACAATATAAACCAAGAAATCTACTTTTACAAGAGTTAGACGAAGTTTTCTTACCGTTACATCATCCATAAGTCTTGAAAAACTTGCTTCATCGGAACCACTTAAATTAGAAATAATATTGAGAATTCCAGTAGAAATTCCATTCTGTTAAACATAGTAAAATTACATAACTTAATTTGTCGTACAAATCAGTGGAGAGGAATGATACAGGAACAAGAAAGAAACAGAGATAGTGCGACAAGAGAAATTTATGTATTCGGATGTTTTAATATCTTCTTTTTAATAATCAAAGTATTTTCTTTCGTAGTCTTTTTGTATTATTATGTATTTTCTGTTAGTGAACCTCAACCCTTACAGAGCTCGGAACCTCTTGGTGCTCTGTGTTCATTATTCCCCCACTCAGTTATGAAATTTATGGTCATGACAACCACCCAGAGGAGAAACAATGACCAACTTGGAATGAATGAGGAACCATAATAAAATCCCACCTAACAATTAATAGGAGAGAGTTTCACACATGCTCCTAAATAGTCGTCCCAGCAATACAAACACAAATTAATTTCAGTATCAATCACTTTAGCATTAGATTTAGTCCATGAATGTTGATGACCTTACACCAAGACGTGAACACAATTCACAAATGAAAGCATTTGCATTCAACGCCATGAGAGGTCCACATTGCTGCTCAAAGTATTTTTATTTAATTAACATTATGGCTGAATTTTAATGCACCAAAATGATTGCATACGTTAATCTTCCTCCATTTATTTTATTTTTCTTTGAAATACTATAAAGGCTAGAGGATTGTGAATATGATATAGGGAGGAGATAATTTTTTTATCTAATACTTGGTTTAGTAAACTAACTCCCAAGTAGCTCCCTTTCTATTATTACAAATAAAATTGCTTTATAGCACTCTTTTGAAAAACTCAATGATACTCTGTAAAAGTAGCAATGCAAATAGTAGTGCTAACTTTTGGCACAATTGCCAGCTTGCAATTATCCTCGTCACACTATTGCTGATTTACTTTAGTTGTTGTTTAGTTTGAGCGAAATATTCTTAGGATCAAAAGCAAGTAATTGAAATACCTCATTACTTAGCAAATGTGATACTAGTGCCATCATGCACTGTTTCAATAGTTTTTGGTCACGCACCATGGCTTCTCGACTTTTCCGCTCCTCCTCAAGCTGAATCTTTACTTCCTTTAGCTGGGATTCTACACTATCTCTTTTACGACGTTCTTCTTCTACCTCTTTTTATTGTGCTTGTAGTTCCTCTTGAATTCCATTCATGGATTTCCTATTTGTTGACTTAAATCCTAATCCTTGACCACAGAAATAACTTGACGTTTCTCCAACAAATTTCACAAATGCAGCATTAACAATCGGGTCCAAATCAGTATCCTCTTCAATTTCTTGAATTTGTTCAGCAACATATTCTTTCACCTTATCCTACAAATTTTTTTATACAGGCTCTACCTTTCAATATTTATTTTTACGGACTCACATTCTAGGGATAAGGATAAGAGTTTCGCACATACATTTAATTCCGCGGAGGCATCATTAACCCAATATCCGTTCTTCATGTGCGTCAATTCCAAAGTTTTTGCAAGTTTGACTCTTTTCGAGTACTTTTATTTCTCTACCAAAACAAATCATTTTATGTTATTAAATAAAAAAATAACTAAGATCATCAAAATAAAGACATATGTTACCTGTTCAAAAGATACTGCCTGGAAGGATTTTCTGCCGCAAATATGATTCATTTCTTGTTTTTCCTTATTGGTTTTGTTTCGCTCACTCATTCTCTGTAATAAATATGAATCTGTGAATATATTTCTTGATGAGCTATAAGAAATAGAACAAGAAAATAAATAATTTGCAAGGTTAAATCAATTTAATTTTTGCGTATCCTAATTAATTACCTTAAAAGTATCAGAATTGAAATATTCAACCAAGAATCTCCATTCAGCTTCATTAACATCGGGTGGCATGTTCTGTAAGCATTCCTCCGTTGTAGCATATTTCTTGAAATGATCATGGAGCCTACTACAGCGATATCAATATAAATTATTAGCTGTTTTAAGGATAGTATCCCGATTATGTTGTGTGTCTAGAAGTTGGAAGATATCCTGAATTTAAAATGAACATAACTGAGCTTACTTAAAATAGAATTCAATTTTCTACCACCAATGAGCTTACCGAATAATTGACCCAATCTTCTTGTCAAAGTATTCACATTCCTGTCACACCTCCCTTTTTACCGCACATACTTAAATGCGTATAAATACACTTGTAGGGTATACCCCGACGCTCAATTACCCAAGACGGATAAAATAACGTAAGGGAAGGAGTTTTTCCAATTTAAGGACAATCGGTTCGGGATTTTATTAGAGATTAATCGAGTCGCCACTTGGGAATGACAATGGTGTCCCAAGTCACCGGTTAATCCCGAATCCGAGGAATTTTGACTCTTATGAATGTCTGCGAAGCAGAGGTCCGGATAAGGAACTCTGTTAACCCGGGAGAAGGTGTTAGGCACTCCCGGATTCCGTGGTTTTAGCACGGTCGCTCCATTGTCGTTCTTGACTTTTGTTTGACTCAATTATAAGTTTTAACAACATAATGTGTTTTTTTTTTACGTTAAATATCATTTTTAGGAATTTGCGGTATCGCGAAAACACGCCTCGAGTCATACCGCAACCAGTACGCCTATGACTTTTGGTGTATTTCGGCTTTACCGAGATTTAGATTTGAGTCGCACCAAGTGCACACTCGTTCAATGGAAAGTATATTAAAATCGTGCCCTAAATGATGTCTATCGGCTTTTAATTGTTTTGGGTAAGACTATGGAATTAGCTATATAGTCTTCCCGAGTCTAGTTATGTTAAACCATTACTAAATGGGGGCCCCGCTTATTTTAAATCGGGCGAGGCTCGTCCCAATTTAATTTATTAAAGTCCAATCCTACTTTGTGTGTACTACATTTGCTATATTATTTTTTGCCTTAATCGATTTCATAGCATCAAACATACTAGGCCTGTCGCAATTTGTGTATTTTTGTGCGGCGAGGCTCATCTCACTTTTATTAACAATATAATTCTAAAATGACTACATTTCCTATTTTTTAGTTTTTATAAATAAAGAAATCTCATAATTAATTTAGAAATTAAAAATGCAATACTTATCTTATTTATGACAAAAAAACTTAATGAAACAGATTTAAAAAAAAAAATTCGAAATTGTTTTATTTATTATTTTATTATTATTATTATTATTTTATTATTTTGTTAAATACAAAATTTCACAACTTAATAATAAAAGAAGATAATTTAGAAGAATATTAAAAACTTGAATAAATAAAAGAAAAACCAATAAAAATCATTTATTCAAAAACTATCAAAATTATAACAATTAAAGCTTATATGGTAAAAATCATTTTTTATTTCAAATTGTTCAAAACTAAGCTTATTTTTTAGAAAAACAGCAATTATAAATTGACTATAATTTTATTTAAATTCGTTTTTTATAAACTAAAAAAAAATATATTTTATTTGTTATATTTAGATAAATGTTTAATAAAATAAACATTACTTAAATAAATATAAAAATAAAAGTGCAAAATCGACAACTAATATATATATATATATATATATATATATATACAAACTAAACCAATTATCTTACAACTAACTTAAACTCAATTTTTTTTTAATTTTTTATTATTTTTGAATTAAACCCTTACTGTTAACTATTTACAACTATTTACCAAAATCAAAATCAATCTTAATTATTTACACCTATATTTTGAGATGGTTAAACTTGAAAAGAAACAATTCTTGTGTTATTGAAAAATTCAAATCGTACCTAAATGCCTAATTTACGCAAAAATAATTAAAATTCACATTTTTATTGAATTTAACTACATGTTAACAACTTAATTTATTAAAGACAATATTAAAGAAGTTCTAATTAATTTGATTAACAAAAGAGTAATTCATTCTTCCTTTTATTTACTAAATGATTTGAACATTAATAAACAGATTCATAATTATACTATTTAATAACCATTTTTAGAAGTGAATTATTATTACTACAAGAAGGCTTAATTATTTAAAGTTATCACAAAAACTTATAGAATATTAATATGGAATTTATTAAAACATAATCTGTAAAAGAAGATAGAAATAGAAACTATTTAAAATTTCAACAAAATTCTCATCTTTCTCATATATTCATCTTATCATTTAAACATGATTAGATATGTACCTGATATTGGAAAGAAAAGAACACCGGTGATCAACACGACAAATAACAACACAGCAATATCACAGCAACAGCAACCTCAAAAATACCCAGTATCCGGATTTAAGCAATAAGATTTAATAACCAGAATTGAACTTCAGAATAAGATTTGTAAAAATGGAAGACTAATTTTTTTTTTTTAGATTTTTTTTTTCGTTTTTTTTTTTTTGTTTTTCTTTTGTTTTGTTTTTCTTTTGTTCACTATTTGGTAACACTCTTAAGATTTTTTCAGATTTTTGCTCTCTAAAATGTTTTCTTCCTCCTCCTCCTTCTCTATTTTTTCTCTTCTATTTATAGCAAAAATTTCAAAAAAAAATCAGATTTTCTAAAAATATTTTATTATTTTTTTAGCCCCACAATCCACTATTATATTTTAATAATACCTTAATTTCCACTACAAAATGTTTTATTCCCCACTATACTATTTTATTAATACTTTAGATATCACTACAATATGTTTTGTCTTCCACCATAATTATTTTAATAATTCAAATAATTGTCTAAATTTTAATATTCTAAAATTTACCGAAATAATAAATAATAATAAAAAAAAATTATTTTCGGATTTTT
The DNA here is from genome assembly GCA_032618575.1 of Nicotiana noctiflora. NCBI lineage: Eukaryota > Viridiplantae > Streptophyta > Magnoliopsida > Solanales > Solanaceae > Nicotiana > Nicotiana noctiflora. Next base: position 541,588 of record JASVEL010005569.1, read on the forward strand.
TTTTTAAAAAAAAATAATTTTCAAAAAATAATAACAATATTAATAGTAATAATTGACCTTTAAAATTTATATTTTTATCTTATATATAGAGTGAAAATTCTAAATACGGTAAAAATAATTATACATATCCTAAGATATACATACACACACACACACACACACACACATATATATATATATATATATATATATATATATATATATATATATATATATATATATATATATATATATATATGTTTGGGCCTAGATTTTATATTTAGGAAGAAGCCCAATTTTGAATTTGTTTCTCTATTTTTTTTTTTTTTTTTTTTTTTCTATTACTAATTAATAAAACTAAAATGGTAAGATTATATTATAAAAATCAAAATTATCTTAAAATACTAATTAAATCCTAATAATAATTATCACACCAAACTAAATATTAATTAAAATAAAATTGCACAATTTGGACATTAGATGCTAAAAATGCAAAAATACATATTTTTATATTTTTTTTTATTTTCGTAAAACAAACTTAATTATTCTTAATTGTAAACTTGAATTTTATATACAAATTCAACATATTTTTTATATTTTATTTATTTAAACAAATAAATATGCACAGATAAATGCAAACAATTCAAGAAAAATAACACAAAATTCACAAATATTGCAAACAACACAAAACTCTTTTATTTTGAATTTTTGGGAGTAATTCTCATATAGGGCAAAAATCACGTGCTCACAGTTGCCCCTCTTTGCGCGTAAACACGAAGAGTTTTCTGTGCAAAGACAAGTGAGCGGATACGAGCGATTTTTTCCCGTTTGAGCACTCCGTGAGAAGCATTTTTTTTTTCAAAATTTTGACCGAACCTTTGCTTCAAAAGGTTTCCTACATATCCCTGGCTAAAAGGGAATCAGGTCAATGTAGTTCGGAAAATTTTGGTAGTTGGGACTACCAATGAAACTGCGATTTTTGCTATTACTGTTGCTGCTGTTGCGGTTACTGCTGACTTACTCCTTATTACACCGGGGGGGGAGGGGGAAATGTAAAATGAAGAAGCTATTCTAAGCTATGATCCTACAATTACAATTGTTCCTAATCTAGCTTTTGCTCTTCTTTCCCTTTCCGGTGATGCAGAATCTTCCTTTTTTTTGTTGATTTTCTTGTTTTTTCTTGATGACTCTCTTTTTTGTTGATTTTCTTGTTTTTTTCTTGATCTCGAGTTGAACCTGCTCAAAACAAAACAACAAACTACCTCTTTTTTTTTTCTTTTTCTGCCCCAGTGTGGGCTTTTAAATATATAAACCATGATGATGCAGAAAATATTCCCGTATTTGAAGGTGGGCGCCTAACGAAATTTAAACGTGCAATGCGATGCAGAAAATATTCCCGTATTTGAAGGTGGGCGCCTAACAAAAATTAAACGTGCAATGCGAATGCAGAAAATATTCCCGTATTTGAAGGTGGGCGCCTAACAGAAATTTAAACGTGCAATGCGAATGCAGAAAATATTCCCGTATTTGAAGGTGGGCGCCTAACGAAATTTAAACGTGCAATGCGAATGGAGAAAATATTCCCGAATTTGAAGGTGGGCGCCTAACGGAAATTTAAACGTGCAATGCAAATGCAGAAAATATTCCCGTATTTGAAGGTGGGCGCCTAACGAAATTTAAACGTGCAATGCGAATGCAGAAAATATTCCCGTATTTGAAGGTGGGCGCCTAACGAAATTTAAACGTGCAATGCGGATGCAGAAAATATTCCCGAATTTGAAGGTGGGCGCCTAACGGAAATTTAAACGTGCAATGCGAATGCGCAGAAAATATTCCCGAATTTGAAGGTGGGCGCCTAACGGAATTTAAACGTGCAATGCAAAATGCAGAAAATATTCCCGTATTTGAAGGTGGGCGCCTAACGAAATTTAAACGTGCAATGCGAATGCGCAGAAAATATTCCCGAATTTGAAGGTGGGCGCCTAACGGAAATTTAAACGTGCAATGCGAATGCGCAGAAAATATTCCCGTATTTGAAGGTGTGCGCCTAACAGAAATTTAAACGTGCAATGCGAATGCGGAAAATATTCCCGTATTTGAAGGTGGGCGCCTAACGAAATTTAAACGTGCAATGCGAATGGAGAAAATATTCCCGAATTTGAAGGTGGGCGCCTAACAGAAATTTAAACGTGCAATGCGAATGCAGAAAATATTCCCGTATTTGAAGGTGGGCGCCTAACGGAAATTTAAACGTGCAATGCGGATGCAGAAAATATTCCCGAATTTGAAGGTGGGCGCCTAACGAAATTTAAACGTGCAATGCGATGCAGAAAATATTCCCGTATTTGAAGGTGGGCGCCTAACGGAAATTTAAACGTGCAATGCGGATGCAGAAAATATTCCCGAATTTGAAGGTGGGCGCCTAACAGAAATTTAAACGTGCAATGCGAATGCAGAAAATATTCCCGAATTTGAAGGTGGGCGCCTAACAGAAATTTAAACGTGCAATGCAAATGCAGAAAATATTCCCGTATTTGAAGGTGGGCGCCTAACAGAAATTTAAACGTGCAATGCGAATGCAGAAAATATTCCCGTATTTGAAGGTGGGCGCCTAACAGAAATTTAAACGTGCAATGCGATGCAGAAAATATTCCCGTATTTGAAGGTGGGCGCCTAACAGAATTTAAAAGATGTTACCTCTTTTTTTTTTTTTTGTATTTTCTTTTTACCAACTGGTCTTTTGCCTGTGAATTTCTCCACTTATTCGACAGACTTTCTCTTTTTGGTATTTTAAATTTCCACATTGGTCACTTTCACTTTAAAGTGATTAGTGACAGTTTGTTCCTGCATGAAACAAAATTTATTAGATATAAACTGCTGGCAATCTGGCATCTGCCGTCCCCACTTCTTATTGCTTCCTTTGTTTTTGCTTTTTCATGTTGCATGGCTTTTGACTTCTCGTCCTTGCGGACTCTTTTTGTATTTTTCTCATTTCTCCATTTTTGTTTTGTTTTCTTTTTTCTTTGGCCATGTTTGCCAAGCTTCTTATTCCTTTCCCCAATCTTCTATCCTTTCTGATCGAGTATTGTTTCAACTTCCGTTATCGGGAGCTGGTAGTTAGCTCTCAAAAGGGTAAACAATGAAATGCGAGAAAAATGAAAGAAAGGTAAGGGTATTTTGGAGAGATGACGGAACTTATCACTGGGTATTTGTTGGCTGATTCCGCTGACCATGCCATGTATTTAAACTACGACCCAGTTCGTTCAATCGTTATTCAGACTTCGAATTGCCTTTGACCCAAACCGATACTCTTTTTTGTTGCCTTTTCTCTTTTCTGACGATCGCCTTACTGTGCCTCGAAAGGTTTTCACCAATAAGACTCTCTCGTTTATTCTCTCAACCTCACGGTCATCTCACGGTGCCGGTTAAGGTTTTCACCGATGAGACTCTCTCATTTTATTTCTCTCAATCTCACAATCGCCTCACGGTGCCGGTTAAGGTTTTCACCGATGAGACTCTCTCATTTTTTTTTATTTTTTTCCATTTTTCCTTTTTGTATTTTGTTTTCTGTACCACGGGTATTATCCTTTGCTCCTCCTTCGTTGTATTTGTTATCATTTCAAAATTGATCAGAAGGTCTTTCTTTGGACCGTAACGTGGCTTTTGGACGGGTTAAGAAAGAAAGATATAAAGGCTCAAAATTTCAACGAGGGTTAAAAATATTTACAACTCTCGGAATTATTAAACATAACTTCTGCCCCAGTTTCAATATGTGGGGAATTTTTGGATTTTTCTTTATTATGACTGAACCTCAGAGAGGCTGCCTACGTACCCTTTCGGGATCAAGTCAGACGTAGTTCATCCAACTTTATAAGTTAGATGGATTTCTTTTTGACTTTTTCCCGATTTTTGTCTTTTTCTTTTTCTTCTTTTTTTTTCTTTTTTTTTTCATTCATTTTTTTTTTATTTTCCATCATTTCTTTTTTTCATTCTGGCAATTTCGATTTTATTGTACTAGAGCGATTCCGAGAGAGGGATATGAAAGAATTCATTCATTACGGCTCAAAGGGGTTAACAATGGATAAAGTGTTTGGATAGAGAATAAAATGCCTTCGTCATTTCAATTCCAAAATCACAACAAAATACAGAACACATAATTGAAAAGGAATCATACATAGTATCTTTTGACCGCATCTGAATTGATAGCAGTCTCTACGCACTTTCCTTCAACATCTGTTAAATATAATGCTCCATTGGTCAACACCCGTGATACCACGAACGGTCCTTGCCAATTTGGCGCAAACTTGCCTTTTGCCTCTGCCCAATGTGGTAAGATACGCCTCAATACCAGTTGTCCGACTTCAAACTTTCGAGGTCGTACCTTCTTATTATATGCTCTGGCCATTCTTCGCCGATACAACTGCCCATGGCAGACTGCGGCTAACCTCTTCTCATCAATCAAATTCAACTGTTCTAACCGGGCCTTTACCCATTCATCGTCATCTATCTCAGATTCGGCTATAATTCGCAATGACGGTATTTCTATTTCTGCGGGTATAACAGCCTCCGTTCCGTACACCAGGGTATAAGGTGTGGTTCCGATAGAAGTACGTACCGTCGTGCGGTAACCCATGAGAGCAAAGGGTAACTTTTCATGCCATTGTCTGGATCCCTCCACCATTTTTCGGAGAATCTTCTTGATATTCTTGTTCGCCGCTTCTACTGCTCCATTCGCCTTTGGCCTGTAGGGTGTGGAATTGCGATGCGTGATCTTAAACCTTTCACAAACTTCCGCCATGAGATGACTGTTTAAATTGGCTCCATTGTCTGTGATAATCACCTTGGGGATTCCAAATCGGCATATAATATTTTCGTGCACAAAATCTACCACCGCTTTCTTCGTCACTGCCTTGAATGTCTTAGCTTCAACCCACTTGGTGAAATAATCAATTGCAACTAGAATGAACCTGTGCCCATTAGAAGCGGCTGGATCTATTGGACCGATGACATCCATGCCCCAAGCAACAAAGGGCCAAGGTGCTGACATTGTGTGCAACTCGTAAGGCGGAGAATGGATCAGATCCCCATGTACCTGGCATTGATGGCATTTCTTTACATACCCGATACAATCACGCTCCATCGTGAGCCAGTAGTACCCAACTCTCAAAATCTTCTTTGCTAAAACATATCCGCTCATGTGGGGTCCGCATACTCCAGCATGTACTTCAATCATGATTTCATCTGCTTGTTGTGCATCTACACACCGTAATAAACCCAGATCTGGTGTTCTTTTGTATACCACTCCTCCACTGAGGAAAAATCCATTGGCTAGACGCCTGATGGCTCTCTTCTGGTCTCCAGTGGCTTGCTCCGGGTATTTGCCAGCTTTCAAGTATTCTCTGATATCATGATACCACGGCTCTCCATCCGACTCTTCTTCCACAGCGAAGCAATAAGCATTCTGATCTCGGACTTGGATCTGGAGCGGATCTATATATGTCTTGTCCGGATGATGCAACATAGAGGACAATGTGGCCAAAGCATCTGCAATCTCATTGTGCATTCTCGGGATGTGCTTGAACTCTATAGCCTGGAACCTTTGAGACAACTCATGCAAACAATACCTATACGGTATCAATTTCAAATCTCGTGTCTCCCATTCCCTTTGAATTTGGTGTACCAAGAGATCCGAGTCACCCATGACCAAAATCTCTTGAATACCCATGTCAATCGCCATCCTTAATCCCAAGATGCACGCCTCGTATTCGGCCATATTGTTGGTACAGAAAAATCGAAGCTGAGCTGTGACGGGATAGTGTTGACCCGTACTTGAAATGAGTACCGCTCCGATACCAACGCCCCTGCTGTTGACAGCTCCGTCAAAGTACATTTTCCATCCCGGCCTCTCCTCTTGCTCCATCTCCTCGACAAGCATTGCCTCTTCATCCGGAAAGTATGTCTTCAATGGCTCATATTCATCATCCACCGGATTTTCGGCTAAGTGGTCCGCAATAGCTTGTGCCTTCATTGCCGTACGAGTTACATAGATAATGTCGAATTCTGTGAGCAGAATCTGCCATTTGGCCAATCTTCCCGTAGGCATAGGCTTCTGAAATATATACTTCAGAGGATCCAGCCGTGATATCAAGTACGTGGTGTATGCCGACAAATAATGTTTTAGCTTCTGAGCCACCCAAATCAATGCACAACAAGTTCTCTCCAGTTGGGTATACTTCACCTCGTAGGATGTAAACTTTTTGCTGAGGTAGTAGATGGCTTGTTCTTTCTTGCCTGTCTCATCATGTTGACCCGGTACACAACCGAAAGAGTTATCCAGCACCGTCAAATACAAAATCAGAGGACGCCCTGGTTCTGGAGGAACTAACACCGGAGGATTGGCCAAATATTCCTTGATCTTGTCAAAGGCTTCCTGACACTCGTCGGTCCATTTAACTGTTGCATCTTTCTTCAACAACTTGAAGATCGGCTCGCATGTTGATGTCAATTGAGCAATGAACCGACTGATGTAATTCAACCTTCCTAATAAGCTCATGACCTCTTTCTTGTTCTTCGGCGGAGGTAGACTTTGAATAGCCTTGATCTTTGATGGATCCAGTTCAATACCTCGCCGACTCACAATAAACCCCAGTAGTTTTCCCGAAGGTACTCCAAAAGCACACTTCGCCGGATTGAGCTTTAGATTGTACCTCCGGAGTCTTTGGAAAAACTTCCTCAAATCTTTCACATGATCGGGTTGTTTTCTGGACTTTATGATGACATCGTCCACATATACTTCAATTTCTCGATGCATCATATCATGAAACATTGTGGTCATTGCCCTCATGTAAGTTGCCCCGACATTCTTCAATCCAAACGGCATTACTCTGTAACAGTACGTTCCCCAAGGTGTAATGAAGGCAGTTTTCTCAGCATCTTCTTCGTCCATCAGGATCTGGTGATAACCTGCATAACAGTCCACAAACGAACCGATTTCATGCTTGGCGCAATTATCGATCAATATGTGAATATTTGGCAATGGGAAGTCATCCTTCGGACTAGCTTTGTTGAGGTCTCTATAGTCTACACACACTCTGGTTTTGCCGTCTTTCTTCGGGACCGGCACAACATTTGCTAACCAGGTGGGGTATTTGGTAACTCTTATGACCTTTGCCTCGAACTGCTTATTCACCTCTTCCTTTATCTTCACGCTAATGTCCGTTTTGAATTTCCTCAGCTTCTGTTTTACCGGCCGGCATTCAGAGTAGATAGGCAACTTGTGTACCACCAAATCAGTACTAAGCCCGGGCATGTCATCATAGGACCAAGCAAAAATGTCCTTGAATTCATGTAACAACCTTATCAATTCATCCCTAAGGGGTGCCTCCAAATGTACACTAATCTTTGTTTCTCGGACATCATCTTCGCTCCCCAAGTTTACAGATTCCGTATCACTCAGATTCGGCTTGGGTTTTTCTTCGTATTGTTTCATGTCCTTACTTATTTCCTCCAAGGCTTCCTCATCCTCACATTCTGTTTCACTCTCTTCCTCGATTTCTTGTATAGTAACGTGATTGTCAGAACTGGGTCTAGAATCCTTCACGCATGACATGGCATTGGAATCAACACATGCAAAACTGTACAAAAGGAAAATATAAAGAAAAATAAGGCAAAAGTGAAGAAAAAGGAAAAACTGCATTTCATTAATAAAAAGAAACGAACAATGTTCGGGATACATGGTAATTTTTTTTTTTCATGAGGGGAATGGGGAAAATAACAACTTTCGGGGAAGCAAATGATGAAATTTTGAGCTAACTACCAAGACTCCTTCCGGATAAGGAAAGGAGTAGCTTCCCAATTGTTCAATGTGACTTTGGGCCCCACAAGTTGCACGTCCATGTTGCTCGTGCCTTCCCCTACTTCAATCGTGTTCACCTCCCAAAACAATTTCTTGAAACCAAGCATTTCTTCATCAAGTTGGGTCTCAATGCACTTTGCTGCAGCAGATGGTTGATGTTTTGTACCAGGCCTGATAAAGATGTCGGATAATTTGGGTATGGGTTTGGGCAAGGTCCAGTTTTTCTTGGCTTTAGAGGCTCTTTGGATATCGGCAAAGGTGGGTTTGAATCCTAAGCCGAATGTACCTTTATTCTCCGGAAGCTGAACTGGTTGAGTGACTCCCTGCAGTGTTTTGCCTAATCCCCTCCCCGGTGCAAATCCGTTTTTCAGCATTTCTCTGGCCACCATTATAGCAGTTGGTGCCAACATCGGGGTTGATAACTTTTCTCCTTCAGCAACTCTATTCACCTCAACAGCATCCGTCACTTGGTAGACCCAAGGACCTCTATCACCATTAGCATCATCAAAAGGAGCTACCACATTACAAGCATTTTCCTCCCCGTGCACAACAATCTCTTGCTGTTCCCATTCAAACTTGACCATCTGGTGTAGAGAAGATGGTACTGCCTTAGCTGCATGAATCCAGGGTCGACCTAACAGCAGGTTATATGATACGGCAATGTCAAGCACCTGGAACTCCATCGTAAAATCAACGGGACCGATGGTCACTTCCAAAATAATATCTCCCAGCGTGTTCTTACCTCCGCCGTCAAACCCTCTTACATTGATACTGTTCCTCCGAATTCTATCCGGGCTAATGTTCAGCTTCCCTAAAGTCGACAGCGGGCAAATGTTGGCACTCGATCCATTGTCAATCAGTACCCTGGTCACGACTGATTCTTCACTCTTTACTGTGAGGTACAATGCTTTATTGTGTTCAGTTCCTTCCACCGGCAGCTCCCTATCAGAAAAGGTGATCCTGTTAGACTCGAAAATTTTGCTAGTGATCTTCTCCAAGTGACACACTGAAATCTTCTCCGGAACATGAGCCTCATTTAGAATTTTCATAAGAGCCTTCCGGTGCTCCTCTGAATGTATCAACAAAGATAACAAAGAAATCTGGGCCGGGGTCTTTCTTAACTGCTCAACCATTGAGTACTCTTGCGACTTCATTTTCTTAAGAAATTCCTCTGCTTCCTCTTCCGACACTGGCTTCTTCAGTTGACTTTCTTTCACCGTTTTCATCTTTCTCAGTTCCTCCGGAGCAAAACACCTTCCAGATCGAGTAAGTCCATGCGTTTCATTAATTTCTCCAGAAATCTCTTTTCCCTTGTAAACTACTGTTACCTTGTTATAGTTCCAAGGCACAGTCTTTGTATTCACCACAGGCATTTGCACTACTGGTTTTATGATCACTGGCTCTGCACTTGCACCCTTCACGGTCACAGTTGTCTTTGCACCTGGCACTACCACTTTTAGACTTCCCATCACTACTGGCTTTGGTTTCTCAACAATTGCTTCCTCTTTCACAATTTCTTTCTCTAACTTATCACTCGACTTGATCATCATGACGGCCTGAGATGGTTTTTGATTGCCATCACCCTGCACCAGTTCTATCATATTCGTTTCGTGGTGATTCGACAATGGATTCTGGGTAATGTTTGGGGTTTCTGGGGCCTGTACTTCAATTCTCCTCTCATCGATAAGATCTTGAATGGCATGCTTTAATTGCCAGCATTTCTCAGTATCATGGCCCACTGTTCCTGAACAATATTCACATCTGACAGAAGTATTAAGGTTCTTTGGGGGAGGATTTGGATTTTTTGGTGCGATTGGGCTCAACATCCCCAATTCTTTCAACCTGTGGAAAAGACTGGTATATGATTCTCCGAGAGGAGTGAATGTTTTTCCCGCTTTGTTTCTCCAATCAGCGTCTGGCCTGGGTCTATTCTGGTTGCGGTAAGGTTTAGGGGTTGAGTATGTGTTTTGGGCATGGTACACATTGTGTGGAGCTTGAGCTCTCCACACGTGGGGTGGTGGTGGTGGGTAAGCTTGGGTTTGAGGGTGATGGTAATGTGGGCCAGTTGGTGGGTATGGTGGTGGTGGTGGGTTATATGGGCTTGGTGCATTGTAGGGATTTGGCGGGTAAGACGGTGGTGGTGGATTATATGGGGTTGACGGGTTTGGTGGGTGTTGGCGGTAAGGTCTGGGTGGGTTATAATGTGGGTTGCGACTCCATGACCTGCTTTCAACGGTTGCCACTTCTTCCTTCTTCTTCTTTCCCATCACTCCTCCATTTCCACTCTGTATAGCTTGATTGGTGGCTTTGATAGCCGAAAAACTCATAATTTTGTTTGTCTTCAAACCCTCTTCTACAAAACTTCCCATTTTCACAACTTCGTTGAAACTTTTCCCAATTGCTGACACTAGATGGCCGTAGTATGTTGGATCCAAAGCTTGCAGAAAACAATCCACCATCTCTCCCTCTTTCATCGGTGGATCCACTCTAGCGGCCTGTTCCCTCCATCTAAAACCGTATTCTCTAAAGCTCTCTCCTGGCTTTTTCTCCAGCTTGGTAAGGGATAACCTGTCGGGTATGATCTCCAAATTGTACTGAAAATGACTAGCGAAAGCTTGTGCTAAATCATCCCAAACGAACCATCTTGTATGGTCCTGTCGGGTATACCATTCCAGTGCTGATCCACTCAAACTTTGGCTGAAATACGCCATCAACAATTCATCTCTACCTCCCGCGCCTCTCATCTTGCTACAATATCCTCTCAGATGAGCTACCGGATCCCCGTGTCCGTCATACATGTCGAACTTTGGCAACTTAAATCCTGCAGGAAGCTGCACCTCTGGGAACAAACACAGGTCTTTGTAGGCTACACTTACTTGCCCTCCCAGCCCTTGCATATTGCGGAAAGCATTCTCAAGACTCTTCACTTTCCGAGCCATCTCTTCCTGCCCGGCACTTGCTTCTATCATAGGAGCGTGAGACTCGTGTTGTCTGAAAGTCGGCTCCGGAGGGTAGTAGTGAGAATCCTGGATATGAAACATTGGTTCACTAGCGGATTTGTGGATAACAGCGGGCGGAGGTGCCACATATACAGGAGCAACTTGTGGTACCTGAGGTGGTGCTTGCTTGGTTGGAGGTGGTGGCATTTGGGAGGTGGAAGCATAGTAGTGAGGGTAGTCGGGGTAAGTGAAAGACGAGTTCATTGTTGGTGGCTCGGGGTTAGGATTGGCTGGAGGGACATATGCAGGGTTAGCAGGGTAGGCTGGTAGTGGTTGACCTCTTGACCAAGCCTGGTACATTTCAGCCATCTGTTGTCTTAACTTGTACATTTCTTCTTTCATCCCTGCCACATCCACGATCTCTTCTTCGTGAGCAGGGTCTACAATGGTTGCCTCGATCTCCTGGGACACAGCCTTTGTCATCTTTTTAGATCTGGTGTTGTATGGGTGGGTTGCCAGTATGCCAGTTGCCTAGAAAATCTGGACTCACAAACATACACTTGTTAGTTGTTAGCGCATGAATAAGATGTAACGACTTTAAAAACAAACATATTTGCTCGAATCGTTATGCATCATCCCGGCCGCTGCTCACTTCGATCATCTTTTTCTTTTTCCGCTCTTTAGTTTTCTTTCTTTCTTTTCTTTTCTTTTCTCTTTTGCTTTTTCTCTTTTCTTGCTCTCTCTTTTTTTTTCTTTTCTTTTTCTTGCTTTTTCTTTTCTTTTTCTTTTTCCTTGCCGTTTTCATTATCACGCTCCTATTTATTTGCCTAGCGGATATGACATAAAGAAAAAAAAAAAAAATTGGTAACAACACTTTGTTTTCTCATTGATAATTCAAAACCTTGATTACAAAGTGATATTTTTTTTAAAAAAAGAAAAATAAAAGATGATGCATGACCTAAGAGTACATTAATGCACCTAGTGCCCGCGAGGCATCGTTCGGCCTTGCCGCGGGCCTATATGCTAAACCCCTTTGAAGCCTATCCAGGTCGGCCATGACTTGTTGAACGAAGAACTTCACTGCAGATAAAAAAGTCCTTCGAGACATCTCTTCACAAAGCTGAGTCTTCCGGGTGATGTACTGGGCGATGCGAACAATCTTTTCTCTGATGACCCCTTTTTCTTGCAATAACCGGCTTATTTGTTGATTGCGAGCGTCCAAGACATGTTGGTTGTCCTTTTGCACCTGTTGTAGCTCCAATTCTAATCTAGCCATGGTCGTGTAGCAATATTCTCTTTCTTCCTCAAGATCTTTGATAATCTTGTTGCTCTTGGCCGTGGCTGAAATTATTTTCTTTCTAAGCTGGGCTACTTCAACATCATGCTTGTCTTGCAGTTGTTGAACCAATTTGGCTCTTTTCTCAACATCTTTGTCCATTTGCTTCCGTGCCATGACTAACTCTTTCTCCGTTTTATCCAAATCGAAGCTATAGTCATTTACCTTTCGCCGGAGAATCTCAATTAACTTTTCATCCCGGGCCGAGCGAACTGTGGTCTCGGATGCAATTTTCGTTTGAGCCATTTGAGCTTTCAACATCTCATTCTCTTTCTTCAACTGCTTCTTCTCCACTTCATCGGATGCCGCTTGTAAACCGCTTTCGAAATGAAGATTTCTCAGTTTATCTTCCAACAGACTGATTTTGGCCTTGTATTCTTTTTCCTTGGCCGCCCATTTCAGATTTTCCTCGGATTGCTCTATCGGGTCTTGCAAGTGAGGTCTCTTTGAAAGACGTTCGTGTTCAACCCCTCGTCGGTACCATATGGAGTATCCAGGTGATATCTCCCCCTTCTCTATTCGGCACACAAGTATCAATCTTCAAATTTTGGTACTCGTTCCAGATTTGCCGGATTTTTGCTTCCGGGAATTGCCCGTCCGGACCAATCTCCACGGCTTGCACACTGAGATCCCCATCTCTTGGAATAATCTGACACCGACCCAACTGTCGCAGGGCTCTGTATGGGGCGTAAGGTTGTATACTCTTCAAACCCATGATCAAAAATGGCGATCCCTCTGTTGGCATGTATATCACCTCGTCGAGAGGTAACCAGTCATACGTCCAATCAATTTGACCGTCAGTTAGTGATCGAAGATACACAATCCAACCTTGGACTCCCTCCGGCAACTTTACTTCTTTTGTCCTCGCATTGAACTCTTCCAAACATGTCCGATCGGCCGAACCATAGCTCGAGAATGAAGGGTGGCGACACAGATGCTCAATTAGCCAGATTTGCAAGATCAAGTTACACCCCTCGAAGAAGCTAGCCCCCGCTTTGCACGCAGTCAGAGCACGATAGATATCCACAACAATCATCGGTACCAGAGTACTGTTTTCTTGTACTATCAGTGTGGTAGCTACACCGGCGACTTTTATATTGATATGTCCATCTTTCCTCGGGAATACAACAACTCCAAGAAATGCCACCAAAAATGCGAACCTCCGGTGTTCTTCCCATTTCGCCCGGTTGGACTTACAGCATAATTTGTTGGAAGGATCATTGAAACCCCCAACGTGTCCAAACCTATTGTAGATGAAGCTTAAAGAACAAAACCCGTTGGCCAGATCTTTATTATGAACATTTCGGGCAATTTTCAAAGAGTCGAGGAAGCGATGTACTGTCACCGTCCTCGGAGATACCGGGTATTTTCCTTTCAGCGGAACCTCGGTCTTCCCAATGTAAAAGGCAATCTCCTCCAAAGTCGGGGTAAGTTCAAAATCCGGGAAATGAAATACGTTGTGTGCCGAATCCCAAAACGTGACCAACACTCTAATTACATCACCTTTCAAGTACTTTTTGACCCAGTCTTGACCATCGGATCCCATGTCTTGCCACCATAATTTCAGCTCCAAAGGGATTTTATTTAGGGAAAAATGCTCATTCATCATTGTGCTCGTCCTGCACATTTATTAAGGCGATTTTATTTAGAAAAAGGAAAATCTTTTTCAATGCAAGTTTTCATTTTTGAAGGAAAGGAAAGAAAATGACTTTCGAAGTGGCCATTTTTGCCAAAACAGCCTTTCGGCGTCCTTTCGGAACATTCGGCCATTTCCAAAAATAGCGATTACCTCGATTATTTGAAAGGAAAATCTTTTTGGTCTTTTTTTTTTTTAAAAGTTTTTTTAAAAAAAAGTGTGGTTGGACCCGTTTAAGGGTTGCCTACGTATCCCACCTAATGGCGAGAATCAAACCTGCGTAGTTCGGTCAGATTATTTGACTAATTATTTTCAACAAAAACTGTTCCTCCTATTTTTTCAAATTTTCAAATTTTCCATGTACCTATTTTTCTACAAATCATTATTTTCCTCTCTCTCTTTTTTTTTTTCAACAATTTTTCCAATCTCGGGATTTTCGCCGGTCCGCATAACGATCAAGGACAATAAAATGAAACACATAGCATGCTCGGTCTTTTCAATACCGGGTCACCTGTCCTAGACGGACCCAACCCCTGTGTTGAGTCCCCTAAGTCAAATATGATGCAAATAATCGTCCTAGACCTATGTTCAAAATCTTATGGTTTCATGGATTGCTAGACCGTGTACCCGAGCGGACAACTCGAATCGAGGAGGGGCTACGTACCGGTGACCCGCGGAGTCAATCGGCTTTGTAACTTATCCGGCCTCTGTTTTCTTAATTTAAGGTGACATGTAACAGAAAGGGGAGTCTCAACCAGTAAGCACATCCCCGGGGGAGAAGAGAGAAGGGTTTTCGGCACAGTTTTATATATACAGTCCAGATAATATCAAAGCGATAAAACACATAGCATGTTATTCAAATCATATAATGAAGTCAAATAAAAAACGCAAACGGCAGTTCTAAGGAGCTCGAGTTCTTAAACCCTGAAATCGAAATTCAGGGTTGGATTCCCCAGCAGAGTCGCCAGAGCTGTCACACCTCCCTTTTACTACCCCAACACACTTAAATGCGTATAAATACACTTGTAGGGTATACCCCGACGTTCAATTACCCGAAACGGATAAAATAACGTAAGGGAAGGAGTTTTTCCAATTAAAGGACAATCGGTTCGGGATTTTATTAGAGATTAATGAGAGTCGCCACTTGGGAATGACAATGGTGTCCCAAGTCACCGGTTAATCCCGAATCCGAGGAATTTTGACTCTTAAAATGTCTGCGAAGCAGAGGTCCGGATAAGGAACTCTGTTAACCCGGGAGAAGGTGTTAGGCATTCCCGGATTCCGTGGTTTTAGCACGGTCGCTCCATTGTCGTTCTTGACTTTTGTTTGACTCAATTATAGGTTTTAACAACATAATGTGCTTTTACGTTAAGTATTATTTTTTAGAGAATTTGCGGTATCGCGAAAACACGCCTCGAGTCATACCGCAACCAGTACGCCTATGACTTTTGGTGTATTTCGGCTTTACCGAGATTTAGATTTGAGTCGCACCAAGTGCACACTCGTTCAATGGAAAGTATATTAAAATCGTGCCCTAAATGATGTCTATCGGCTTTTAATTGTTTTGGGTAAGACTATGGAATTAGCTATATAGTCTTCCCGAGTCTAGTTATGTTAAACCATTACTAAATGGGGGCCCCGCTTATTTTAAATCGGGCGAGGCTCGTCCCAATTTAATTTATTAAAGTCCAATCCTACTTTGTGTGTACTACATTTGCTATATTATTTTTTGCCTTAATCGATTTCGTAGCATCAAACATACTAGGCCTGTCGCAATTTGTGTATTTTTGTGCGGCGAGGCTCATCTCACTTTTATTAACAATATAATTCTAAAATGACTACATTTCCTATTTTTTAGTTTTTATAAATAAAGAAATCTCATAATTAATTTAGAAATTAAAAATGCAATACTTATCTTATTTATGACAAAAAAACTTAATGAAACAGATTTTAAAAAAAAAAATTCGAAATTGTTTTATTTATTATTTTATTATTATTATTATTATTTTATTATTTTGTTAAATACAAAATTTCACAACTTAATAATAAAAGAAGATAATTTAGAAGAATATTAAAAACTTGAATAAATAAAAGAAAAACCAATAAAAATCATTTATTCAAAAACTATCAAAATTATAACAATTAAAGCTTATATGGTAAAAATCATTTTTTATTTCAAATTGTTCAAAACTAAGCTTATTTTTTAGAAAAACAGCAATTATAAATTGACTATAATTTTATTTAAATTCGTTTTTTATAAACTAAAAAAAAATATATTTTATTTGTTATATTTAGATAAATGTTTAATAAAATAAACATTACTTAAATAAATATAAAAATAAAAGTGCAAAATCGACAACTAATATATATATATATATATATATACAAACTAAACCAATTATCTTACAACTAACTTAAACTCAATTTTTTTTTAATTTTTTATTATTTTTGAATTAAACCCTTACTGTTAACTATTTACAACTATTTACCAAAATCAAAATCAATCTTAATTATTTACACCTATATTTTGAGATGGTTAAACTTGAAAAGAAACAATTCTTGTGTTATTGAAAAATTCAAATCGTACCTAAATGCCTAATTTACGCAAAAATAATTAAAATTCACATTTTTATTGAATTTAACTACATGTTAACAACTTAATTTATTAAAGACAATATTAAAGAAGTTCTAATTAATTTGATTAACAAAAGAGTAATTCATTCTTCCTTTTATTTACTAAATGATTTGAACATTAATAAACAGATTCATAATTATACTATTTAATAACCATTTTTAGAAGTGAATTATTATTACTACAAGAAGGCTTAATTATTTAAAGTTATCACAAAAACTTATAGAATATTAATATGGAATTTATTAAAACATAATCTGTAAAAGAAGATAGAAATAGAAACTATTTAAAATTTCAACAAAATTCTCATCTTTCTCATATATTCATCTTATCATTTAAACATGATTAGATATGTACCTGATATTGGAAATAAAAGAAATCCCGGTGATCAACACAGCAAATAACAACACAGCAATATCACAGCAACATCAGTACAATCAAGAATACCAGTATCCGGATTTAAGCAATAAGAATCAACATCCCAGAATTGAGTTTCAAAATAAGACTTTGTAAAATAAAAACTAACACTCTTTTTTTTTAGATTTTTTTTTTTCGTTTTTTTTTTTTGTTTTTCTTTTGTTTTGTTTTTCTTTTGTTCACTATTTGGTAACACTCTTAAGATTTTTTCAGATTTTTGCTCTCTAAAATGTTTTCTTCCTCCTCCTCCTTCTCTATTTTTTCTCTTCTATTTATAGCAAAAATTTCAAAAAAAAATCAGATTTTCTAAAAATATTTTATTATTTTTTTAGCCCCACAATCCACTATTATATTTTAATAATACCTTAATTTCCACTACAAAATGTTTTATTCCCCACTATACTATTTTATTAATACTTTAGATATCACTACAATATGTTTTGTCTTCCACCATAATTATTTTAATAATTCAAATAATTGTCTAAATTTTAATATTCTAAAATTTACCGAAATAATAAATAATAATAAAAAAAAATTATTTTCGGATTTTTTTTTTAAAAAAAAATAATTTTCAAAAAATAATAACAATATTAATAGTAATAATTGACCTTTAAAATTTATATTTTTATCTTATATATAGAGTGAAAATTCTAAATACGGTAAAAATAATTATACATATCCTAAGATATACATACACACACACACACACACACACACACACACACACACACACGCATATATATATATATATATATAGATTTTATATTTAGGAAGAAACCCAATTTTGAATTTGTTTCTCTATTATTATTTTTTTTTCTATTACTAATTAATATTTAGGAAGAAGCCCAATTTTGAATTTGTTTCTCTATTTTTTTTTTTTTTTTTTTTTTTTTTCTATTACTAATTAATAAAACTAAAATGGTAAGATTATATTATAAAAATCAAAATTATCTTAAAATACTAATTAAATCCTAATAATAATTATCACACCAAACTAAATATTAATTAAAATAAAATTGCACAATTTGGACATTAGATGCTAAAAATGCAAAAATACATATTTTTATATTTTTTTTTATTTTCGTAAAACAAACTTAATTATTCTTAATTGTAAACTTGAATTTTATATACAAATTCAACATATTTTTTATATTTTATTTATTTAAACAAATAAATATGCACAGATAAATGCAAACAATTCAAGAAAAATAACACAAAATTCACAAATATTGCAAACAACACAAAACTCTTTTATTTTGAATTTTTGGGAGTAATTCTCATATAGGGCAAAAATCACGTGCTCACAATTCCTATTAGCATGTTTTTCTTATTTTTGAGCAAGAAAGTTTCTTGCTTACACCTTGCTACTTTTCACATTAATACCAGTTCTATAGAATCTCAATCAAGAGTTTATAACATGTCACTCTTAAAAATACCTCTTTTCACCTTTAAAATATCACAATTTAAGATTTTTACCATACCCAACTAAATACTTCAATAATAAAGAAAATAAAAAATGGTATTTTCATAATTCGGTGAAGCAGTAATCGGGTAAAACAATTGAAGATAGAGTTCTTACCGGTTCTTCTCCAATAAGCAGCAATACGATGCAACAAGCAGGACGCAACAGAGAAGTAGCTCGTTCAAGAATAGTTGATAAGAAAAATCCTAGGCAGAATAATTATTAGAGAATGCGCTAAAATTTTGAAAAAAGTTATTAAAAAGCGAAAGTTTGTCGCGTTTGATTTTGGCAAAAAATTAGAATGTTTTTGGCCACAACCCACGCACCTTATTGGCATAATAATATGTATACCAACAAATAGTATCATATAATCCTTCGAGGAAATAATATCACATTCATATTATTGCAACAATAAAAAAAGGTCCATTAAAAAAAGGAACAATAATCTGGACAAACTTTAAAACAATAAAATTATGCAATGAACAATAATGTGGAGAAACTTTAAAACAATAAACAAATGGAACGAAGAAGAATCTGACAACAACAAAACAGAAAACTTATGCTAAAAACAACAATGTGGACAACATTTAAAACAATAAAGTAATGAAACGAACAAGAATCTGACAACGACAAAAACAGAAATCTTATATGGAATTATAGGAGAAAAAAACACAAATCATACTCTGGCGTAGAAGAATTTAAGATGCCCATACCCAATTAAGTACTTCAAGCCACAAAATTCTCCAAGATTCTAGTGCAAATTTCCTTTGTTTTGAAAAGAGATAGGCCTAATAAAAGACAATCACAGAAGATAGAGTTGTTACCGTTCTCTCCGATCAGCAGCAACAAGACTTCTTACCATTCTTCTTATTAGCAGAAATAACAGGGGAGGAGCTCTTTGAATTAGAATCATAAGAAAAACCCTAGTAAGAATATTTACTTGAGAATGGGCTAAAAAACTGGGAAAGTAATTAAAAGGGTTTTGGTTTTGCCGCGTTTGTTTTTGGCGGAAAATTGAAAAGCTTTAGGCCACAATTGTATCCACGTATCTGGAAATTTAATATTTATTGCCAACAACAAAAATTTATTATTGTCAATTCTATTTATAATCTAATTTTATTATGTTAAAAATTCTATTTTTTGCAACAACTAAAATTAACTGTTGCCATTTATTGAAATTTGGCAACAATACTATAGTTGTTGCTAGAACGTTGTTGCCATTTTAAAAATTTAAAATATATTATCTAAATCATAGCATATGGCAACAAAATTAACATGTTTGCCAACAAAACAAATTTGTTGTCAAAAAGTCTATGCTATAGCAACAATTTTATCGAGTTGTTGCCACTTATCAATTTTAGCCAACAATATTTTAGTTGTTGTTAAAACTTTGTTGCAAATTCTGTACTTTCTTGTAGTGTTGGC